>CM067061.1:27627451-27964951 GCA_033980235.1 Diadema setosum | reverse complement strand
CAGCAACATTAGGAGAATGGCATAACGATTCAATGCGAGCGAGCGAAGCGAGCAAGCTTGAAAATTTTGACATTCTACAGTCCCAAAACTGGGGTTTGTAGCTATATCTTTCACTTTGGAAATTAATGGGGCGGCGTATCGGGCGCAACTGCTGGCAATTACTGGCTGCAACATTAGGAGAATGGCATAACGATTCAATGCGAGCGAGCAAAGCGAGCGAGCTTGAGAAGTTTGACATTTTACAGTCCCAAAACTCCCGTTTGTAGCTATATCTTTCGCTTTGGAAATTAAGGAAGGGGGGGGGGGGGCATCGGGCGCAACTGCTGGCAATTACTGGCAGCAACGTTAGGAGAGTGGCATAACGATTCAATGCGAGCGAGCGAAGCGAGCGAGCTTGAAAAATTTGACATGTTACAGTCCCCAAACTCCTGTTTGTAATTACACCTTTCGCTTTGGAAATTAAGGGGGGGGGGGCATCGGGCGCAACTGCTGGCAATTACTGTCAGCAACATTAGGAGAGTGGCATAACGATTCAATGCGAGCGAGCTTGAAAATTTTGACATTTTACAGTCCCAAAACTCCCGTTTGTAGCTATATTTATCTTTCGCTTTGGAAATTAAGGGTTCTGGGGGCATCGGGCGCAACTACTGGCAATTACTGTCAGCAACACTAGGAGAATGGCATAACGATTCAATGCGAGCGAGCGAAGCGAGCGAGCTTGAAAATTTTGACATTCTAGAATCCAGCAACTGCCGTCGTAGCTATGTTTTTCGCGTTAGAAATTAAGGGGGAGGCGCGCCGGGCTCAACTGCTGGATGCGAGCGAGCGAAGCGAGCGAACTTGAAAATTTTGACATTTTACAGTCCAAAAGCTGCCGTTCGAGCCACATTTTTCCCTTTTATTCATAAATATATATATATATATACATATTTACTTTATTTTCTTTGTTTATTCATTTATTTTTATAAATATTTTTTTTTTCATTTGGGGGGGGGGCTTTTTGGGGGGGCAAAAATGCGTTTTGCCCCCCCACTTTTTGGATTGGGGGGGCGGCCGCCCCCCCTGCCCCCCCACTTCCGGCGCCTATGACTACTACTATTATTATTAATCCCTCCAACTGAAACTTCGTGAAGTTTGCCATGTGCCCAGTCCACCACCTGTTTGCAGGCTGTGCCTACATAGCGCATGCTCATTGGGACATGTAAGTGTGTGCATTGTTACATCCCAATCTGCTGTCAGATGGCATGCTCTTTCATCTCTGTTGTACATGCACACCACTGACCCTAACTTTGAGAACTGAAACATTGAGAAGATTGGCTGCCAGTAAGGACAAATTAGCTAATTTTGCAAAGATTTGTTGAAGTTAAACGATGCAATGTTTTGCCAGTATGACCAGGGCTATTAACTGCATATTTTAGGTCTTTTCCCATTTATATTAACCATCAAATCTATGTGAGAAGAGCATCAAATGTCAAATTCTCAATGCAACATCTACAAACTTCATAATGCCAGCTTGACAGTACCTCCACTTTAACAGATGCTGATAAATTTGTGACATAAAAACACACATACAAAAGCAACAAAGATACTGAAATACTGCAACTGACTGACAAACTGCACTACATCGACGTAAATAAGCAATGAATTTATGTCAATGTACGACAATTTGTCAATCATTTGCATTAAAAACAACTAATGTAAGAATTTCATCGATATGATACTGAAAAAGTGAAAATAACACTAAAAGGTGGAAATGATAACAGAAACATCATAACAAAAATTAAAATACAGCGCATTACAGTTAAAATGATTCATTGACATGATATGGGATCACATCTATCAGTGTTTTCTTGTTGCTTTCATAATCAAATACTGCACTGAATATGACCTTGATGGCTCTCATCTTTATCATTTGTATTACTGTTATCAACAATGAAGTTCTTGCCACTCTCATGTCTTTTTTTAAAGGCATAATTTACCATTTGCAGATTAGACAAAAACTTAGCATTAGTACTTTTAAAATAGTTCTAAAATGTGAGTTCGGGATAGAAACAACCACTGCAAAAATTTGAATCAGTAAAATTAATGTTAAGTATTGTTAAAATATACAAAATGTAAACAATAGTTATAACAAAAATGTTTCCAGACTAAACCATCTACAGTTACGGTTCATTGAGAAAAATACAGGTATCTCTTTATATTTTAGGCTTTATCGCAAAAAAAAATTTTATATGATAGGATATTTTTTGGTACAACAGACCTACACATTTGAATTAAATGTCATACCTTGAAATTTTTTTAAATTACTGTTTCCAAAGGTATAGAGGACCTTTAATAGAGCTAGAAAAGAGAATTAGGTTTCCTGTATTCAATGCATGTGCATGCAGGGCCAATGGCAATAAATGAAGAAAGTAAAGATGGAGGATGAATAATTCTCACTGGAGCACCATGGTCGCCTTTCATGCCTGGCTCTCCGTCGAATCCCTGTTCTCCTTTTGGTCCCATCATACCCTGTCAGGAAAATTAACAGGTGAAAAGAAAACATTTATGTACACAAGAAAAATAATAATTACAATAAAAAAAAAAATATATATATATATATATATATATGTATATATAAACTTATACAGGTTTATGTGTGTTCTTCGGTTGTAGTGTCTACCCTTGTAAACTGGTATGTACTGTATGTATAATTCCATGCATCTCTTAAAACTTGGAGGGGGGAGGGAAAGGAGGTGTGTATAAGATTTTTGGTTGTTTGATCTAAAACTTGTATTTTTATAAAACTTGTATTTTTCTACTATCTTTAGACAGCCGTATCCTACTGCAGGAAGACTGCCATGAATTTAGGATGATACACAAGCCTTTATCTATTTTATGAACTATGCCTATATTAAGAAATAAATAAAGGTTAACCCATTGAGGACGAGTCTCGAGTATTCTCGGGCAGGTGTCTATAGGAAATGTGTGTTGCAGCAAAATCAAACCGTCCTCACTGCGTTAATACTGTATACATGACGTAATTCATAAGTTCAATTTCACAAGTCAACTGATACTCACAAATTTAACAACTCATGTAAAGATTGCATCACATGTCACAAATGTTCCATTTGTTGTTTTTTGTAAGTTGGAATTCACCAACTTTTTTTTCCTGAAAAGAGCATTATTCCGTTTTCTCTATTTTTTCTCTACTGCAAATTCACCCGCTTGCAAAATTGTCTCACATCCCAGTTTGCAATATATTATGCTCACAATATATATGGCCTATATGCATAGTGATGAAATAAAAAAAATCTGGCCGTGAATATACAGCAAACCACATTGCAGATATCGTAAATAAATACCACTTCATGTGATTAATGCATTGAAGGTACATTAAATGAATTCCATTTTATCTGATTAGTGTACACTAGAGCTTGAAAAGAATGGGAATGAACTGACATCAGTATTTCTGCACCATGCTGCATAAGAAATCAAGAAAATACCCACCATATCACCCTTGAGTCCTTGTGGTCCCATAGGCCCAGGAATACCCGGATCTCCCTGTGACCCAACTGAGCCCTGTAGGATGGGATACAGAGACTCATTAAACATACACCAGGGAGGAGTGCCGTACCTTACACAAGCCATCTCAATGAAGCACAGGTTGATAGCTGCTTAACCCATTCTATACTGCATCATGAAATTGCCATAACATTTGTACAGACGCATCTGATATCCTATAGTTTATGGGTTAACTTAATATACACTGTTGCGCACTTAAACAATTATTTCCTTGTCTTGCATACCCTTGTGAAAAAAGAAATTCATACACACCCAAAACAAAACCATGAAATCATAGATTTTGAAGAAACTTTTATCAAAGGACAGAGGTGACGCACGTATGATAAAAGAGAGAAAAACATTACTGGGTTTCATTTAGCAAGATATAATTTCACTAGAATCAAGTAAGAATTTTACTCAGTTATCCTCAGACACAAGTGAGAATTTTGATAAGTTATCCTTGAATCAAGTGAGAATTTTACTAAATTATCCTTGAATCAAATGAAAATTTAACTCAGTTATCCTTGAAGCAAGTGAGAATTTTACTCAATTATCCTTGAATCAAATGAAAATTTAACTCAGTTATCCTTGAATCAAGTAAGAATTTTACTCAATAATCCTTGAATCAAGTGAGAATTTTACTCAGTTATCCTTGAATCAAGTGAATATTCTACTAAGTTATCCTTGAAACAAGTGAGAATTTTATTCAGTTACCCTTAATCAAGCGAGAATTTTACTTGGTTATCGTTGAAACAAGTAAGAATTTTACTCGGTTATCCTTAGAAACAAGCGAGAATTTTACTCAGTTATCTTTAGAAACAAGTGAGAATTTTACTAAATTATCCTTGAATCAAGTAAGAATTTTACTCAATTATCCTTGAATTAAGTAAGAATATTACTCAGTAATCATTGAAACAAGTGAGAATTTTTACGAAGTTATGCTTGAATCAAGTGAGAATTTTACTCAGTTATACTTGAATCAAGTGAGAATTTTACTTAGTTATACTTGAATCAAGTGAGAATTTTACTCAGCTATCCTTGAATCAAGTGAGAATTTTACTCAATTATCTTTGATTCAAGTGAGAATTTTACTTGAAACATATGAGAATTTTACTATACCTTTGATACAGGTGAGAATTTTACTCAGAAAGCCTTGAAACATGAGAGAAATTTACTCTTATCTGTGCTGGAAGAATTCAGATTGAGGATAACACTTTGTGGACACTTGCACAGTCTTGCAATAGATGCCCCAATGCTTTGCAAATGGACATTCAAATATCATCTACATATCTGATTACAGCAAATTTCCTTTTTGCTCTTACTCTCTGAGAATAAGATTGTATGGCTGATCAGTAATATTATGAATACAAAGTGAAAAAGAGGGAAGTGGCCTGGAAAAAGGTTCCTTCTTTCCCACTTGATGTACCCACTCATACAGACTGATCTTATATTTGGAAAGTAAAAGCAAAAGAAGAATATCTCTGTCAGCTACAATCTCTCTACAAAACAAAACCAAAATTACTTCCTTCTCATATTTAACTAACTGCAGAAAATGAAAAGGCAATTGACAACATTACCATCATCTTCACTTTGCCATAATTGTAAATTCCTACTTTGGATAAAATACTTTTTTTAACAATGTGAAATTATAAATTTTATAATTTGGCTCTCTAAATTGAGAGTGTGGTGCAGTACTTACTGGGAATCCTGATTCCAGAAGCAAACACAGCAAGACATAAAAGGGAAGAGGAAAAAAATAACAGTGAGAACTCTAAAAAGATGAGATTAATCACACCAGACGAACATTGCAAAATATTGGGAGAAAGCTAGTAACCCTCTTTTGCAAAACATCTTAATTACCACAAATTTCTGCCTTTGCACAGGAAAGAGAAATACAAGATGGATGATCCCACAAACTGGATTAATGAGGAAGAAAATATTACAATTCTTATCCATGAAATGCTGAAATCACCTAAAAGTTGCCCTGAATTTTTGATGTTGCATTTTCAATAACTATATACACCACATATTTAGCGAGTCTAACTTTTTGTGAATCGGTACTACCCAACAATTTAGCAGGTAGTTAAATTTGCGGTTGCGGAGTGCATTACTGAACAGAGAAATGTATTCACATTCATGTCGGGATCAGAGTTAACATTTTCATTTGTTTTTACATTTGTGAATACCACCCAAGTCACAGAATTTGCAAAAACAAAAAACTGGCAAAATATACAGTACAAGAATGCACTGTGTTTTGGATGACTAGTTACTCTAGGTCAAATGTATCTTCACCTAATCAGGATTACTTGTGGTAATTCACAAATGAGGGTTACTAACTATGTAACATATTCAAATCAGATAATTACATGTTAGATAAATAAATTTGCATACATATAATTTGCAGTTGCATGTGATAAAATGCCAGTGCAGCAGCACATAAATTTGTAATCAATATGGCAATATTTTGGTGCATGGTGGAAGCATAATAATTCTGATTAACATAATGTGCAAATGCAATGTCATACAATTATACAATTACTGGTATCTCATAGATAATAATATAATGGGATATTATCAACGAAATTATCATAGAATCTCTTTGACCACAAACTTGAGCTACAAAATATGTCAGGTCAATTCCAAGGATTCTGGTGATTCAGCCAATACTGTTCAAATAAAACTTCATTTCAATAAACTAACTGCTGTTGGATTCTTGAAATAACACTGTCTATACCATCTTAAAAATAAAACAAAAAGACTATGATAATATCTAAGTTCACATAAGCAGAGCATGAGTATAAGTGTACAAAGAAAAAGTTACATATTAAAATTTGAAAAGCCATATCATAATTTATATATCATATAAATATATCAAAGCATGTTTGATATGCAGCAACAGAGGTGTTACAACTACACATATTCAGGGCCATATAAAATTGCTTCATATGCTTTTGACTTACAAGATGCAAAGAAAAAAAAAAGCAATGCAATCACAGTTCTAGGTATTCATAATAGCTGCAAACTTTGTATTTCAAAGATGCAAACTACATCATTGCATTCCATAAAGAGCTACAATACACAATTTATACAAGTACTTTATTCACAAGGCAAGGGTAAAAAAAAAGATTTAAAAATCCAATATCACAAGTGGTTCAACTGGATAAGATACTGGGGAGTGCAAGACATTTCAACAGCACATTTGTCGCATTCTATTGTCTACAATTTAAAAAAAAAAAGAAGAAAATTAGCTGATACAAAAATATGACAGTCGGGTGTGGTCTTTTACTGCCATTATGCCCCAGTCACATATAAACACGGATGCTCAAGGATCTACACGGTGATCCAGGAACGTCCGGGGAGATCCGGGATTTTGGTATGACTGTACACACGGTAACAAAACGGCAGCTACATGGATAAGGCCGGAAGAGCACGGCATCTACACGGACAAACACGGATCAACACAGCAGCTACACGACAGCCACGCGGACCACCACGGATTGCTCTGCCAACACGGCAATCCCTGGATGACGCCGGATGTTTTTGACCTCCAAAAGTTGCCTCCCGGCGTCAACACGGATCTCTCCCAGGATCAGATCCGGGGTGGTCCGGGGTGATCCGGGATGTCTATGTGACTGGGGCATTAATCAGCAGTGGTCAGGCTATTCAATGGGTAATCTGTTTCATTTACAAGGCAAAGTTATGTAATGATAGCTATTACTATTTCATCTGTAATGAATAAAGCACCTCATTAGATCTTATTGTTGATATGTTTATAAATCAAAATCCATCCACACAAAGTATCCTCTGCACGCACATCCACTATAAGAATAATAAATGCATTTTGTCATGAAAAA
Source organism: Diadema setosum (assembly GCA_033980235.1). Taxonomy (NCBI): domain Eukaryota; kingdom Metazoa; phylum Echinodermata; class Echinoidea; order Diadematoida; family Diadematidae; genus Diadema; species Diadema setosum. The sequence goes on along the minus strand of CM067061.1, from coordinate 27,957,554 downwards.
TTATATTCATAAGTTGTAATCTAATTTCAGATTTACCTCCCATCAATACGTGATGACACTAGAATGAATTTTGTAAGAAAATGACATTTGTTCTAAAATAAGCTACATTAATTTACCAATGACATCATACATGATTTCACATATGAACTAACAAATTAAAAGACCAAATTACAGGATTCCAGATGTGGCAGAATCTTTCCAATATTCGAGGAACTGTTAGTGCCATATATAAGCAGATTATAGGAACTATGCACAATCATTAGCATCTTATGAAATCAATTTCTTGGAGAACAAAACATAGCAATTCACGACGGGACAAAAACACACATCAAGCAAGATAATGTAAGTATAATCTGACTTACAAAATGTCCATAAAAGAAATAGGATGATGAATGAAAACAAATAACAAGTAAATTATCATTACCAAAAATTGACTGATTCAGTTTGGTGGGTAAAATTTCACATTTGGCCTATCCTACAAAGAAGTGATTTTGACAACACCATAGGTTTACTTGTGCATTCATTTTAAGACAATTACAAATTCAAGAAATCATGCTATAACAATATGTCTTTGTGATTAACCCGTTGAGGACGAGTCCCAAGAATACTAGGGAAGGTGTCTATGGGAAATGCATGTTGTAGCAAAATCAGTCTGTCCTCAACGGGTTAATACAATAGCAATTTCTAATATTCAAATCCAATAAAATGCATCCTTGCACACAGACACACATATTTTCCACAGTGGTTTGTAGACTTGCAGTCACAGAAACATAAATGCAGTTATATCATTTCAGCTATAAAACTGGTAAAAGCATAAAATATTCTCATAAGAAAAGAACTCTTTTATAAATAAACATTGGATGTAATACTACATATATCACAATCAAACCATTTAAACTGATATCTAACCAATTTTGTTTTTACTTAGATACAAGATGAAAACACAGATATATCATATTACATTATAGGCAACCAATTACAACATGTCCCAGTTAATATTGTAGACATCTAGGGCCATTCTCCGATAAAGCGTGCAAAACTGCGATTTTTGTGTCGCCAGCATGTTTATACAGTTTAAATCGATATTTTGTCCCTCAGAAATCAATTTTTTTGCTTAAATTCATCTGAGGGGTCGGACCTGTAAAATAAATACCAATAAAGCTATTGGGACGTCCGGGATAATATTAGAAATACGATTCGAAGTTTGATGTAACCCTAAAAACCCCATGTCGCCAGGACAGGAAGTGTTCATATAACAAGTTGTTACTTGTTAACATATCATTCAGATCAAATCTTTTGTACCTCACTACATTGCCCCTCGAGTGCCTGAATGAAAAATAATATTACATAACAATATGATGTTTTGAGATTTTTCTAAGAGATAATTCATACCATGTTGCCAAATCGCAGTCAGATACGTTACCCTTTTTTCAGACTCTTGAGAGAAGGTCAAAGAAATGCCACATGGCAGTGTAATTTCATGTGTTAAACAAAGTCAACCTAACGCATACATGGAACCATGATTTATTCATTGAATCTCTTGTTACAAAATAAATATACTGATCCGAAGCCGCAGAAGCCTCATGTTACGATAAGCTGACATCAGATACGTTACTTAAACTTTGATTTATTTAGAAAAAGTATGCTGTAAATAAAAACGAAGCTGAGATACTTTTGAATACTTTAGGCAATGATCAATCACGCAACAAAAATTTTTTGAGAAAATGAATATTTTAGTAGATAATAGTATGAGAACGGTAACGGCACATCAGATACGTTACCATCAAAAGTGTCAGATACGTTACCAACAAAATAAAAGGTTATCTGCGCCACGCTTTTGCGCGCGGATTTAACCTGTTTACAACGGGCTCTCTTGTTATGACTTGCTAAAAGGATAGTTCTAGGAGGAATTAGGAGTTTATTTGAAGAAAATCGGGTTTGAAGTGGCCGATATGTCCAATATAAAGTAAAAGAATAAGTTTCAAACAAAATGTGGTGGCTCATCTCCTTTTATTTGGACATCTTTCTCGTACTTTATTTTGGACATCTCAGTCACTTCGGGCCTGTTTTCATGAAGTATATACTTAATTCTTCATAGAGTTATTATGCTGTAAAGTATTTCGTGTAAGTGGATTTCAATTATCTTGCAAAAGGTTAAAACCTATACTCATCTAAACCAGAAATGTACTATCACTTATTGTGGCATTTACAAAAAGTGCCGTCAGACATGTTACAAATTCATTTTCTTTCTGCTTTGTTGTGTTTGTGTGAGTGCCTGTGTGCGTGTTATGTTGCACAATAACATAGAAAGACTCTAGAGGCTGAGTTTTGGTACCCACCTTTTTTTTTCAACTTCACAGCAAACGCAACTACATGAACGGTATACCTTTCAGTATTACCTTTCATTATAATGTTGCATCTTATTTACATAAAATGGGGTTAGTATTATGGTTAAAGTCAAGATCACTCTCTTCATTGCAGGTTTATGTTCTGAAAATATCAATAAGAATAGATGTCTTACAATTTCTAACGTTTTGCATCAGGTTTTTGAATCATATGTTTGAGTGATCGGGGTTTGATGTAAATTGGTAGTTTATTATGTCAATAAACATAAAATACTTTGTCAGATACATTACCATCGCTTATTGGTTCTTCAGACCTAATTTGTTACAGACATGAACAAAGGAATTTGAATTTATATTTATCACTTGCTTATATCTTTTCCAATTTCATTCTTACCATCTTCCGTGTATCATAACAAAATTTCGGAATTATATCAGAAAAGAAGCATTGTGGAATTGTGCCTGCTTGACTCATATTTTACGTACATCTCAAAGTTTTATTGAAGAATGATCTAATCTTCTATCGATGACGAGAACATTTTTTTTACATTTAGAAGTGCGATGTTTTAACGAAAATAATCATATTGTGATGTTCTTACAAGTTAAAATCAATATATTGGCATGATTGGTGTTGGGTTTAAAATTGTATACTAACGGAACGTCTGATGCGTCAGATACGTTACCACACACCATTCTTCTTTCGATCCGAAATGTATTTAATCTGACAGAGATGTTACCTGGCATTTGCTATTTATGAGAGGTATAATACTTGTTCATAAAGTTGCATACATAATCAATGAGATTATTGTTGTAATTCAAATGCAGGTAAAAAGTTAGATTAGGGAAACATATTTCAAGCCAAAATATGTACATGTTCTTGATTTTTATTTAGCCTTCATTTTATAGATTATGATCATTCTTATTACAGATTAGATCAAAGCTGACACCAAAATGTTTCCACGATGCTTGTAGATGTTTAAGCTTGTAGTTTTACATTATCTTTTAAAGCAAGAAATAAGCAGACAATCAACAGTTTTGTGATGCTACCTCTGGTAACGTATCTGATATTTGGTTTTAATAATAGTGATTTATGCAAAAAAAGGGACTCTACGTTTGGAAATGTTTCTAGGAAAAGTATGGGCTCTCAAAAATCACCCATTGATTGTTTTGTATTCCTAAGGGATTGAAGTTTCTGAAATGATGAAAAATAAATGAAATCTCTGATGTTGACTTTTTGTCACTTCTACAACGGTAATTGCACGCTTTATCGGAGAATGGCCCTCTAAGCGAGGAATACAAAACCAAATTATAGGCATTATTTACCATTTGCAGATGAAACAAAAACCTAGCTCTAGTGCGTCAAAATACTTCTAAAATGTGAGTTAGGGATACAAACAACTAATATAAAAATGTTGATCAGTACGATCAATGTTAAGTATTGTTGAATATACAAAATGTGAACAATTTAGTTATAAAACAAAATTGTTTCTAGAATAATCGTCTACAGTTATGGTTCATTGAGAAAGATATAGATATCTCCTTATAGGTAAGGCTTTATTGCAAAATGTTTTTATGGTAGGATGTTTTGTAATACAACTGACCTACACAAATGCATGAAATGTGATAACTCGAACATTTTTAAAATGGTAAACAATGCCTTTAAAGTGATTCTGCTGTAAAGATTGTAATGTGGTATTTGCAAAGATGCAATGATTTGACACCGGAACTACCGCCTGTCCAAATTGTAAAGATAATGCAAACGCTTTGAATTTGAGCATCTTATTCATGAAACAGACCATCAGTACTTTGTATATTTACATGGAATACTTTGTAACTTGATAGAAAACAACAACAACAACAACAACAACAACAACAAATTTTAAAAATCCCCCTCCCCACCATTTGTGCAACCACAAGAAAGAATTCCAATGGGATGTTTTCCTCCCTATAAAAAGTAAATGCCTCCCTGAAATATTGTGGCATACAAAAATGAATGATGACAATGTCATGTTTCATTACAGGTAGCTATGCCATTTTGACCATAAATTACTGACTGTTTGGAAAAAATGACTAACCACAGCATATGAAGGCACAAGACAGAGGAAACACTGCCCATTCCAATAATCCTAAGCATGTGTGGATAGGTAGGGGTGCAGAAATGATAAATTTTGATGTTTTCTAGATGGTATTGGCACCAAGAATAAACAAGGATGGGGTGTAATGTCTTCCTGGAGGTAGAGGGAGTGGCACCTTTGACCTCCAAAATGAAGTAACTTTGCCCACTTCCTCTTTGTCACTGTGATTTGTGATACCAGGAGGATAGCTTTAAATATTGGGGCGTGTACCAATTGTCAAGAGTGATAAACTTTCATCCACTACATCCCCTGAGTATTTTTTTTTTCAGCATCCCTTCTGAAAACTCTTTTAGTCACATTTGCATTCACATTCATTGTTGTTCTGGGTTCATCTTGTTCTCGACTTCACGTCACAATTCTATCTGGCGCTTCAACGGTCTGTATCTCTTTCCTTCCTTCCTTCCTTCCTTCCTTCCTTCCTTTCATCTCCATCTTCCACTTCACTCTCATCCCTCTTTCTCTTGCTCTTCGTTCACTCTCAAATCTCTCCAAAAATCTATTCGCTGTCTGAATCGGGCAGCCCTCGGTTGGGATGCAGTCAATCTCTGACCTTTGGAGGCACTCCAAAAATGCCCAGCGTAAACAGGGCGGCATCTGGAGGACCATCCTTCCCCGGCCACCAGTTTGAGAATCTTCCCCTCCGACTTGGACAAGTCGAGGGGATTTGCTGCGGATTTGCGCTAAAAGCTAGCCCGCCTGTCAAACCAAACTCACTCTGTCTTCAGGGAGACATAACCCCCTTTTCATAGGTGGTGGTATATATGAAGAGCTTGTTTGCAAAAACCGATAAGTCCTTTTTTGACGATTTTGAAGTACGGTCTCTGTCATAAAGTACAAAATAATACCTTTTAAATGATATATTGGTCACTACATATAAAGGTATATTTTTGAAGTTATGGTCAAAAGAAGCAAAAATTTTCTTATTATTCTCTTTATTTTTCTTGACCTTTAATCGCAAATATCTCCGTTTGGCAAATATGGACTTATCAGTTTTTGCAAACAAACTCTTCATATATAGCCCCCCCCCCCCAAAAAAAAAAAAAAAAATATTCTTTCTTTCGCTACAAATGAGCATAGAATAGTGGTGGGTGTATATGGAAAACGAGGGCAAAAAATGTATTCAGAATATCGTGAAAATGACTGATGAAAAATCTGAAATCTGACTTTTTTTTCCCAAAGTAATATTTCGCTCTGACAAAGCACAAACAGAGGTGAAAACACTGTATTTTTTTCTGAGAAATTTCTACCGTAGGAAGGTTAAAGAAAAAAAAAATCTGTCATATTTTTACAAGGTCAATGCCTGACACACATTTAAAAATGGGAGCTATAAACACACACCATTTCACACATAAACCCACTAAATGCCTACGATTTTATGACGTTTTATTGAAGTGTTAATTATCTATCCTTAATTGTTTGTTGTTCTTGTGAATCTGATGTGAGCATTTTTCAATTTGGTGAGTTGGCTCAGTCGGTAGCGCGTCTGCCTCACGATCACGCGGGTCTGGACTGAGCAATGTTGTGTGTAAACATACCGTCCCCTCTAGCAAGAGGCAAAACACTCTGTCCCTCGGATAGGACATAAAATGGAGGTCCCGTGTATGAGAGAGTCACAGCTCATGCACGTAAAAGATCCCGCTTCATTCATTCATCGCAAAGAGCAGGGTATCTAACCCGGTGAAGTGGTCCCACCCCACAACCAACTGGACCCCATGGAAGACCAGCTTAGTGTAGCTGAATATGGGCTATCCAGCCATCTTCACAGAAAATGAACAACAACAACAACAACAACAACAGAGATTTCTAGCTGGTTGTCAAGCGTTGCATCTTTGCACTGTAAGTTTGAAAGTGATGATATATGTCAAATACACAGCCCTCATCTAAAATCTTGGAATTTTCTGCAATACATCATCTCTTGCTGGCTATCATGTCATATGGACAAAATTAGTAGATACAAACATTGTAATTTGAATAAAATCAAGTGCAGCTTTGAGGGTTCAGTCTTTGACTAGTTTCCAAGAAATAGTGCAGTTTATTTTTATGGCATTGTTGACATGATTCTTATGAATTTACTGCTCATTTTATCCTCCCCCCCCCCCCTGCTAAATATGCAGTTTGTTTGTGTATTCTGTGTCAGCATTCTCATGCCAAATGTTCACATCATCCAAAAATCAAAATCCATCAAAATGGAACATTATTCTGATACCAAAAACAGTTGAATTTGTGCTAAAAATCTAGTCTATGTGATCAGCAATTAGGGAGTCTTGAGCTGGTGGTAATATGATGTTGCTTTTAAAGTTTGAATTGGTGCTGGGATGTGCTTAATACATAAGCATGTGCTGCTTTGTTTCATCGAGCTTTTCTTGCTTTCCATAGAAGCAGCTACGAAGCAATCAAGAAAGAGCCAGAAGGTGGTATGTCTCAAACTATTACATCCTTCTGTATCTGACTGCAAAACAATGCATACACTGCTGAGCGAAGTTAAAGCACTAATGCACAGTGGCATCGCAGCTCAGATATTTTAACAGTGGTATTAAAGATATTTTATATTCTACCTTTGCTTGAAGTCCACGGATATTTTGTTCATGCAGGGAACATAAACATACATAGAAGGTATGACGAAGTATAGAACTTGTGGCATAATTGTGATGTAATCAGTTACGATTAACGAGCTGTAATCTGCACAGTGCAACTATAGGGGTGCCATGCGACATACATATGGCACAGTTTTGCTCAGCTGAGCTGAGATATGCTGATTAAATCTTGAGCCTTTCTGCAGTCTTGCGAATGTTTAACCATAGCTCTCTTACCTCAAACAAGTGAGGGCAGCAAACATAAGAAGTTATGCTGGGAAACACTTCCATCTGAACTATGGCACATCCTGGAGGATTAAACATGGCTGTTAAAACATTGAACACAAGCACAAAAAAAAAAGAGGAAAAAAAAAGATAAAAATGCAGCTTTTTTGCTTGCTTTGGCAAATGCAATACCTGATCTACCCCGCTTGCCTTTGCGTCCCGGGTTCCCATCAATTCCAGGGGGACCCATAACTCCTCGAGGACCAGGGGGGCCAGGGGGACCTGGAGAGGACAAAACAAAAAGGAGATAACAAGGTTATACATTAGCAGCCTTTTGCAAGGAATGAATGCACATATATTCTGATGTGAGATGGTATGATAACTAGAAAAAGAAAAAAAGAAAAAAAAAAGATATTCTCACATGGTACAACATGCAACCTTTTGGGAAAGAATTGCAGAAACTAACAGGATGATGAAAACATGGTGGCACACATACCTGTCCGTTTCAATGAAATATCCATCATTCGCTTTCAAAATATAACATTGAAAATAAATCTAATGTGAATTTGATGGATACAAAAGAAGCGGTCTTCCACTTTCACTGCTCCTTCCATTTTATATTGCATTTTCACTCTAGAAGCAATAGTCAATGTGTCACCAGATTTGATGTATGCTAATCAATATTGACACTAAGCAGAGTAGAAATGGTGTCATGGAAGTTAATTTCAGAGTCACATTACTCAGTTTTGCAAGTTCAACTTGGGATACCAGATCCTAACAATCAGATAGCTGGGTTGTTAATCGTTTCCCTCATGACCCAAGGGAATCCAGGCAGGGGGGTTTGGTCTCTGTGAGGTCAAAGGTCATATGAGGTCAGGGCTTGGGTCAGCTGAGAACATTTCAAGGGCCATACTTGAGATAGGCCAAAGACAAGAGTCTTGATCAGGCTTGATTAAATGCACATGAGTGATATGACGGCTCAACACAAATTTCACTAGTTAGCAACCACTTTGTGACTGCACAGCTCTCTTTCTCTTACTGACACCTGACACTAGAGGGCAGGCCATTACTCTCACTGCTCTGGGTGAAAGAACTGACTTTAGAAGTATTGCAGAGCTCTCTATAAAACAAATGTGCTTAATGCCATCTGAAATAAAGTGAGAGGAACGTTTCACTGACGCTGGACCGGGGACCCCTCATGAAAAGTACGAGACCAACAACGAAAGCCAAAACAATACAGAGGACCCGCACACAAGCACGTAGATGGCGTCAATATTCGGCACACGAATTGTACACCACAAAATCTAATAACAACAACACAACAACAACCATCTGAAATAACTGTCCATGTCATAGATCAAGAATATGTCGTTGACGATCATGATACTAAGGTTCACTGTCCTGTTTATCGCAAATATGAGCAATCAAAGTTGCAATTCCTTCTCCTGTACAAAACAAAGACACCTGGCAAAAGGAGGCCTTTAATGCTTCAAATTGCCAGCCTCAAGCAATTAGCTCTGCCATTAACACTGGTATTTTGTGTCCATGCAATGTCAATTGGGATGCTGGTCTTGAGAGACTTGATCAATATTGTCAAGTTCACTTCTGAAATGTCCATTTCACACTTCCTCAAATGCAAAATTGTGCACATAAGATTTTGCTACATTCTCAGAAATAAAGATTCCATGCACTAACTTTTTTTTTTCCATACAAATTACAGCCATAAACTATGACTTTCCTGCACAGCTAACCTTACAGAAATTGTAAATGTTGCATGTCACTACTGTGCAAGTAAAAGTCAGTGTTTCTAATCTGTCTTGGAGTATTGATGTGAACAGGGTGTCTAGGGCTCTCAGTCAGCTCCAAGTCCCCAGAGGGAGGACAAGTTTTCTAAAACCACCAGAGAAGGGGTTGATGCAAATGAGACCAGAGATGGTTTACCTGCCCTGAAGACATTTTGACACAGCGTTGAGCACTCCCTGGCTCGCACCAGTTCCCCAGGGAGAAGACCAAAGGTGTGTATATGCCACTAATCATGTAAAACCTCTAGATGGCAGCATGCCTCCAGCAGGCCAGGGCTAGAACGCCCACCCAGAGCGAGAGCCGAGAGAACGCGATCCTGGCTGCCTCACAAATTGCAGCCAGCTTCATTTGCTCATAAAGAATCTTTCCCTCACACAGTGTTTGTGATCTTGACAAAGCAATCAATAGTAAATTCTTCTTCTTTGCGCTGTGCACAAGATTTAAAGATTACAAAAATACTTCATATGATGTAAACTGACATATCTAAAAATTCCTAGTGGAAGAGTGGTGAGAAATATGATCAGCTTTCATGGACAAGATTTACGAATTTGCCAACCAATTAAACGATATGTTCTATACTTAAGTAGAAGGACATGCTGTAATTAAAGCTGAAAAAAAGAAGCCCCAAATACAATTCTGAGAAAATTTGTTTGATCATTTTAGAGGGTGACTCATATAGTTAAAGGGTTTACCTACTAACAACGCACTGAAGGTTTTCAGCTCAAGCTGTCCTCAGCACTCTCTCTCTGTCTATCTATCTGTTTGATTGCTCCAGATTGCTTCTGTAAGTTAACACATATTTCAGGAACACTTGCACATCCAACTACTAAATTGGAAAGCTAAGATGGGTCTACACTCTGCAACATACAGAGCATTGTTGATACCATGCCGCAATCTCATCTTAAAATCTTAATTCAGTGCCAGAGCTGAAAGAAAAAAACCAGAACAGAAACCCTTCTGCAAACAGTTGTAAACTGCCTTTAAGTTAACTGTTAAACTAAAGGTGAAAAATTGTATTAATATTCCTTTGCCTCCCAGCAATGCAGCTGTGGCCAGAACACACGCAGCACTACCGGGAACACCAGGAGTTTGAAACTGTAGCCATTCTCTCCCAGTTACAGATTTCCACAGGGGCCATCTCCCAGAGATTTTCTTTTCTATTTCTTGCCTCAGGTTTCTTTCTTTTCTCTCTCCCTCTGCAAAAAAGGGTGTTGTTTGAAAAAGCACTTATAGTGGAAGGAATTCAGTCACCATGCTGAGCTGAGACTTCAGCTCATGTAAAATGAACCATCCCAGCAAGATGGAAATACAGGTGGCTAGAAAAGGCCAAAAATGATATTCATGTTGTCTGGATACCACGGTGGTTGAGAGTGAGGAAGGGAGAGAGACAGGGAGAGAGAGAGAGAAAGATATAGATAGAAGGACAGAGAGAAATGAGCGTCGCTTTCCTGTTCAGAGTAAACTGGTTGTCCAGCACAAGGTCAGCATGCGTTTCTATGGAAACCAGTGGGTACGAGAGAGTCCTCAAGAGAGGTGGCAGTTTCTCCCGTGCACATATGCCCACTTCATAACACACAGTGCTAGTCACTGGAAGTGCATGGCGTGTTCACCCCAGAGACTGTTCAGAGTCCCCTCATCTAGCACGCATCTAGCACAACTCTAGGAGAATGTGCTAAACTTGCACTAGGCTGTCTTGTGCGATTTTTACGTCAGAGTCATCCCAGACTCACTGGGACACTTTGTGCCATGACCCTTTAAGAGTCCCCATCATCTTGGGTGAACATGGAGCATCTCTTTTGAACACACAACATCTCTCCTGAAACGTCTCTTGTGAACATGGAACATCTTTTGAAGGTTGTGCCTTGATTTGGGGGACTCTAAACAGGGTATAACTCTGCTGTCTCCTTCATCTCTGCTAACTCAGTTCCTCTAGCTGAATGTTTTCTGCCTTTCCTCACCTTTCCTGATTTCATCACACACAGCTCAGCATCAACAACTATGGTGGAATCAGAGCAAATCTGTAAGCTTATCCTATTCTGATAGTATCAGTGTCTTTCAAGAGCAGTTCTTGGAGACTTTCTGTGTGCAACATACTGGGCAATCCCATGGTCAGCTCCCCCCATACAGAAGGTTCCTGGGGATGCACCCAAGGTCCAGGACTTGTCACATTGGAGGGTATTGAGGATACATGCCTGGTACACATTGAGATGGGTTTTCACCATCACATGCATCACATGGTTGTTGTTCCTTACTCTCCTGCTCAGCCTTGCTATGAAGACAGAGGTTTGTCAGGGCATTTAGAGGTTCCTGCATCAAGCCACAGGTTGCTGGCAATTCTTGGACCTCGGTAAATGAAGCGCGGTCAGTGATCCTGAGCTCCTTACTGTATATGCTGATTGATGGGGTTGCAAGAACATCCAGACCAATAAAATTTGCTGTCTTTGTGATGATCCCTGCCCAAACTACTTACAAGGATCACTCATCCTGCTCTTCTGTTGCTTGAGATCACCTCCCATATAAAAGGTTTGGACTGCATCAACTACAGAGAAGAGAATCTTTTGTAGACAATTAAGCAGACAGGGGTCTTGCCCTTGAGTTGTGTCAGTCTCTTACTATCCCTATTCAGAGAGCTCGAGACCTTGCGCAGAATCCACACTAGCCATTTTCATTGTTAAAGAGGAAGCATTTACTAAGCCAAGTCTTGATTTATAAATGCCTCTCATTCTGATTTCTGAAGGGTTCTGATGTGGTGTTATCCAAGTTGACAGTTCTCCCTTGCTGTCACAAAAGAGGGAAGTGATCCTGGACAACTTTAGGGGGAGGGAACAGCTAATCTTCTCCAGTTGCTGGAATTGAGCTCTTTTGATCTTGAAACATCTCTTTTTATTGGCAAGTTAAGGAAATATAGTTTTAGCAGTAATGATGATTGTAGTGCATTCTCCTTCACTGCCCATTTACTGTTACCACAGTTCTTCCATGGGACCCAAGGAATGTCATTACCCAAGCATCACTAGCTACTCATTTTCACTACTGAGTCATGTGAAAAATACCTTGTCAAAGAATGCAGGCACTGGGCGGGAATTGAACTGAGGACCTACTGGTCTAGGGGTCCATGGAGTGCTTTCACTTGAACGCTCACTACATTGATGGATGCAGGAAAAGGGGGAGATGTTTCGAGTTGCAAATATGCTGGAAAGATGATTAATGCAGAGCAAATTAGTGATGAGCACATCTCTACATCACTTGAACAGTACCTGGATATCGACTACCGACTCACACAGTATCATGTGACCAGATAACTGATCCCAGCCCCCTTGGAGGATTCTTGCTTAAGATTTAGTAACCCTCAACCATGTCACGGCAAGTCATAATTTTCATCAGTGCGTGACAAATTCTCAAAACTCGGGCCTCGCACTGGGGTCATTAAACGTGCTACCCAGGAACTCTTGCACACCACTTAGCACTAGTTAATAAATCTATAAGACCTGACCTTCCTAAAGACTCTACTAGCAGCAAGCCTAGACAAAATAAATACAGGTTTCATCCTCCCAGAAGGGCTTGAACTAGCAGGATTGATTATTTGGGGAATGTGAACATCTGTCTACAGAAACATACAAGTCATTCATCTTATGGTTGCAAGATTCTCTCCCTTGTCAAATGTTTCTTCTGATATATTTCTGTGCTTATATCACTTAAGCATATTGAATGGACAAATATGAAAACATTATAATGACAAAGCCACAATAACCCCCTAAAAGTTCATATAGTCCCATTACGGTCAGGGTGTGACAGTCATCAATAGTATGACCCCTCTCTCTAATTTCTTGAATGAATGAATGAATGAATGAATGAATGAATGAATGAATGAATGAATGAACGAACGAAAGAATGAATGAACGAATGATTGATCTATTCCTCAACTCTAAAAATATGTGACCCATGTGGGCATATTTCATGAGGGGACCTAAAGAATAATGTACAAACTTATTCAAATCACAATAATTGGCAAGTGGGAAACTGGCAGCAGCATAATTGCCAATCATTGGTAGTACCTTTATATGTCAAAAGAACATGATTTCCTTGGTTACTACAGACACAATAAGCTGCATATGGAGAGTACATAAAAAATTGAATTGTATGGACTACATGGCAGAAGTAAACTTATAAACATGGTTATGAACATGTCAATACTTGTCATAAAATCTGGCATCTGATGTGCCTCATTAGCAAATGACCTTTAGGTCACCTTACATCGTATGTAGACGACAAATTGCACTATTTATTTCATCTCTTTACTTTATTACACTCTGATATGACACGTATGCTCTGCTTGTGTAATGAAAGGCTTTAATGCACCCATCCCCTAACCCCCACGAATCTCCCATTTCAGATACAACTTTCACAAGTAGATGAATAAGAAGTTAGAATTTGATGACTATTAAATGGTGGGTTTTTTTTACCGAGTCATATTCAATTGCCGTCAAGTCCCAATAGGACAAAAACAGACTGAAGAAATTCAAAAGATTTTTTTTAATAATTTTTGGAGCACTGCACACAGTTTGAATTTGGTTTACCCCCAAAATTGTCTCATATCATGTCTTTTGAAGTCACAAACCAAAGATAATATAAATGTACTTGATATGTTTATCATTTTTTTTTTGTTCAATATTGGAATCCTGCCTAACATAAAATGTTAAACATTATGGGGCATCTATCAATGATCTTCATTTTGGCACAGATGAACTTCTCGACAATGATGTGAAAAATATATGTATTAAGTAGTAATCTAGATACTGTACGAGCTGAAATTTTCGCGTACAGATATTTTCGCGAATTGCTACTAGGAGAACATTTTCACGTGTTGTTAATTTCGCGGTTGCGAGGTCTAACTGTGCTTATCTGTTCGCACGTTGTTATTTTCGCGTGTTGTTATTTTCGCGGTTCAAAGGCGATTCGTGAAATTCGCGAAAATAAAACCACCGCGAAAATTTCAGCTTGTACAGTAGTGCACCTCCTTCATAATGACAATTTGTTTCTCCTGTAGCTTGTTATCAGTGTCCTATGAGATTTGAATGATTTACATGACAATCCTGATGATGATGATGATCTGGTCAAATTTCCAAGTCATATAGATTTCATTCCCTCCCCAAAGTCATCCTGTTTTTTTCTGATGGAAGAAGGAGATGGGGTGGTTGGAAACCTGAGAGTCACATAGTGAAGAAAGGGAAACATGATATGATACATCTCCACGCTTCTATCATAAAGTTGACTGGGCTCGGCAAAAATCTACTCAAGCAGAAAATTTCTGAGAGATTTATCATGCAGACATGCACACACTTAAACTTGGAATAACACCAGCAGGAGATATGAATTATGCACGCAACGTGACATGCGACAGTGGATATTTCATCTACTGGTTGACAATCGTCATAACCTAAATCAGTTTTTGCCATGCTGGGCAGCCATATATCTTTCCCCTGGCTACTGAGAGGCAAGAAGCGTTATGCACAGCCTTGCCAGTACAGTTTATAAGAGGTCATTGCATTTGCTTGACAAAATATTTGTCTAGACAAGACAAAAAGCTTGTAAATTCTGTTCTTTATGATTTCCCAGAGTTGTTTGAACCAGGCAGAAGAAACATGAGACAAAGTATGAAAACAAGTCTATAGCAGAGCACTGACTGATCGACAGAACACAACAACAGAAATACATACAAACACCTCAACAAACTTGACTTGGATGGAACTAAACCCCTTTGCCATATTGGTATCAGTTCCATCCATTAGTGAACTTCCATAAACTGACAACACCAATAACAAATTATTTAGTTCAGATCAATCCAGAGAGGTTAAAACCTGAAAAAGTGGAAATTTTCACATGAGGATGGCGAGAGAGATGCTTTTTAAAGTTTCCTGGTCATCTAGTACAAGGTCAGCATATGTTACTATGGAAACTACTGGTCACGCATTTCTCCTTGAGAGAGGTGGGCACTTTCTTGTGCGCACATGCACTCCAGCACTAACAGCCGAGGTCACCGGAAGTATGTGCCGTATTCACGCCAAGACTGTATGCACGCTGAGTACCCTCATCTAGCACAAGTCTAGGCTCACGCTAGGCTATTTAGCGTGATCTTTACCTCAGACTAAGCACAACTTCTGGAGGTTGTGCTAGACTCACCCTGGGCTATCTCATGTGATCTTTACCTCAGACTTAGCACAACTTCTGGAGGTTGTGCTAGACTCACCCTGGGCTATCTAGTGTGATTTTTACCTCAGACTTAGCACAACTTCTGGAGGTTGTGCTAGACTCACACTGGGCTATCTAGTGTGATCTTTACCTCAGACTTAGCACAACTTCCGAAGGTTGTGCTAGATTCACCCTGGGCTATCTAGTGTGACCATCACCTCAAACTTACACAAGACTCACCCAAGGCTCATGCTTTTGTGCTATGACCATTTAGAGTCCCCATCATCTGAGGTAAACATGGCACACCCTCTAGAGGTTATGCCGTGTTTTGGGGGAGTCCTAATAGGGGTATAAGAGGAGAAGAGAGAATTGGCCATACTTGGAATGGAGATACAGGCAAACCTGGTTACAGCGAACATGGATACAAGAAGATCTGATTGGTACGGGGAGACTTTACCTGTAAAACTGTCATTACTTCCCTTGTTCACTTTGTCCATTCCTAATAAGTTTCCCTTAAAATAAGAAAATTCTCATTGTCCTGATCATCTCATTACATTTGGATTCAACTGTGCATACTTTCTATCCTCAGTATTTCTAGCAGCTACAGCTCCACAAAGATTGAATCTTGTTGCTATAAATAACACATCTTTTGTCATTGAAAATTTCTGTTTTCTTCCTTTTGTCATTTACTACAGAAAGAGAAGGTCTTAAATAATGCACACTCCCTCCTTCTCCTTCTTTTCCACTACAAGCAAGAAATAGTTTGTAACTGGTGATTACCCTTGGACAAGTCTGGGCCACAACTAGATGGTATGCTAAGAGTTGTGATCGCCTCACAAAGGTACACTCCATTTGCTCTTTTGGCCACAACTTGGATAACAATGAGAATTTAGTGAATAGTCCTTACGACATCAAACTATCAGTATTTACTCTCCTGTATATTGATTCTTCTGATGTTTATACATTTCACACCAGACCTATTCCATCATTTAAGTAATAATTGACATCCTCGGATTTGCTTCAAGAACAAAGGATGAACTTCTATCGACTGTCCACAAGCAGGAATCATGCCAATGTACACTCACTACAAAAACTTTTTTTCATATGAGGAAAGCTTCATTTGCTCAAAATATTTCAAAACCCCCCAGCCCTCCTGAACGTGATTTTGTGATGAATTATTTTGACATAGCCGTAAACTTGAAGAGAGAGCTTGAGCCCTGTTTGTTTGCCGACTATCAACCTTTCAACTAGTCGCAGTTTTGGGGGAAAAAAAAATTGCGAAAAGGGCGGATGATGGAGAGATTGTCCACTTTTTGATTTGTTTTCTATTTATGTTTACATCCGTCCTGGGAAGGCACCAGACGGGGGATAAGATGAGCGCAGCCTGGGCAACGTTCATCTTTTTTGAGTTGTCCAATTCCACTTATAAATCTGCGTGTTTGGTGATGAGTGAGCTGTGGTGTGATTCAAAGACGCAAACAAGGGGAAGAAAGAATATAAAAATTTATCATTGTGTTTTGTTGAGATTAAACTGTCCTAACTTTTACCAGAACAATTTATGAGAACTTGGTACCTCTAGTAGATCAAAAATCAAATTTACAATTAAACTAGAAATGTCACTATGGCGACTGATATGCTTCTGCCATAATGCATGATTCTCCTAATAGGTCTAGATAGTACATGTGGACAATGTGTGATTACATTTTCACAAAACTGGCAAAATATTGAAATGACAAGTTTGTCACAAATGTGTTGAATGTTCACCTTCCTTGACCTTGGTTTAATTGGATGAATAGGAGAGCATGTATTTGGGGATTTAAGGACTTTAACTTGACTTTGACCCATTCATACATTTATGCATTGAGTAATTTTCATGGTACCGGTATGGAGAAAAAGTGCAACTTCTGTACTGAATAGTAAATTGTTACCATGTTCATCTGGCCTTTGACCCTAAAATTCATAAGATAATCACTTTGAGGTAGAACATGCATAAATATGCAGTAAGTTTCACGATAAATTGAGCCACTTCCGAAATATGGAGGAAAAAGTTAGTTCAGCACTTTCACTTGATCTTTGACCTTTTGACCTTTGAGGCAAAAAAAAAAAAAAAAAAAAAAACCTCTCCAGAGAATTTCTATTAGGTTACACATGCATACACCAAGTGTAAAAAAAAAAAAAATAATAATCCTGCTGGCATTGCATGAACATGAGGGAAATAGTAAAATTTTGAAGTGTTGCACTTGACCTTTGACCCCTGACCTTTGACCCCATGAACCCAACATTCTCTAGATAATCACTGCCAGTCAGTACATGTACATACTATGTTCCATGAAGATACCTTGAACAATTTTCCAATTTACAGAGAAAAAAAAGAAGTTTTAATACTTTTACTCGACCTTTTGACCTCTGACCTCACGACCCAAACTTTCACCAGAGAATCTAAATTGGGTAATACATGTATACACTAAGTTTCAAGAAAATATCTTCAGGCATTGCATAGATATGGTGGAAATAGTGAAATTTTATGTATTTGACCTTCACCTTTTGACCTTTGACCTTGAGCACGTGCACCCAAAAGTTGATAGGCACAACTTCACCCCCTAATACACATACATGCCAAGTTTCATTAGGATACCTCAACAGCTTTTGATAGTTACCTTGTCCACAAAATTCATTACGGACGGACGGAAAGACGGACGGACGGACGGACGGACGAACGGACGGACGGACAACCCGAAAACATAATGCCTCTGGCACCACTTCGTGGCGGAGGCATAAAAACAGCTCCCTTTGAAAGCAATCAACTGCATTCATTAATCAAATCATTTAAGTGTTTATTTTTCTCCTGTGTCTAAATTCTACTACCACACTATGCAATTTAGAATAGTTTATGGAAAGTCATGAGAATATCACCATTTTGAATAAGTTGTTTCTTATATAAGCAAAAGCAGTTTATGATAATCCAAAGAAAATTAAGCCATCTGACACTCATATGGCATCCTAAATGAACACATATAATTATAAAATGCAGGATTTTTTCTTGTATGCTTTTGTGGGAATTACAATGTCTCTCTTGAAGTATATGTAAAGACAATTACAGTGTCCATCTATTTTGAACATTTGATCAAAAACTGTTTCTTTTACCTATGTTATCATTATCATTATCATCTTCATCATTTCTGTGGCATTTTTGTGATCATCACTAACATCACTGTAAGACAATAAATCAGAAAACTTGTTGATATTGACAAAGTTGTCAAATTGTTTAGAATTGTCTGCTTACTCTATCCAGCTCATACTTCCTGTGCCTCTCGGTCTGAACTGCATTTAGATTTCATAAGGTTACATTATATTCTCCAAAAGGGTTTTCTAAAAGACAAAACAATGGACTCTTAAATGCATTTGATAAAATGATACATGCCCCTCCCCCCCCCCCCCCACACACACGCACCCAAAGAAAAAATGGAAGAAGAAGAAAGGAAGTCTTCAAAAAAGAACCTTTCCTTTATGCAGTGGCTATCACTCAGCTTCATGTCTTATTTTCTGGACGTTTCACCACAATATTTTGACTGCAAAAACTACAGCCTGGAGAAAAACAAACAACCCAGTTTTCCAAAGTACAGCACAAGAAGGAGGAGAAGCTAGCCTAAAAACCCTTCACTACCTTGGGTCAGTCTAAGAGTCCATACCTCAAAGCTAGTTCATTCAACGCAAACTCTTGTCTTCCGCTGAAATGACTAACTATTGAGCTATGCGCTGTCCACAGTTAATGTCATACAACAGCTTCATTAGTTTTTAGTACAAACAAACAGGAGACTCACAATTTCCTATCAATATGATTTTTCATACCCAACAATCTTTCAAGGATTTAGTCCAGTGACCTAATTGAAATCATGTTTCTTGAATATATTGAAATTCTGTAAAAGTTACTATGAACTATTCATTGGTAGACATATTTTATCTAGTTATGCTGTGTGTTACACTTCAAATGAGCTCCTAGAAATTTCCCCCTGTGAAAACTACATTGTCTCTCCCTAGGTGCAGATTGAGAAATTAAAGATCACAACCTTTAAGATCTCTCAGTTTTGCCAGTGTGACCTCACAACTTCCCGCAAAACTTCTTGCAAAACTTCCCACTCCAACTAGAGATATTTCCCCCTATGTCGCTCCCACCAAACTTCATGATCTTTTCCCAGTGTGACTGGACAACAAAAGATCACGAAGACTTTTGCCAGTCTGATTGTGCCTAATGACAACTAATAACTACCACTGTTTCCACGGGAGGATAAGATACAATCGTGGATTCAAAAATAAGAAGTATTGCAGACAAGATTTGATATAGAGCTGACACCAAAAATGTACAGGCAGGGGGTAAAAGAAAAATGCTTGCATTTCACTTGCTCCTATTCATCATCATCATCGTCATTATCATCATCATCATCATCAAGCTTCATTTTAACCACCTATGATTCTGTTTTTGCATTACGATTATCCTTTCAATATCAATGCTTTACCAATTGAAAAATAAACCAAAGCAAAGATTATCACTAATTAAAAAATAATAATAATAATCATGATCCCCTATTGTAAAGAGGAAGCCCTAGATATTCAAGTCAGTGTCAAAACTTGCTGTGGCCATTTCTCATGCCTCCAGCAGGACACCAGAATATCGACCTCCACCATTCATATCATAGAGTTATGAAACTGTCCTCCTCAAAATCAAAGACAAGGCGCTTCTTCTATATGTCATGTGTAATCTCTATGAAAACTCTTCTGGGCCAAGGAAGTATGCTGAGCAAATAAACAAGAGTTTAAATATTTTCTCTCTCTCTCTTTCTCTCTGCGCGGAATCTTGGTGGTCATTCCTGGGGATATGATTCCTTGAAGGGCCCAAGGAGGACAGGAAGTGGGTGAACTTTGGAGGAGACCAGGGGTCATCCTGCATCCTGTGAGGCAAGGCCCCGTAACCATGGTGATGGGGCATTAACCCTTTCATTCCCATGACCCATACTGCAAAATCTGCAGAAAGCATGTATGTTTACTAAAAGGCTGTTGAGAATGTGTAACTTCCTGTTTGTACTTACAATACCAGCTGTTTTGGCTTTATCAACTGATGTTAAAAACCACTCAACAAATGGATTTTTTTTTTCCATGCCAGTGAGAATTCTATATTGAAAGAAAGCAAAAATATTACAACAATAATTCATACTTTGAGTACAAATCCTGCTGCTTACTGAGGAAAGTAATTTTTACGGGGTTAATTGCAATCTTAAACTGACACAACATCAGATATTGTCAAAATTGAAGAAAAAAAAACTGATTGGACATGATCTACTTCCAAGCCTTCAAGGACTTTCACAGCTGAGAGTTTATCTGGACATTATCTTATGTGCAAGTAGCAGTAAAATTTGTCAAAAGAAAAAAAGCTAAGCCCCGCGATGAATGGAACAGTGGAATAAGACACAGCTGTAGCAACATCCCTTCCCCCAAAATATCAACTTCTTAATTTGGAGCAGATGAGAGACTAGACTCCCTCTCAGGTCAAAATTTGACCTGAATTTACTTTTCATAGTGACCACCTATAATATGAGTGTTCCAGTTCCAGGGTCTAGCCACTCAGCCCTGTTCATCCACCAATGACAGTTTAAAGGTGCATGGTCCCGGTGTTTTAGTCAAATGCGTACGCGGGCGCACGGCGCAAGTCTCCTATAGAGACCTATGCTATTGACTCCTCTTTGGTGCTTACGCTGTGGCCCACTTCCCCCGAGTCCGAAGAAGTCCGATCCACTGTAGTCAGTGGTCCAATCACAGTTCGGCTCATGATTTGGCAGAGGGGGATGACAGCTTTAGTAAACTTCTTTTGTGATGTCATAATAAGAAGCACATTATGCACGCACCCTGGCATTACTACAGACTGCGTGATGCGCAGAGAAGACAACGAAGGAAACGTTACTTAGCAACACCTACGCGCTTTACTCTTGATGACAGCTCAACTTCGGCAATCTTCATATCAATGCTAACGGTGATCGGCAGTATCATCAACAGCGCCCTCTACACTACCGGGACTATGCACCTTTAAGGTAAATTTCCATCAAAGCCTTTAAGAGGAGACTAAGAAAGGGATGTATGAAGTCCAACTTGGCTCCACAAATCCTCAGTTATGACAAGATGTCTGGCTTGTTTCACTTTTTGATTCATACATGCACATTTTTTTTCCCCGTTTCTTAACAAAGCATTTTTTTTTTCCAGTAAAATTTCAACAGAAGAGTAAGCATGCAGACCAGGGCCCACTGACATACTGTAATAACAAATGCAACATAAACTTGTGACATTATGGCATTTATGGGTAATCAAGTTTTATTTCAGCAGTAGTTTTTAACCGGTTGAGGATGGTTTGAGTCTGCTACAACACGCATTTCCAAAAGACGCTTGCCCGAGTATACTCGGGACTCGTCCTCAACGGGTTAAGACTTCTTTATATAGAATTCTTCCTTCAAATAAAAAAGAAACTATAAATGTTTGAAATCAAAGTCAAATTTTAGAAGCAACCCTCTATGATGCTTAGGTAGTTTGACAAATGTGAGATGCTGTCAGGAACTTTAACATTAGCCTTTAAAATAAATTTCATATTACAGTACCATATCTAATGGTATTCTGTGAAGCTCCTAATACAGAGGCGTCAAGATAATTTTCTGCACCACTGCTCCAACACAATCTCTCAT
The DNA here is from genome assembly GCA_033980235.1 of Diadema setosum. Classification (NCBI taxonomy): domain Eukaryota; kingdom Metazoa; phylum Echinodermata; class Echinoidea; order Diadematoida; family Diadematidae; genus Diadema; species Diadema setosum. The sequence continues at coordinate 27,935,568 of CM067061.1, read as the reverse complement.
CCCCCTACTATCTCTTTCTTTCTCTTCTCTCTCCCCTCCCTCTCTTGCACAAAGGACTGACAGACAGAAAGCAATAAAAGACAAAACAAAACAAAACAACAAAGAGAGATTCATATGCCATTCCTTTTTGCAAGTACATATTTCTTACAGTAATCACCAAATACTTTTAGGTGCAGGGTACTGTAAAATCAGAAACATTCGCCGCATTAAACTTTTGCAACATGGCACTGGAATTCAATGTATTGCGTAGCGTGAATCTTTTAGCTCATCATGATATTTGCGAGTTTCATGCTTGCAAAAATTTCTGGTTTTACAGCACCATGAAGCTTTGCACATAACACAAAATATCTAGACTAACTTTAAACATTGTCGCACAATCACATCTATGGTGTCTGCAAAACAAGGCTTGGTATTGGGTCAAAGAAGGGAGTGACAGGGGAGTGCATCTATTTCGGCTCCGTGCAACGATCTTTGCTCCAAGTCCAAGGCTACTGCTGGGGCCTGCTTATTTGTGGTTCTGCCGTCAGGCTGCTAATGAGGATTGTGATCGCCCTGGCTCTACTTTTCTTGAAGAAATAAATAATTAGCGGGCTAATGCATGTGATAACAGTGCATAGTCTTTGCCATCCAGACCCCCCCCCCCCTCCCCAATCACCACTGCCTGGAATTGTTGAGGTCTGCTCTCATTCTAAAGTACACCATTCCACAAATGCAGTCAGCGTTGAGATGGTGCCAATTGCGATGTTCAAGGCTGTGACAGATTTTTAGCAAGAGATTGAAGTTAATCAACACTGGGTGATTACAATGTTGTTTTATAGTTATTCAAAAAAGTTACATACATATGGCAAACAATTAAAAAGTTTGATCACAAAATGGGTTAAGCACAATTTTTAAATATCTTAAAGTAAGTTTATCATCAGATAAAGCAAAATAAAACCTTTCCAGTGTTACCTCACTTGTAACATGACTGGAAATTTTCTTGAAGCTATGATTAAATATATCCCATATATTCTCAGTACTTTCTTTTCTTTTCTTTTTAGCAGCTTTGATAACAAATATCTCAACCTGACAAGAATGGAGCAAACTCATTTTGGTCTCAAAAGACGTGTCTTCATCAGCCCGAAGTTCAAACTAGCGGGACATTTTGCGGTCTCAGAAAATAGCCCGATACAGCGAATGTGCGTCTTCATCAGCTCGAACAGCCTGCTTCGGGAAATTAGTCCGAAAATTGACGCATGCGCACTTTGCAATATTACTCTGCCTGGCTCGCGGTTCGAAAGTGGATTTCCCCGCTCAAAATCTCCTATATCACCGTATGTACGATTCTACAACCAGGGAGGTGAGCAGTACAGCAAATTCTCTCCAAAGGGACATTAATAACGCTACACTTTCTTCTGTCCAGTGAGGCATCTTATATGAAATTAACGAATTGCAATGTTTAAACAAATCCAAAATGCACACAATCTGCAAGAATCTTCAGCTAAGGTATGAATAGAGTGGACCAGAAGAAGAAGTTTACAAAAAAAACAAAAACAAAAACAAAAAACAAAAAAAAAAAACAGCTAGCATGCACGGCACTGAGTTTTAATAGGGAGGTGAGAGAAATAACCTCCCTGGTTTTAAAGATGACAACAACAGTAGGCCTATAGTACACACATGTGATCCTTGAATACACCGTGCGTGTAATGTACTATACACAATCACTAGCTGCTTGTACATGCGCTTTCCATTGCCAGCTGGCTAACCAGAAGCGTGGAGGGATCGAGAAAATTTCGGGCTGATGGAGACGCACCCAAGATAGCGCGTTATTTCACGAATTAGCGCTCTAGTTGACGAACTAGACCAAGATTTTGGGGGAAATTTTCCCGATCAAATAGCGCGCTATCTGCGTCTTCACTACACAGATAGCGCGCTATTTTGACATCGGACTAGTTTGGTAACCGCAAGATAGCGCGCTATCTTGAAACTTCGGGCTGATGAAGACACGCCTAAATTCTTCAGAGTGTCTCCCAATAAATCACTCCAGATCTTGCTCTTTTCAGATTAGAATGGTTGATCATGGAAACTTTGGGATTACGCAAAGAATCGGCATGCATCCAGATGTCACATGACTGAACAACTCTAAATGTACTTTCAACTTGTATTTCATATGTGGCTGAAGTATCAGTATGATTGGCATAGCACTTGCTGCAGGTCTGTTCTATTTGTTTGAAGATAACAGCATAAAAAATAGCAATGTGGGTCTTGTGCCAAGGCTAAGTAGTTGCATGCAGCTTGCTACCATCAATGGATATTTTAAAGGTATGCATCATTCTAACCATACCATTGTTTATGTTACACGGAAAACCCCAACCAACCAAAAATTCTCTAGGTTACTAGCTCATTAAAAAAGAGACATGGACATACTTTGTGGTCACTACTCAAGCTGGGATGAGCAGCTAATGAGCAGAGTGATTTTTGCCCCACAAATGTCATCAGTGTAAACTCTTCTTTCACAAAATGCTTGCCCCCAGCAAATACACACACATGTGCACGCAGACACATAGGACTTTCATACACTTGGAGTTGTGCATCCTGGAGACAAAGGATTCTCTCAGCATGATTGTAACAGCAAACATTATTAGGCATGGTACAGTTTCGACTGAAATGGGGCTTGAGGTTTCCGTTTTTTGGTGATGAATTTTCTAATCTAATGAGAAACCTCTTTCATACAAAATATGAAAGAACATATAATACTAAGAGGAATTAAAAGTTTATTTGCTTAAAATTGGTTTTGAAGTGGCTGAGAGGTAAAAAACAAAGCAATTTTAATAAAAAGGTGTGACCCACCTTTAATTAGGGTCGCTTTGTTTTACATTGTTTTTGCAGTTTCATGAAATAAACACTCCTCTTAGAACATTCCTCTTAGAAGTTTATGTTTTTAACATTTCATAAAGTGGTTTCTAAGTATCTCACAAAAAGTGAAACGCTTAATTCTCACCTCGACCAATACTATAGTATCCCTTTAATACTACTAGAACAGTTGTATGCCCTTGATAACAACCTTACAAATGAGGACATATTTCTGTATGTGAGACATATGGTCCACTATGCTACAAAGCTTGCAAGTCCTCACTTGAGACTTTGTCTTTTCTTACGGGCAATATAAAAAGCATCAGTATACCATCTTAAACTTAGTCTATGTACTGCATGTCTGTAACCATAGTGACTCGTCCATATGATGCAACGTTAACTAGACAATGATATTGCTATTATCTTCTAAGAAAGTTGCAATAATTGTGAAATGTATTGGATGACACATTTAGTCTAAAATAATTAATCTTCTGTACCTCTCTGTTACCATGATAATTCACATAATAAAGAGTGTGTACAGTTCTGGTTGAGGTGAGGATTTAGCTTCTGATGTTTTGTGAGATATTCAGATTGTCTATGAGATGTCAAAGAACATGCAATTCTAAGGGGTATCAAAAGTTTATTTGATGAAAATTGGTTTTGAAATGGCTGATATCCAAAAACAAGGTGAAACAAAGAGATCCTAATAAAAGGTGTGGCCTGTCACCTTTTATTATTATCAACACTTTTATTTGATATCTCAGCCATTTGTAAACCGATTTTCATCAAATAAATGTTCAATCCTTCTTAAAATTACATGCTCTTTCATATTTCATAAGGGGTTTCTCATTATATCACTTAGGAATGTTTAAAAGGAATCCTCACCTCAACCAGTACTGTACAGTCCCTTTAACACTAAAAGTGCTGAGGATATGGGCATTAGGTTCACAGAAAGTTGCAATTCATTCAAGGTGGAAGATTGCATCTAGAATGACATACATGCAGTCCATAACTATTGTTCAAACATTCAAACTTCAAGCATGTGCTATCCAGTTCTCATCAGGTTGCTGGGAAAGTTCACATCAAACCTACTTTTTTTGTTGTTGTAACAAACACATCAGTTGGTAACAAGATTCATAGTTTTACAACAAAGCTCTAAAAGAAAAAAAAAACAAATAAGATGAGAAAAAAAAACATCATCAGAATAACCAATCACTTTCAAATTGTCTTTTGTGCGCCTGAAAAATCTATCTTTCAAACTTAACCCGATGAGGATGGACCGATTTTGCTACAACACACATTTCCACAGACACCTGCATGAGTATACTCAGGACTCATCTTCAGTGGGTTGATAATGATCATGTCATGAATAACAGAATAATCTGTTATTCTAACAACACTGAATTAATGTGCAAAAGAAATCTGAATACCATAATCGTCTTTGCATATTGTACCCTCCAGTGAAATCAACTTTTCTTCGGCACGTGTCATCAACTTCGTCAGACACATTAGGTACATTACCGGACTTGACATGCTAGTAAATTGCCCCTAATGATTGTTTGTTGCTGAGAAAACTGACTGTGACAACAGTAATCTTTCTGATTAGTTTATCACTGTCCCAACCTTCCAGATGTTCATTGTCCCCCCCCCCCCCCCCCTCCCTCCATGCTGTTCTATCTGGTCTTCTTTTTTTTTTCTTTTTTTTTTTGGCTTTACTGTTATAGGTTTGAAAAGAGCCAAATTAAACTAGGACAGTTCAATGATAAGTACTGAGTAACATGTAATTTCATGATTTACCACCGCCATAATAATCTCTTATTGCATAATTCAGGTCTAATTATCATATTCTATGACTGAAAGAGATGCTTGGGTCAGAAAAAAAAATGAAGATGGGTTAATCCACAAGTAAGCTGGGGTGGAGTTACATCCCCCCTGTCCTGTATAAAGTGTGAAGAGTAAGCTGAGTGCTGAGTGACATCACATCCAAAGATAATGCACCACTTTCAGTTTAGGGGGAAAAAAAGAACCAAAAAGAAGACGAATCATACAGTAGTATTTGTTTTGTTGAATGGGTGCGACTCACTTATCACCCAAGCCCAGGGGTGGCGAGGGGGATACGGGAGCAGTTAGGTCTAAATAGGGGTAATTTCCTGCTCCCTTACCAACGAAGTTGCCTCTGCTACCCTCCGCAGGTCCAACGAAGAGGAGAAATAGACCAAAATAACAGGTCTCCACCCCTGTGAATGGCCAGCGATGAAATATGGCTGTGCCTGGTGATTTGGGCAAAGAGGAATGGCCTGTGAGGGGGTACGAATGACTTCCTCTCCCTTTTTTTTCTTTTTTTTGAGGGGGGGGGGGGGGAGGGGGGTATGGGGGACTTTCATCCAGGGATGTCTAATTGTATGGTTTAATGTCTGCAAGGTGAAGTTCAGCCTAGTCCCCATTCCACCCCTCAACTTCACACTCTATTTCCACAGCAGGCAATTGTCCGTACAGTCAGAGAGATGGATGGGGTGGAGGTATGGAGAAAGAGGGAAGCTACTATATCACTGAGGACCAAGATGCAAATACCATTGAAGGTTTGTCCACCCCCCCCCCCCCCCCAAAAAAAAAAATGCAATTATGGCCAAAACAATTCAAATGAACTCATTCATATCATCCTGCAACTAAAATGTGACTGGTTTAATCACAAGAAATATTGCACCACAAGGTTGCTTCAGCAACAAAGAGCAGTGGCATACGTCTGTCTATCTGCAGTTCCGGTTTGTTCCACCATTTCAACATCAAGATACATGATCCTGCATGTTTCCTGGAGGAACTAAAAGTGATAGTCTATTTATATTTTGATAAAATATAATGCCTGATATCAACAGGATTAACATGAAAATGAAAAAAGGTATGTACTTGTCGATAATTCTCACATCTGTCTCGCAAACTTGATGAAATATTAATTGATGTCAATGACGATATCATGAACGTCGTGATCTTTTTTTTTTTACTTACAAAGTTGCTAATGGCATTTTGGCAATGAATTCACTGTGAAATTTCTCAAGCAAATGACAAATTTCCTGCAAATGGTATTAATATTTCACATATAAATCTTAGAAGTAATTTTCCTTTCTCCAAATTTCCCAAATTTTTGCTCACATACTTTTTTCGGGAAGAAAATAGGAAAGCCTGTTTGACAGACATTTCAAATCCTTCCCTGCCTCTACCTAATCCCTTCGAAGTGCCAGAACTTCACAGATGTACAATAACATCCACAGGCGGCTGGGAGCCTTGAATCAACAGGAGGTGCAAAACTGCACCCCTGGGCCCTGTGAGGGGTCCAATGTCAAGTAAACTGGTAGCTGATGGTGGGGTCGTTTGAAATGGCAGAGGGGCCAGGTCCACTCCCCCTCCCCCCTCTTTTTCTTCTGCTTTCCCCCCTGGTATGAGGTATTGGGTTTATGCTTTCAAAGTTTGCGTGTACTTGGTTCACGTAAACAAGACAATTTGAAACGGATCGGGGAGTGGAACAATTACATGATGTCATGAGCGTTGTTTCTGTCCGTATATCATTTCTTGCGATACACTAGCCAGAAATACACAACGGTTCTAAAGCAGGGATTTACAGCAAGGTGGGCTCTGGGCACCCGTAATTTGTGACTTCTAGCCTTTTTGTCTCACCCCCTGCATAGATTCTTACAGGGAAAAAAAAACAAGATAATTGATAGCTCTCTTTTTTTCATACCTCCAAGGGTTGCAAGTCTGGTTCACTCCACTAAATTCAATGAACATCACCAAAGTTCATGATATCATAAATGAAATTATGGATCATGATTTACAAGTCCCTCGACATTTTTCACTTTTTTTTTTGACAAATGGGTTTACTGACATGAACACATCAATCATACGGGGCACAGCGAACGACAAGTGTTCCTGTCACATTATAATCCAACTGATGTTTCAATATTGTGTTCCAACTGTGGCTGCTAATCGCTCGCTGTATCCTACACTCTGATGCAAATCCAGAGGCATTATGGGATCTGCAGTGCATGCTGCTGAACTACAGAGCTTGGCAACACTGCTGAGTAAGATAAGATCCATGTTTAACCCTGTCCTCATCGTTGGGAACATGTCTATATTGCTGTAACAGTGACACTTTAAGATGGTGGGCCTGAAAGGTTTATAAGCTATACTGTTCAACACCAACACAGTCACAGGCTGGCACACCACATTGGTTTTGCTTGTATGCTTAAAATTATTCAGGGGTCAATAGCAAAAGTCCAATTCTTTGAGTCGGTGGCACCTCAATTTGTGAAATACTCATACAAGAGTCTCAAAGAGAGAGAAAAAACTGTCCTCCTTCAAGTCGAACTACATCAAATTCAAGATGAAAATTGGGCACATGCTTCAAAATCTTAAGCACAAGGTTGCTGTTTTTTTGTGATAGTATTCAAAGTTGTTCTGATGAATCACTATCATCTAAATTTCTCCACGGTATTTACGATGTATCTACCTAAATCTAATTTCTGTGAGGTAATGAATGACTTTAATATGAACCATACAGCTCGATTTCTTTCTGAGTTATCATCGTACAGTGTCACACGCAGGCCTACTTTCTCTCCCCTAGTGTCGGCCATAACGAGGACTCGGGGGCAGCCGAACTTAGTCACCAGCTGTGTTGAGTGAGCTAGTACAGTAAGGTGTCTGACAACTAGCAAACATCAAATAAAGAGCAAAATGAGTGGCCATGCCAAATTCTGTCAAATATGATTCCAACCGCCATGATTAGTTGCAGGGCCATATATCAACACCATATGTTCTCCCTTTCCAGAGAAGTTTCTCAGTGTGCAAGAACAATGGGGCAAAGAGCAGAGAATTTTTCATCCACTCTGAATTTGTACTTAATTCTTTCATCAAGTATTTGTCATTCAAAACTAAAAAATTATGATTTATTTCATATTTGCTGCCAAGCTGCACCAAACTCTTCCTACTATTTTAAACATTAAATGTTGTAAGGTTCTGGTTTCACTTCTTTCTTTTCTTTTTTTCCTTTTCGTGGGCTCATATTCCTTCAAATAGGATTTGAATAAACAAAGTCTGCATTTCATCCTAAAGCCGCATTAAAAAACCTTCACCATTTTGCTACCGTGATTTGAGCAGTCATCTGTCTCAATATGATATAAATCTCCCCCCCCCCCCTTACCAAATGGTAACAAACTCACCAAAGGGTAACAAACTCACCAAATGCTTTTTTTTTTCTGTCCATTGTGCATCTCATGGAATCTGGGCACTTGGGGAAAAAGCCTAACCCGCACTACTCCTACTACATTATTCACACAATGAATAATCCAGCAAGACACTTTGACCAATGAAACTGCATTATTCACCCAGTGCAAAATGCATAACGTCGCTGGGGCGACAAGACCTTGTATCTACAAAATGTCAAATGTTCAGGAGAGCCAAAAAAAATGGCAGCCAAAGCACTGTACTGAATGGGACAGCTGCTCCTTTGACGTGCCATGGTGGCTTCATTTTTTGGGTGAGACAACTAGGATTTGGACAGGACATCACTTAACTGATTATTTGACCATAAATGCAAAAACTTCATTTTCACCAAAATTGCAGATACAAGGTCTTGTCACCCCAGCGACGATATGCATGAGCTCTTTAACTCTTTATGTGCCATGGTGGAAACCCCCTGTGTGCCACGTTATTCTGAGACAGGAAGATAGTCATGCTAAGAGAAAGAATTGTTTTTTCAATCTGTATAACGTCTACAAATTTCTGTTAAGCTGGACATAATAGTGAGCAAAGTTAAAGAGGAATGCCAAACTTTGCTTCCATATACAAGGTATAACAATTCTATTTTCAATTTTTCTTTTGAATTACCAGTTGCTACATTACTGTAAAGGAACGACTTTTGCAAATAAAATAGCGACAGAAACTTAAAGTGTACATGCAAAATCTAGTTGGGAACACCGCTTGATAGCCATTCACCACATAGAATGCAAGCCGTATGTGAGAGGAACAAAAGCACGAGAAACGCTTTGATTGTACCGCGGGATTAGCGATTTATCGATCGGTTTTGGCGGCTTTGTTTGTTGAGCAGAATATGCGAAGTTGGCACGGCATCGAATGAGTCGGACGTGCGAACGTGGCACATAAAGAGTTAAGGAACAGCACTCTGCTGATTGGTTGTAAGTTTTGCTGCGGGATCCACAGTATGGTACACAACATTATGGAAGAACAGACATCACAAAATCCAAACTTTAATTATTTATAACTTTGTTATCATTCGATGGTTTTCTTTAAACCTTCACTGATATTTTTCATATTTATTGAAACCAATTTAATTCTAGGGTGAATTCCCCTTTAAAAATGTGGATATCAGTAGATCTCCAAAAGTCATACTGACTAGAGTCTTGTCAACAGTCTTCTGCTTGATCCCCTAAACCACAATCGCTACAGAGGTCTTCGACAAAGGCTAACTCAGACCTGGAGAATCTGGGCAACATTTTATAAAAAGTTGATAGGATAGCAACTCCAGCTGGAATGGCAATCGTCATGGTAATGACAAGAATCCAGCTTTCTGATTGGCTGTTGCTATTAGAAGTTGCCATTCCAGCAAGAGGTGCTATCCTACTAACATCTTTTATGAAATTGGACCCTGGAATATATGTTCAGACAAGTTTCCAACAGCTGATCCATGCTACTCAACATCATGATTATGCGAGCAGGAGTAATTCACCCACATCTGACAGAAAGGTATGCCGCAATTAGCCGATCATTTGTGTATATTTATGACTGGCCAGTCTGTAACCCCAACTAAGGGATATTTCATCAGATGATGTTTTTCAGAAACAATGTGACTTCTGGAAGGGTGCCTGCACCCTCGGTTGCAGACTGCTTACCTCATGACTTCACTGTGACAGCTTGTTTTTCTTTTATTCCATGTGATTAATGATCTTTTATGTCTCAAACTAGGACATACACTACTAGAACTAGGGCATTTAAGGCCAGCGATCAACCTAGACAACCTAACTTTTGGTATCATGAAGAAAGAGAGATATTGCACCTCGAAGCAAATTTCTGTCATGTTTTTTTGTTTTGTTTTGCAGGGTATATGGTATCTGATTTGGGTTTCAAGATCACAAAACAATATTCCATTTCTTACATCTATCATGGAGATGTCATCGATATCTTGACACACCCTGGAAGTTTCCTGGCTTTTTTCCTGTACTGTACTTCTTCAATAGTTGGAAAGAAATGTTGCTAATAACAAAGCACCAAACATGTCAAAGAAACGTACTGCAAACTCCTACACAGTTTCAGAATAAATCTTGTGATTTGAGAATTGTGTGATACTGTTGTTTTTTTTTTTTCTGGTAACAGATGAAATATAGCATTGGGAACAGAAGGCAAACTACAAAAGGGAGGGGCAAGAGAGTGTGTGTGAGTAAAAATAGACAGATATGCCAGGCAAGCATTGATATCAGTAAAGTTTTGGTTGATCCAAATGTTATCATTATAAATAGCTGATACACAGGGTCTGGAACATTATTGCTCATTGTGTTTTGATGCATGAAATGATTCAAGACAACAAGGAAAATTCTCCTTGAAAATTATACATGCCAGCAACCCTGACTGGTTAGGTTAAAAAACGTCTGCCATCTTTCTCTCACAAAGTCTCAAGAATAGGTATGAATCTTTTTACTCTCTTGTGAGCAAGGATTGTTCTGGTTTTCGTTTCCGTGCATGCTTCAATTCCACATACACTGAAATCATATTCTTGTTCATGGATGAACCCAGTAGGTGTGTGTGTGTGTGGGGGGGGGGGGGGGAGGGGTAATTTTGAAGTCTAGAGAGGGACATGGCTTGATGCACTATGTCATGTGATGGGTACCAATCTGATGTGATACATTAATCTACAGCAGAATTTGCAAAGCACATTATCTGTCAGAAACACATGATTTGAGGAGCAAAGTGATTCTGGGAGAAGTGGAGATGATGATAGGGCCACTTGAGGGGACTTTCACTCTGACTGACGACAAGTGACGCCTGTGAGTGGATCGATCCCTACAGCAGAAGATCTGCCCGGTCTTATGCGATCGGCCTCGTCGCGGAGAAACCTACATTTCAATCCGACAAAAGTGGGTTGACATGAATGACCACTTGATGTGCTGGAATGTAGAGAGTTATCTCCCCGATTCTCGTCACACGTGGGACTGAGAGTCGCACGAAGGGGGAAATTCCTTCCCTCGACTAATTGAAACCATCTTTGTGCACTTTTGGAGAAGGAAGCAGGGATCCGCCTTTCTCGGGAAGATCATGGAGCAAGATTTCCAGAGATGGAGGCAAAGATCCATGGCTCTACTGACATCATGCCGTCACTGCCTCCTGATTGGACAGAATGACTCGTGATCAATGTCGAAAATCCCTCCTTCAAACCCTTCTGGTATGCAACAGTTCATTTGCATGCAGTTCTTGTGTGTTGGACTGTCAGTTCCTATTCTTCATGAGCCTGTAATTTCATATTACCTGTAATCCAGACACATTACCAGCGCCTTCTCTCCTTTTTCCTGAGAAAATTCACAAAATCATTTTATGCTGCAAAGGATCGACACCCACCCAAGAAGTTAGAAAACAAGGGTGATTGTTGAAGTAAACTCTTGTCTACTTGCTTCTCACTGCATCAAAGTACCTTCTGCTTCTGTTTGGACTTAATTTTTTTCGGCAGAATAGCCTGCTGGGTATGGTTAGGTGTTCAAACACGAGCACTTAACCAGGTGAACTTCAAATTATCACCCTACCAGGGGATAACCTCTCCTGTTGGTCTGGGGTCCAGGCAGATGGGGGATGCTTACAACTGCCAAACTCCATCAAATTATGACGACAATAAGAAGAAGAAGAAGGGGAAAAAAACCCAGAAGGAAGAAGCTCCTCTCATTTTATTCAAGAAGATCACGTCTGTTGGTATAAGGACAGTGTGGAGGAGGGTTCATACCAGGGCGGAAACAGGTGGGCTACCGGTGATATCAAAGCCAATGATTGACAGGGGAGATGAGATTGGAGCGGGGCAGGTATCTTCTGAAGTCTGAGCAATGATGGCTTGGTATCCAGGTGCGACAGTGCTGGTAATAATGCTCCATCTGATAATGCTCCTGCTACTGATGAGAGTGATGTCGATCGTCATGGTGATGATAATAACCACGACAAAAGCGACCTGATCATGATGCTGACTATGCTGAGGAAAATGGATATGATGATGTCCGGTCTCATGATAATAATGAAAAATTATCATGATTCTAATTCTGATGAAATTGATGATGAGGTTGACGCATATACCTCTTGCATACTAGTATTTACAATGATACATGCATACTAATGTCTAAAGCACTTAGACATCGATATAATTACTGCTACTAGTTTTTGCAGTCCTTCACTTTCGGCAAAATGTCACATCAAAAGTTATAACTCCTTAAAAGTTGAATGCTTCAACCAATTTTTACTTAACAAATACCGGGTAACTCTTTCCAAAACTTAATTACAAAAAAAAGTACATCCTTTACATTTTTCTTTGAAAAAGTGAGAATGAAATAATAATAATAATGATGATGATGATGATGACGACGATGACGATGATAATAATAATAATAACAACGATAATAATAATAATACTAATACTACTACTAATAATAATAATAATAATGATAATAATAATAATAATTATAATAATAATAATAATAATAATAACAATAATAATAATAACAATAATAATAATAATGACAATGATAATGATAATAATAATAATAATGATAATAATAAAATTGGGTCTCGGATCTAGTTTGGGGAGTGCTTGCAATCATAATTGTTTTTGTTTATCGTTTTGACAACCTCCTTGGGGAGTCCCTACACAGGGTTGCCCACCATGCCGGAGATAGACGCCAGCACAGACGTCACCAACTTGTTGCCTCACTCCAGTGGGTGGGTCAATGTCAAGGTCAGACTGCAGCTGTTCCTTTCCTCTCCGACATCTGCCCGTCCAAAAGCCTGGTCTACCTGCCAAACACGCTGCACTTTGCCAACCGATGCCCGCCTTCCTCATGCAGCCAAGTCCTCAGCCCGATCCCAGAGGAGTGTGCTTGCAGTAATTTCATTAACTCTTCAACTGTCGGATTCCATTCTCTTAAACAAACTATGGATGACGGAGATCTGTTGCCATGAGCCATGCGATCCTTTGGCATTGAAGACTGAAGTGTTGGTCTCAACAGGGTCAATTATGTAGGCCTATGTAATTAGGGAAACAAGTGTCTTTACAGGGGCCTCTGTTCAGTCTGTAAAAGCCCCAGAGTATTGACTTGAGAACTCCAAAAAAAAAATTGAAACTTGTCCGTTACAATGGGTAATATGGCCTTGGCCACATCCCAATCCGTGCGCTGATGAGTGGTCTTCCAAGAAATGGGACAGATCTGTGTCTCAAGTACATCCTTAAGAGGGATTTCAGACTGCAAAAGCTTTTTGTTTTCAATCATGTTTCAGAAGCACACCTTTTATCATTAAGAGTTTATGACCTTGCAGAGTGGAGAGACTGTGCAGGCCTAATGAGAAGTCTGGCCGGACTCAAAAATGTTTGGGAATTCCAGTAACGAGTCATAATATAGCTTTATATGCATTACACATGCAACCAAAGAATCCTGACTGCAGTCGACCATTACTGATGAGGTTCAAGATCTGCGCACATATTTGCTGACAGGCACTTTTGTTCTGGCAGGCCTGTGCGAGTTTTCAAACGTACCTCGGTAGGTATTATAGTGAATGAAGAGTGATTCATTTGGGAGAAACAAGATGCCCATTTGTATTTGGTCTCACTCGCAAGTAACTCGTTTACAAACGAGTCCTACTGAGGTCTGAAACACCTCCATGACTTCACAACACCTGTTTCCACACAGAATCTCATATAAAATGGAGGGGGCCAACACCTGAGAACAGGCACAAGTCCTAAAGTACTTTTACACGCAAGCTTGCCATCATTAGGCCCTATAGATACAAGTAGAATGGAACAAGCCTTGAATTGATCAAGGTATATAATTATCTATACTCCACATTTATTATATAAAACTGCATCACCATGCCAATTCCAGTCAAATATGACTTGTACACCTGTCTGACCTACATTGCATATCAATGCAAACTCATTTTAGTATCCTCTGATGTAGGAATAAATGTCAAAACCTTTCTTGGTTGAAAAATGACAGTATCATGTAGGCCTACTTTTGTGTTAGTCAACTAAACTGGTATCAAATTTTCATATTTTTTTGTTCATTTCAATATATATTTTCAAGATTTTGATATCAAATTTGCTTAAATTTGATGTAATGCATTCTGTAAGACCCACAGACAATCAATAGCAGAAACTTCAAAATGATGCTAGAATCTATAAATCACATCAGCATTGTGTTTCAAACTAAATGAACATATAATATTCATGTAACAAACAGTACTGTTCTGAGCACTATGATGAGTTGACAGGGCACAGCATAAGTCAACCTCACATAAATTGACCTCACATTGGTCGATAAATTGTTCAAGCTGAAGAAAAATTCTACTCTGGATGGACATAGACATGAGTTATTCTATGAGTAATTCTATTGTTTAAGTCAAATTTCACATCAGTCTAGAGATATTATCTCAAGTTCCTTTGTATTTGAGTGTCACAAGGTTGTCTGAATATTATTATTACTATGAACATATGTAATCTGTTCTCCCTACATAAATACAATTTCAAATAATTCATTTTGTGTGTTCAGAACACTTTTGTGATTTTCATGAGGAGCAAAGATTTGCAAAAGTGTTTTTCTAAACAATGCACTGAATGCCAGCAACCATTCGTGAAAGTTCCACGCTGCGAAAAAAACGCTGTTGGCTCCAATTTGTGAAGGTTTCATGCCGCGAATGTTTCTGGATTTACTGTATTGTGTCTACGTGGTGAGACCCATTACCTATTGTCTTCCTGTGTCAACAAACAACGGCAGGGAATAGGAGGTGCTCTTTGACTATACCACTGGCTGAGTTAAAATTAGAAAATTTCTATACAGGTAATCACATGGGGTGAAATCCATCAGTGCTTGCCATGAAGGCAGGCGCACCCCCACTCAAATAGAGATTTATCATCTTTTCGCAACACCCTGTCTGTCCCCAATAGGTAAACCCTGGTGCTCCATCCTCCTAACTCAAAATAAATCACCCCTTCCTAGAGTTCCGTGGTCTCACAACCGCAGTCTCCATACTGCCTGTCACCACTAAACACTGGCCTACCGACTTTCAAGTAACCCACTCCAAACGAAATGCGTCCTGAGGTATTAATAAGCAACTTTTCATTAAATACATACAGTAAGCACTAATTTTGAGAAAGGAGATCAGGGCCCCGTTTTATCAAAAGATAAAATCGATTGTAAATTCCCTTACCACACATGCTGTCATAGACTTATGATAGAAATCAACTGTATGATATAATTTTAATATAACTCTTCATAAAATGGGGCCCAGTTGCCCAAACAGCAAGTTTACAGTTTGCAAAGTCAAGTTTAATGTCAAATGATGTTGGCAAAAAGGAAAAAAAAAAAAAGTAACTAAGGATACTAAAAGAGGAGTCTGAGAGAAAGACCACTTGAAACTGCAATAGAAAAAGAAACGTTTTCTTCTACGACAAGTGGGTGAAGATACTTAAAAAAAGATGGGGGAGGAAATTTATTTTGGTTTGAAGTTCATGTTTGTTTTGCTTAGCCAAGGTGCACATTGGCACCAGATTCTAGTCCCCCATATCTGTCCACCAGGGGTCAGGCTTGGGTCAAGTCTGAAATTCCCATCTGAGCCAGGAGATGGTTCTACAAGACACAAAAGCCATCTGTATCAGGACAAGAAACTCTTGGTTTCTGCTCTTTTTTTTATTGGTTATTTCATCTTTTTTTTTTCCGCTGGCTCACTGATGAAATTGTGTCTCATGTGGAAGGATGCTAATGACATTTATGGCAGCCACAAAAAACGTTGCCATGATTTCTTTACATTTGACATTTGTCAAAGGGTTTACTGTCAATTTCCTCTTCGCCACTTCCCAGCACTACTCATTCCTGTCTGTGCCACTGTCCCTTCGTATCTCTTGCCCTCTGATCTCCCCCCCCCCCCCCTTCATCCTCTCTCTATCTTCTGAACTTAAAGGGAGCCGGTCGGCAGATATTATGGTTCTTCGATTACATTGATTGTCATCTGCTGCCCATAGCGGTACCTTCAAAAAGCGGGACTAGCACAGACCTGTTTAAATAAAAGTGCTCTACACAAAGTATCCGTACAATTATGTTAATGGAACAAGTCCTACACACAGACTAGGAGGTTGGCTGAAAAAAGTCTGTACGCTGGCAAGAATTTGTTGCGTGAGCATTTTCCAAAGCATTATGGAGATTCCCGATTATATTCCAATCGCCAACCTTCACAACATCATCTTCCCACAATTCAGTCCCTTTAATACTGCTTTACTCACACCCTACCCCAAATTTGACTAGAAATAAGGCCTTCCATACAAGGTTACCATTCCATGAACAAGTCAACTTCAATACGTAAAGTAATGCTCATTCACACAGATGGACAGACATCAAATAGGAAAGATATGTGAATTTTATAGAGTTTCACATGATTTAGCCTCTTGCTATCATGTAAATGAGCATTGGAGCTAGAAGAAGAGGAAGAATAGAAGTTTGCTGC
Organism: Diadema setosum; assembly: GCA_033980235.1. Taxonomy (NCBI): domain Eukaryota; kingdom Metazoa; phylum Echinodermata; class Echinoidea; order Diadematoida; family Diadematidae; genus Diadema; species Diadema setosum. Next base: position 27,918,993 of record CM067061.1, on the reverse strand, counting down.
CTATCAAAACAGAGACTCAGATTAGAAACTATATCATTTAGTTTTATGTGAATATAAAAGAAGAAAAAAAAATATCTGACATTGGACCCCACTTTCTAATCGCAACAACTGGCTGGCATCCAAGAAATTGAGGAATTAATTAACTAGAGGGATCATTCTGTATCTGACCTACAAAGTATGGAACATAATTTTGACTTGAACATCTCATACTAATTAAAGTGCTGCATGTCATTGGAATATGGTTGATGTGGGGTATGCAAGTGAGGATTACTACTTCCAATGAAAGAAGAAGATCTATAAACTAATCAGATACACCTCCTTCTCTCTCATCACTCTCAACATGTGGTACGCTTCTTGAATGTCCTTGGGTTTTTCCTTTCTTTAGGTCTCAATGTTACATGAATCATCCCTCCACATCAGGTCTCAATAATATTTTGTTTTCATTGTTATTTTAGTTTAGAGAGCATAGTTCTTACAACTTGCATAAAGGTCTTGTGGCAACAAACTTGGAATGAAACTCTTTGCAAGACCGATTGCAAGTCTCCATCTCTGCAAATCACTCCAGTGTACACATTTGACCTTAAAAGGACCTAAAGATTGCCTATAATATGTCACTGACTATATAATACAGGTTAGTTATATTGTTGTGTGTTTGTTTTATCATTTGTTAAGATGGGATGATGTATTCTTGCTTCTTTCTATTCATTCTGAACTTTTAAAAACAATGGAATTTAGACTTTATAAGTTCTACAACCATCCTCTGAGAAAGAGGAAATTGCATATAATATATATATATTATATATATACTGTTGAAACTTTGTATTTTTTTCTGCATTTTGCAACATTTCGGGTCAAAATAACATCACTGATAATTATTTTTCAACATTACTGACAACAAAACACAATGTTACCATAACTTGCAATTTTGTTATCATCAAAGACTACTCATTGTCAAAGAAAAGGAATATTCTCAAAGGAAAAATGCAGCAGACTGCATCACATTGAAAGCCTATGCTTGAAATGATTGTGGCCTGGGAATGGATCGTTTATGGATTTTGGAAATTTTGTTATGGTTGTTTGGAAAAAGGATGACTTGATCCAATATGTTCTACAATGGTGAGCTATATTATTGCAATGTTACAGAAGCTGCAGAACTCTATGTGGAGAATTTTCACTGGAAAAATAAATTGCCCCTAAATTATGGGAGACTTTTTTTCATTCACACTACATGATTACAAAGACAGCATGCATGCACTTACCTGTTTCTAAAACCTATGCGGTAAACCACATACGTGATTTCCTTTTTATCAATGTACATTGCGAGGCCCTATTCATGCTTGAAATATTATGACATTCAAATAAAAAATCTGGTTATATGATTGGTGTAAAAATACTAACAGACATTGTATACAAAATAGAGACATGAACATTTTGAAGCAGCACTCCACCATTTAGATAATTAATGTTGTCGTGTGATCAAGCTCTTTTGGTTTTGAAGAGATTGGAGTTAAATGTTCAGGACCAGAAAAAAAAAAAGAAAAAAAGATGAAGTGCATCACAAGATTTGAACTTCTGGATCACTGTTGATTTGCAAATGTGAAATGGGTCTGCGTGATGAGGTTTGTGGCCCTTGGCCAACATAGTTGGTTTTATTTTAAAGTCTGTGGTTTGACACTGTCAGAGGATGAACTGAAGGAAGTGCATACACAAACTGACAGGATACCACTGCTTCAGTGACGCCCCCCCCCCCCCCACCCGGAACATTTTCCTTTCATGTTTCAAGTCATGTTAAATCTACCTCGCCATGAATCACAGAAACAAACTCTCAGACAGCATACCTACATCTAACCAGGAAGACCTCAACCATTGCTCAGTGTGCCCACTCACCACCACTCAGCGGATGCGATATCGGGAGATAACCGAAGTCACTCAACCGTGCGGAAGACATGGTTTTTCTTGTCAGATTATTGTCTATTGTGACCCCGGAGGCCATGCACTTTTGGTGAGGTTGGTGGTATAACCTGTCAAGATATGTTCATAACGATAATATTTCTTGGCTGGATGTCCCATCCCCCCCCCCCTTCTCCCAACACATGTGTACTTGTCATGTAGATATCTTCTGAAACCGAGACAAATGCCTCAAACACCATCCACCTTGTGGCTCTCCTCTCTCTCTCTTCTGCCAACCCGAGAAGAATTATGATAGATATTCCTGGTTGTCATGGGCACCACACTCCCTCTGCCTGTCATCCATCTGTGAACATTCCCTACATCTGTGGCTACCATCACCAAGTTGTCATGTCACATGCAGAGACCTGCCAACTATGGACAGATATATTAATCATATCTTCATCAGACCGATATCCCTCTTAACCCCCCCCCCCCTCCCCAATACTCTCTATTCCTTAACCTTGCTTCTACTCACCTCTCAAGTCAAATTTGGCCCTGTACTCATTAAAAGAAAATAGATTCATGACACCAGGTGCTGTCACATTTCAATTACAATGGTACTAATTACCAAGCTAATATTTGGGACTGTTCTTCTTGGCAAAATGACCACGATATTTCTAGTAAGCATAACACATGTAATGTGCAAAGCTCCAATGAGAAGGACTTGAAGTGGTTAGGTCACATAAATAATACACCACTGTAAAATTGGTGGTCTTTCCTGAATGATTTACATTCAAATCTCATATGCGTAATTCATGCACTGTTGATATTACCACCTTCATTGTCACCATTTCCTGGTGTACTTGCATTCATATTACGAAATACTGCAGTATTTCACTGTCAACGAGAATGCACCTGTTGTCAATCTGTTTAGATTTCTTTTCTTTGAATGAGTAGTTTGAGCATTTCAGTTTTAATAGCACTCCCTAATATCGAAAGATGGTTCACAGAAGGTTAGTTTGAGACAAATCAACATCTTTAAACTCTTATGCCAATAAGACAGAGATAGTGTAGACATTGAAAGTCACAAAATTAAATGATTTAGTTCCGTGTGTCACACAAAACATGTCACACAAAACTAAATCTGACACTGTTCATGAATTTATTTTCTCTCACATCTACCTATCACAAATCAAAACAGAAGGTGAAAAAAAAAATGCATTGTGAGCATACATGAAATGAATATATTAATGATTGTTGATACTGATTGGGTCGGTAATTTTATTATGTGGGATAAAAAACAGGTTCTATCATTCAAACTTACTGATTCTTGAAAAAAAGATGTGACAGGTTAATTATGGGAAGATCAGTTCCTTTTGTCTTTCCCAACCCAATGCCTGATAGGGGAACCTAACAGCTCCTTGGGCAAAGTCTTCAAAGATTTCAGGATCTTGTGGGAGAATGGGTAAAGAGTATTTATTGTTGCAAAATGTGCACTGAAATGTAGTGGCAATGCTCCTGCTTGACAACGCCTTTATAAAAAAATCAAGTATTCTGTTATTCCATCAGTAAATTGTAACAGTATAACAGCCAAAAAAAAAGAAAAAAAAAGAGTCATTGGAAGTCTAGACCACTTGACCATGGCCAGTGCACAAAAACTAAAACGTGGCGATTGTAAAAATAAAATACAAATTTCTTTTTCCTTTTTCGTCTTTGTGGTACAACATTTCACTTCCAAGGTTAGTAGGCCAATTAGTCCTGTCTGCCACATTACCACCCCAGCAGGGATGCAGGGGGGACTCCCAGAGGCGTGCTCCTCTTGTTTCACCACAGCTGAGCCTGTCCAAAATTCATTCCGAGCCCCTCCTCTCTCCCCAGCATGTGTGATTCCTTCCTCATCCTCTTCGTGTCCATTCAGTCAATTTGCTCGGAAGCGCTAATTTCACCCCCAAATATAACATGATACGCTCGGGTCACTCACGTTTGTGTCGTTGTATCGAAGGATGTTCTATTTTTCTCTCCCTGCCTATATGAAGAAGGAGGAGGAGAAGGAGGATGAGGAGCAGGAGGACACCTTTTTATAGGTGTCTTCCTGCAAAGATGCGAGCAATCTTTCACTCATAACCCCCAGACCTTGATATCATTGTTGGAAAAATTATTACATTATAGGTACAACATGATATGCTTGGGTCACACACATTTGTGTTATCATTTCAAGGGATGTTCTATTTTTCTCTCGCTGCCTACATGAAGGAGGAGGAGGATGAGGAGAAGGAGGAGGACATCTTTTTATAGGTGTCTTCCTGCAAAGATGCTAGCAATCTTTCACTCGTAATTCCCAGACCTTGAGATCATTGTTGGAAAAATTATTACATTACTGGTTTCACCAGGAACTAGCCAGGCAACATGTGGGTGAGTGTAAAGAATATGAGACAGATGTGCTGTGGGAGGAAAAAGAACACATGAGATAGATCATTTTGAAGATACTAGTGATGAAAAAGAATGAGCAACCATGTGATCAGGACGTAACAAACAAAAACATACAGAGAGATATATATTCTATATTATGTACTCATGTAAGCATTATGTACATTACTTTGTATTACTTTATATGTCTTGTCTTTTGGTCTCCCTTTATCAGTGTCGTCGTCCCAGTCTCGTTTAATGTTTATTCGCGTGTGTATGTGTGTCTGTTTGTTACTCTGTCTTCTTAGTGGGCTTCCAGACTTTTTTACTGACTTTTTCCCAGCCTTTCCCACCCTTTTTCCATCAGTTCATTTTTCTATTTGACATTTTGTACATGAGGGGCCCACATTCCACAAGCTTTGTCTTTTCAGCGGGTCCCTCCATTTTTCGATGTTCTGTGCATTGTTATATCGTCTTTATAACTTCAGTCAGTTAATTTTCATGACAACGTATTTGTTACCCCAAAGTTCCACAATCATATTTTCCCCAATTTACTTTATTTTGATTATGCAACCTTATTCTCTGTTACCGAAGAAAGTGAAATATTTATGTTCTTTTCGAAAAATGAAATACAATTTGAATTGACATGACTCTGCTAAAAACGAAGAAAGTACCTGCACGTTAATGGAGCATAAAGAAGGAGGATAACAACACTATGACCCTGAATTTAATACCATTACTGGTCAAGGACATAAATAGTGCATCTTCATTGACCAAATTTATGTCTAGGAAATAAATCCAATCAGTTGTGATAATGAGAAATTAGCCCCAAGATGTATTTCCCCCATTAACATCACACTGTAAACATAACCTTCACCACTGAGATAAGTGCAGTCACACCATGCAGCTCTAGCATGAATGTTGGTTGTGTGCAAATACATACATGAAATTTATGATAGTACACACATTTTGCCACACATTTCTGTAACATTTACCAGCCAGTTAGAAAAATTGTAAGTGCTCCTGGATTGATTCAATGAAGGAATGAAGAAGAGGGGAGTTTGATGAGATTGTGAGGAAACACTCATTGGTTTTCAATTGAAAAGGAAAACTTTTCAAAGGCTTTAACCAGCAAGTGGGCCATTTTATGTTTATGACCTCTCACACATCATTTTGAATATTGGGGTGACTGCAATACCTTTAATTATGATTCACACCCCTCCCCCAAGAAAAGTGTTTCTAATATGAGCAAAATAGCGACAAACCCAACACACACAACCACGATTAACATAAATTTGCTGCAAAGCCTCCTCTAACCACAACAAATGTAAGTACAATCAATCTACAAATTGTTCTTTCCGGGCAGCAAATCTGACTATTACCTCTGTATGTACTCTCGCATCTCTCTCTCTTTTTACACCTTTAAAAAAAATTGTAATTACAGAGTTGATAGTAAACTTCTTCATGAATGTGCCAGCTTCGGCTCAAGCCCAACATTTTGAGGTTTGTAATGAGGATTTCCTCAGATTTTGGAGCAAATGTCGAGGAGGGGTCTCGGCAAAGTCACGTTACATGGCTAATGCGGCAATACCTGCAATGTTATATTCTCCCCACTGTTTCCTTTCTTTTTATAGACAATCATCCTCAACACATCACCTGGCTGGGATTCATAAATAGATGCCAATATTATGGTTTAACCACAAGGGGGTACAGCTATAAACTAAGAATGGTGCGGATGGGGGGGGGGGGGGGGGGGGAGGGGGACTTGTGCTGTATTAAAGAGACACATCCTATTCAGATTGCTCAATATATAACCTTCCAACACGAACTTCTTGTTTCGTTACATCAGGTTGTCATATGAATCATAAAAGTTCATGGACACAGCACATCATCAGCTGATGATCCTAGTGAAGACTATAATAGACTAGCAACTTCATTCGACTGAACCCCTTCACTACCCTTACCTGACAGCTTGATTAGCTCTACATGTATGTGGACCATTTTGCACACCCGCATATCTTCTTCAAACACGCAAGTGTACATAGACAGATCATTAAATCGCAATATGCCACATCACATTAAAAGGGTTACATGCATTTCCAATCCTCACACAGAGAACTTGTGGGTGGTCACTGCACAGGGGTGTTCCAAAGAGATTTTTCAAGTAGGCCTACATTCTGAGAGTAATGACCACCTCCCCAGATAAAATTACTATAAAAGCATGTGTAATCATGACCAAGAATACTATTTTGCAGTCTCTTCGGAGGTTAAGTTTTGAAAACTGGCCATTTGCAAGAAAAATGGTAAAAGCTTTGTCATAAAATTTACATCACAGCAAAGCTTGCAATTTTCTCCACAACTTTGCTGACAGCATTTCTAGCACAAATGCCTCTATAAAAAGTTACATGGCTGTCAAAAATAAAATGCTCTCCAAAGGCATGTGTTGCAGCCAGGATATATTTTCAAATCAAAGGACAATAAAGAAAGAACAATATCATGTTCTTCAATATTTATCACAAATGAAGGTGACCATGTTGCACTGGCGAATAACAAGTTGTCAAAGTACAGGTATAAAATTTATGAATAGAAAAGTATTTAAAGGTACGGTACAGTATTGGTGGAGATGAGAATTGGGCTTTTAACTTTTTGCCAGATACCAAGAAAACACTTATGATACAGTACAGAGCATACCATTTGAAAAGGAATTCAAAGTTTATGTGATGAAGATCAGGTTTGGAATGACTGAAACATCCAAAAACAAAGTAAAACAAAGTGATCGTAATAAAGTGTGGGTTCCAGACTTCATAAGAATCACTCTTTTTTGGATATCTCAGCCATTTCAAAACCAATTTTTTTCAAATAAACATTGAATTCCTCATAGAATTACATGCTCTTTCATATTTCATCAGAGGTTTCTCATAATCTCACCAAAATAAGTTAGAAACCTGAAATAAGGTCTCAACCAAAACTGTACGATCCCTCTAAGTTTTCTTGTCCTCTTGTTGTTTCTCACATGATTTTACTTACATAGGCCTATGGTATGTTTTCTTGAAGTAAAACTGCCAAGCGTGATATACTCATGGAACAACACTTAGTTTTCTAACACTGCAGCACTGTAAAAAAAAAGCACATAAATTACACCAAAAAAAATTGCAGAATTTAAATGTTTCCTCGAAAGCTGTCTGTTAGAACTGATGCTCGCTATGTCTGTTATCAGAGATCAGTCCAACTCCTCATTGGTACGAGTCCCTGAATTCTTCCATAGTACACCTCTAAGCTACCCTTAGTCTCTGGGAGCCTGCTGGGCTCAAGCTCCACACGAGAGGATTGAGGTTCTCTGGGGGACTCCGGGGAGGAACCGACCGCATTCGGAAAGGATCGAGGAGAAAGCGATAGAGCGAGAGAAAAATTTGGCGGAAGTCGCAGCACGTGCTGACTGGCGAGTCAAGCACTCAGCACAGCTCTCACGTTTCTCTCCCAGGGGGGACGAGATGGGTATGAGGGGGTTGGAGAGGAAGATCGTAGAAAATTACAGGATCTATGAAAACTGTCAGAGTAAAAATGAGCCAAAATATATATATATTTTTTTAAAAAGAAGCTCAAAGTTATGTCAGGAAGAAAATTTATGTGATAGGCTCAAGACAGAAAAGCATTCATGACAAACTTTTGCTCGGATTTCGGTTACAACTCAAGCAATTCATAAGGAATTTGCACCTTACCATGGAATGCGGGTGGCTTCTTTCAGGTCACAATAAGTATTCCCATTCAAGCTTCCTGGGTGATATATTTTACGAGTTATGCGTCCCTGAACCTGAAACCCTGGACACTAGCACATGTCGTGCTAATCTGCAAGAGCAGGCTGATTATCAGAGACAATGATAGCTAAACATTACTTAGAGGGATAATAATAGTTTTGGTTGAGATGGGGATTTATGTTTTACCCTTTTGTGTGATAATCAATTACCACTTACATAAAGTATTAAAGAGCATGTGATTCTAAGAGCAATTAAAAGTTTATTTCATAAAATCAGTTTTGAAATGGCTGATGTCCAGAAACAATACTGAAACGAAGTAGTCCTAATAAAAGGTAGGTTCCACCTTTTTATTAGGATCACATTGTTTTGGGCTACCTCGGCCATTTCAACCCCAATTTTCATTACATAAACCTTTAATTGCTCTTAGAATTGTATGCTCTTTAATATTTCATATGGGTGGTTACTTATTATCTCACAGAAGGGTGAAATTTAAATCCCCATCTCAACCAAAATTATTACTATCCCTTGAAAAGTTGAATCCTAGCAAAGAATTTACTTTTTGATCATCAAATCAACTGTGATGCAGAGAAGCATTGGCTCCATCAACTAGAGATGGAGTTAACTCCTTTTAGTCCTCCGCTGCAAGTAATTTCTATCCATCGTCATTGCCAACAGGTGAGAACACTTGGCCATTTCTTGTCTCTGGCTTTGATTACAACATCCTTGTTTTGCTTCGCTTCTAGACTCGGACATGAGTTCCCACCTAAGGTACACCTGGACGAGCTTGAACGGAAGTACTGAGATATCTTAATACTACATCCATCTGATGTTAAAAAATTGAAGCATTGTGCATGACAGATTACTGGAAGGATGTCACAATCTAGTCTTTTGTTGTAACTTGGGTTGGAACCATCTGCGCGCATAGATACTCAGGCCAAGTGATGTTATTTGGAACCAGTTTCCATGGCAATGAACGGCTACAACATCACATTTAGGTGCACTATGCTTTATGGACTTTCGTTGCTGTCATTTTTCAAGATATAGGATATCAAGACAGATATGCATTGTCTTTACTGTGAACTTCAAACAGATACTGATATATATTTGATATCAAGCTCACCTTGTTTTTCCACTAGAACAGAAGTAAACAAAAATGATACACCAAACCAATCTAAAAACCCTGGAAGTTAGACCACCCTGATCATCCTGCCTGTCTTCGATAAAAAGACGTGAGCATCCCAAAGGTCTCTTCAGATAAATTGCACATCCACGCATAAAAACTTTGATGGCAAGAATATTGTGCACTTCCTCTTCCTCTTCTAAAGAGATGTGAACTGGGATCCACGACTTACCCCTATTCAGATGCAAACCAGTTTATACCAAAACTTGATAAGGAGAGGATGTACAAAGAATTTTTGTATAGCTAACAGACTGTAAGGACGCTAATCTTGACCATTCTGTAAAATATCGTATAGATGTGTAGTTTCACACTGCGCATGTTGTTATGGTCATGACCTCGCCACTAGTGAGGTATAGGGTCAAGTTTTGTGCATGCTCACATTAGGCCCTACACAGTTATACTGTGCTGAATCCTGATTCGTTATCACGTTCGAAACGATGCTCTGACCGTCGTTTCCTTATACGCCATTTCGTTGTACGTCGTTTCTTTAGTTAGTGTTCAGACATATATATTTATCGCATAGCTACACCCTTTAGGCAGAAATTCTTTGCATCTGAACACCCTATTAAATGGAGCCAGCACTTCAGCCTAACAATTGTTACTCATCATCTTGAGCGAGGAAAAATCTGCGGGTCAGCCAAGGGTACAATTTCACTCTTCTGACTTTTGATTGGCGTTAATTGTCACACTCTCGTCAGTGTAAAGATTCATGCAGATGTCTACTGGGCACATTCCCCAGGAGTTACCTCCCCCAAAGCAGGATAAGAAAGATGCAATAGTCTCATTGGCTGGCTGCCTTCATGTGGGGAAAGACTGATGTGGTGATGTGTTCACTGACGTACACTGTCCTCTCCAGGAACGCCCATATTTCCTTGTAAGGTTGCACAGACAATGAAGCCAATATTGACATGTGGCAATGAAAAATTTACAATTAAGGACCTAGAACATGATCATTAAGTGGGTCATTCAAGTCCAGTGCCATCATCAAGCAGCTCTGTCTGCATCCTGTAATGATATCACGCTGAGCAGAGACGATGACGGCATTATCGCCACTTCCACTTGTCACAGACGTTGACGAAATCGACATATTCGTGATGAGTTTCTGAGTCACTTTCCCCTGATATTTCCAGTCACATCTCAACACTCGAGGTTTGGGGTCAGAGCACCCAAAGAGCCTTTGCAAAGCCTCCAAAATCTTGCCAAGTTCTGATGTCATATTTGCTTTCTGCAATTATAGCCAGATACAAGTTACTGAAAACTGGAACAGATTTTAGTAGGATGAGCAGAAGCAGCAGTAGTTGAAGAGATTAACTATGTATGTGTCACTTGAAAAATTAACAAAGGCTGTGATAACAGATAGCTGAAATCTAGACGAAGGGCACTTCAAAGATATCTGCCATTTTCATCAGCAACATTATCACAGGTAATAGAAGAAGTAGCACAATAAAAGGAGTGAAAGTGGTAATGGCAGCACTAATATCAGTAGTGATGACGGTGTCAGTGACCCATGGTGGTGTTATCAATGGTGGTATTGGAAGATATACCAGTTCATACACAGGATATGAAATAGCAGAGGTGGCAGTAGTAGTAGTAGGAGTGGTAGTAGTAGTAGCAGTAGCAGTAGCAGTACATGTAGTTGTAGTAGTAATAGTCACCAGGACGAAACATTGGCCTTATTTTCATGGACTTGTCAACATCACAGCCTCAAGGTTTGGCTACATTTGCCTTACCGTATTTGAGCTAAACTACTGTAAATGAGGAATGAGGAATGTTCGCGTGCATTTTAATTTCGCGAATTTCACAAGTGCCAAAATTCGCGAAATTCCTTATCTACACTTTATGCATTGAACGCCAGTGGCAATTCGCGAAAATTTCATGCCATGAAAAGGGCCGTCGGCTTCAATTCGCGAAAATTTCGTGCCGCGAATATATCATGTTTTACAGTAACACCTATATTCTATCTAAATCTAACCACTTGAAGATGCACCATCACAGAAAGCAAAGTGGATGTATTTAATTAGTCTAAAATAATAGAATCTCTTTCTCAGACATATACATCTCCAGTAATAGTAACTTTAGCTGGCAAAAACAAATACCATCACGAGTCTCTCTCTTTGTTTTGTTTTGTTTTGTTTTGTATTTACTGTGAAACTGTCGAGGCCATAACAAAATGCACTAGTTTTGGGGTCAATGGTCTTTGCCTGTGTAAGGAACGAATCCTGTTTGGCTCCCAAGACACATGTTCTCTCTCTCTCTCCCACCTCTTAGCGAAGTTCCTCTCTCCTTCAGTTATCTGTTCCGCCATCCAAATCAATCTCTGGAATCAATTCCACAGAGGGGGTACTATCATCACCCATTATTTCTTTACCGGACGGCCCTGTAACAAGAATCATTCTTGTTGGGTGAGTGATCGAGGTCACGTGACGGGCGTTCATACGTAAGCCAATGAGTGAGGCTTGTGCTGCGACCCCAACAGCAATGTTCACACCAATTCCTGAAAGCTCATCTTTCTTTTTTACATTTCAACATCCAGAGTGGAAAGGGGGGGGGGGAGCTTAGTCTGGTGTAGACCACAACCCTAACTCTACAAGTAAAGTGTAATTCTAGTTTTAAACATATTACAAAGAAATCAGTTGAAAAAGTGTGATATTCAGATGCTGATTCAAGATATACTTTTTAACAATGCCTGAATACACCAAGTACATCATACTGAAGCAGAAGTTTGTTTTAATCTTCAGGTATCAATTTTCTGCCACTCAATTCTGTCCTCTATCTCTCCTGAGGGGCATTCACATATGAATCACTGAGGTGTTCAATACCTTGTTGGCACTATTCTCTTTGGTGAAATACCAAAGTAATAGATGCCAGTGTTTTCATTCACAAAATACCACAGTATTTCTGGTACGCACTGTGTGCATGTGCGTATATCCTACGGATACAAACAAAGGAAGTGTGTCAGGTTGTGTTAGAAAGACATTGCAGTATGATCAGTAGCATTTCATGGCACAATCCATACTCAGATCTGGCAAGCATATTTTTGCAAACTTTGAATTACATCCTAAACACCACAGCATTTCATGAAGCATAATGTGGTATATGCATTCACATTACAAAAATTTGAATTGTATAAATTGTACCAAGGCAACTGTATTTTGATTTTTGTATAAGTTATGTTTTGAAATGGAAATAAATGAATGAATGAATGAAATGCCACAGTATTTCACCGTCAACGTGAATGCACCTGTACAGGTTATCTTCCCATACTGCCATGTATCATCAACTGTTACCCTTAATCCCCCCCCCCCCCCCCATAATTCAACTAGATACATGATGATGGGGAATTAAAGTTTGGCTCCAACTACTGAAACAAATCCATGGTAGGAAATGAGACAAATTTCTGTAATTTCCTTTTATTTTATTTTCATGGTCTTCTATTTGCTCATCCGAAGTCACAATAAAAGGGCTTTCTTCAAATGTCACATTCTGATTCAGTGACATATCTCTGTCAAAACTTGATATATCTGGGATACAAAGATTTACAACTAGAAATAAACAAAGGTCCTTAAAGAAAGGACCTACTAAAGCTTAAACTCTTGGAGTGAATAAAGACAGACTAACATATAATTCACAATAATATTCTGCTGCAAAGTGCAATCTGCACTTTAAATACAAAATAAAAATGGGAAGACTTGAACCAAAAAATGAAGCATTTCTATTTTTTCTACCTATGATGGCACAAAGCAATTCCTCTCAAGACAGTAACCCTCATTTCCCCTGACATTTAAACACATTTTGTCATAAATAAAATATCCCGTCTGAAAAGTTAATATAGCTACAGATTCAACCTTATGGACGAAATCCTGAAAATAGAGCTCACTTATTAAATTGAATTGTGTTTCTGTCTGGAAAAACAAAGTCAAGCATCCCAGTGGTGTTTTTAGACAGATTCTGAATCTTGGAAAGTTTGGGGTCTTTTCTGGAACAAACATATAAATCTACCTGGACAGACCATCAGCTCATCAGTGGAAAGCAATAACAATGTACATCCTATACTGGAGAAAGATTAGATACATAATTTAATTCATCAAACTGCATAGAAATAAAAATAAATGTACGAGGATTCTTTACGATACCAAATGAAACATTTACTATGAATATTAAAAAAAAATATATATATATATAGGGAAAAATACTAGGGTTTTGGGACTTATTGGCTTAAAAACTTATTTGTGATCTCTCCTCATTTCCACCACAGTTGATATGAAGAAAATGTCTACTTCTTAAACACCATATCACCTTTGCTCATTCCCGCCATTCTCAACACTCCATTCTGCTTTTGCCAGAGAAAAATGGAAGTTATGGGATTAATCATTTCAATATCATAATGAATTGAATATTGTAATACTTTATATCACATACCGGATTAAATGACAACCTCCACTGGACTCATTTTTCTTTAACCTCCCCCAGGGGAAAATTCTCTTAAGTGTTGTTTTCAACTTTACAAATAAGAAATAAGTACTTTTGATCACTACTTACAAAATAAAATTATATTATATCAATGAAATATAGTTGCGACGAAACAAGAATAGGATCCTGCAGTTAAAACTTCATTTTGGCATGAATCAAATCCTCATCTTATACTTCTTTTATTGAATGACTTCCATTTGGCATATTGAATCATTTACCTACTAATGTTCTTATGAAGACACACTTTCCTCTTCTTCTCTTTTCACCCTTGCATTCAAATTGAAATATCATGGATAGATTTGTAAACCTTGAACAGACAGACACGTTTGTTTATACACTAGAACTCTCATGTTCCACTTTCAGGGAACGGTGAACAGAAACAGATGTTGAAAAAATACTGGAATAGCTTGAGAAAACATGCTGCCAGCAGTGGTTGATTTGCGGCATCTTTTGGAGGCTCGGCTTTCCAAAACAACCAGATCTCAACCTGGAAACTCTCTTCTGTCGAGCTTCTGATCATCTGCATATCATCTTGGGAGATTATTATTAAACAGGGCTGAGAAGTGTCTTTCACACACACCCAAACTAAGGCTTTTTGAAATTCAAGTCTTACATCCATGATACAAAAACCATCAAGTTCATGTGTGGACACACACACACACACAAAAACACACACACACACACACACACACACACACACAAATCTGTGCGGTGATCCGTATCATGATGCAAAAATCGATCCCATTTGATACATTTGATACGCCATGATAATTTGCCCTGAATGAGGATAGTATGACACTAGGATGGGGGGGGGGGGGCATTGTACTCACTGTTGACATTTTTGTTCAAATTTGTTTGCGATAATTTTCCCTGTGCAGCGTGTGTGAACTGTTTAAAATAAACTTAAATTTTGCATTGCAATGCAATAACTGTTAATTTCTGTGTGTGAATGCAACTAGATAGAAGAATTATGCCAGAATTGACCAATTCAGATCTTAATGTGAATTAATTCAGATTAATAAAGTGACGGGATGCTTGTTACAGTACCTGGCATTAAAATATCTCCATGTGGCAATATCAAAATAAATTTCATTAATGAGAAACTCATAACATTTTCATCACAGTCGCTGTTAACATATTTTAAATTTTCTTCGAATGAGTTGAAGGAGGAGCTTTGTTATAAAGAACTTTTTCGATATCATCCAATAGAATCCATTGTCTTTACACACACAGTAATACGAGAAATGTGGAATAGAATTGAATTGAATTGAATCAGTCTTTAGAGGATTAAATCCACTGGGCATGTCTAGACAGAATATTCAATTTTCAAAACGTAGTCAAACTCTTGAACTGAACGGAGGCCAAATGGGCTTTGATATGATTATATTCAAAATTCAGTTTGTAGATATATCTTACAAAAAGAGTCCACCAGTAGAATGCTTACCCAAACTTATATTCTTATCATAAAGCAATCTTTGGTTTTCCAATCAACTCAAGCTAACTGGTAGAAAGTATGAAAACTATGATTTCAAAAGACAAAACCCCCCAAAAGAAACATCTTGGGGACATTCACAGAGATTATTATCATTCCAAGACATATGATCTGAACTAGGAGAAAGGGAAGAGTCGTAGCTGATGTGAATTCCCAGCAACAAATGACATTTGGTGGATATTAGGTTTCTTCAAACGGCAAATTTTGATAGGAAGGATGAAAAAACAATACGGAGCTCAAAGTTCTTTTAAAGTATTACAGTGCTTAGGGTAACTGTCTCATCTGAGAGTGATAAACTTTTTGCCACTTCCCATGTGTTAATAGCACAAACTATTTTTTTCTTCTTCTTCTCGGAACAGAGAAGAAAACGCGAGATCATTGTCCTGCTTTCGCATTTCCGCTCCCTCATAGATAGCTCGACGCTATTTTCTGTCGCTATCAATTTAAGCCGAGGGGGACTGTTAAGAAACAGACGAATGACATCCACTTTGACAGAAGTTCCTGGATGATATTAGAACAATAAAGATGGGAGATGGTTCTCATTGACAGGAAAAAAGTCGGCCAGACTTGCCTTTACTTTAAAAAGATGAGCGGGAGACGGACGTAGGGAGAAAGAGAGATGGGACGTGTCGTGTCCACAGGGACTGCGAATCCTAGAATACTTGGATGCTGGATGTGGGTTGAAGGGTCAATAAAGCTAACAATGGGAGAGGATAAAAAAATACATCATTTTATCGTTCATGTCTGCCTCCACTCCGATCCACCCCTGACTCACTCCCCATCCCCAGCTGGCTCCCTTGAAGATGATTTGGCTTCTCCAAATCCATTCGTTTTGAGTCCTAAATTTTCCGACGGAGGGTGGTAAATTGGTTCAATTGCATGTACTCAGCACACATCACCGAAGAAGTCTACACAGCAGACGCCAAATTTTGACCTTCCTGAGTTTGACAAAATACTAACAAGGAGGCCTGGTAACAAGACTACAGGCAGAGCCAGAAGAAAAAAATGGAGTAATTGAATAGTGAGTAAATGTATATTCAACATATTACAAAAATAGCTGTAAACAAATCATCACAAACAATTTTGGTGTACATATTCTTCTTGATGGAAAAAAGAAAAAACATGACCTCACCAAGAGCATGTGACATATTGCCATCTTGTACACTGGTTACGATTGCTGTAAAACTTTTACAACAAAGTGATATTGATTCAAACCTCACATGAAACTTAGATGAAGTGATGATGTCATTGTCTGGCAAAATCTGCCATTATTCTACAAAATTAATGTCATACAAAGTCATGTTATTTGGGGGGATTCACAAACAGCTAGAGCTCAACTCTATAGGGCTACGAGCTCAAAATCATCATGCTCACCCACAGTTTGCAGCCAATTAGTGAAACTGTTTCATCACTATTGATAATTGGTTGTGTCTATGCAAAGCACCTGGTCCTGAGTTCTGATTATCAAAATTTGTCAAAAGGGCCAATGAACTATTAGAAATATCAGGACTGGTGTGTTATACTATGTCTCTTGTCCTGCAGAAGGAAGTTATTCATATTATTTTATACCCCAATTCCAAGAAATGGTTACACTCACACTCTTTAAATAAAGAACATCATCTCTAAATTAAATCATGATTAAACCTGTCACGATAAACATGATATGAGTCTTAATTCAGTTGTCATCTCTTCCTGGGCAGATTGCGGTCAAGAGCTGTATGAGGCTTAACTCAACTGTATTTTGTCAAGGTTCCCATCTACGACCCATCAAGATGAGCAGGTTTTCAATTAGGCCCCTACCCATGATCTGTTTGGAATATCATTTGCCATCAATCACCCAACAAATGTAAGTTTTGGCAGCTGTGGTGCTGAACTCAGGCCAAAAGAAATAGAAAGTAAAGAAAAACATTTCAGTGTTGAAATAAAAACATCAAACCCACTTTTTCTTGAATCCCAACGCATGTTTTGAGACAGGAAAAAGATCATTCCCTTGAAGTGTGATCATGATGTACGCTGCTGTTCATTCTCTGTTTAAAGTATGTCACAGTTTTTGTGGTGATGTACCAAAAATGTCTGCATTAATCACTTCTGGTTTGAGAGCATATCCTGTAAACATGGCATGTCAAATGCCAGATGATATGATGATGTGAATAACCAGCGGCTTTGTGATGAAGTGTACCTAGTTAGCACGCTACATGTCTGTGGTGAAATGACTACTAGTACATCCTGACTGTACCACTTTACACATCGCAACGTGGTTGGTCTGTGGAGCCGGGAAATGTGCAAACGCCGGGAAATGTGCAAACGCCGGGAAATGTGCAAACGTCTCGCCGGGAAATGTGCAAACGCCGGGAAATGTGCAAACGTCTCGCCGGGAAATGTGCAAATCTCAAAATTTCTTCAACGGGAAATGTGCAAACGTGGCGCCGGGAAATGTGCAAATGTTCAATTTTGCCGGGAAATGTGCAAAAAGCCGCCGGGAAATGTGCAAACCGTTCACTTCACCTACACATGTGTATTACGTATACAGATGAAAGAGAAATTCTCAATCAATATTATGCATGAATCACTAACATCTTTATTACTACAGTTAAACCTATCTTAGGGACCGCCTGTCTATATCGGCCACCTCTCTATTAACTGCCACTTTTTTCGTTTCCCCTGGGTGGCCGCTATAGGCTGGTTCGACTGTACAGCAAGATCCGTTTTCGCGACCAGCTGTCTGTAGCGTCCACCTGCGTTTACGACCATTAAAATCCCTCCCAAAGAAAAAGTATGGAAACGAACCTGTCTATAACAGCCACCTGCCTACAACGGCCACCTTTTTCTTACTCGGGGTGGCCGTTCTGTACAGGGGAGCGACTGTATCTAATAAACTGTCTTAGTGATCACCTTTTTTATAGCGGCCATCTGCCGTACACAACCACCAGATGATGATAATAATAATGATAATGATAATGAAAATATTAATGATGATAATAATAATAATAATAATAACAATGATAATAAAAGTAATGGTAATGAGAATAATAATAATAATAATAATAATAATAATAATAATAATAATAATAATAATAGGCCTAATAACAATAATAATAATGAAAATAATAATAATAACAATAATAATGATGATAATAATAATAATAATAATGATAATAATAATAATAATAATAATAATAGAAATAATGTCTTATTTACCCAGGGTAACCTCTTCAGTGTTGCCACTGCTCTACCACAGGGCCCTGCCATTATTATTACCCCAGCGTTGCCAGGTATCAATTTATACACCTGGGTCGAGAGGGACATGCATGGTGGGTTAAACATCTTGTCCAAGGACGTTAGCGCTCGGCGGGATTTGAACTCCGCTCCTCCGATCGGGAGTCGGGAGTCTTATCCACTATGCCACAGCGCCCCCACAATCAAAACTACGTATGAACAATCACCATCTATGTATTAACAATAAAAACCTTTCTTAGAAACCAGCTATCTATAGCGATCATCTGTCTATACCGGCCATTTTTGTCTCACTCTAATTGGCCGTTATACACAGGTGTGAGACTGTATCCCAATAGCAAACCTGTCTTAATGATCACCTATATAAAGCGGCCATCTGCCGTATACAACTACAAAACGCAAACGGTTCACTTCACCTATTTTGTATATAATGATAATGATATATATATATATATATATATATATATATATATATATATATATACATATATATATATATATATATATATATACATATATATATATATATATATTATTTATTGATAATCAAACCTGTTTAAGTGACCACCTGTTTATAGCGGCCACCTGCCGTATTCGACCTTTAAAAAAACTGTCTCCAGCTGCCACCTGTTTATTACGGTCACTCTTTTTGCCTCCTCCGGGATGGCTGCTATAGACGTGTTCTGCACATGCATTTGAAACCCCAGCAATTGGGAAATTGAGGATTTTTTTTTTTTAAACTGACTCTTATTCACCAATACCCTCTTGATATTTTTGAAGCCTTTGTTGGTAGGGCATTATTGATCATGAGTGTGATACTATTTTACGAGAGTATGCCATCATTTTGACGTTTGTGTTACCATCCAGGATTTATATTATTTCAACATTAGATCATTCATGAGTCAGGTAAACTCAGGAAGTCTACCTGATGTGTTTTCTTCGATGTTTTTTTTTTTTTTTTTAATACTGAAGTTCATTCTTACCCTATTATACTAGACCAAAAGATTTTTTTTTCATCTTTCTCCTGTAAGGACCGTTTCCGCTTTAAAAACAATAACTACTACAGGGCCTAAATTTTTAGGATGAGTTGGACGGAGAAATAATCCAATCTCAGTCTCTTAATTCTTTTAAGCACAAACTTAAACTTGTTTTTCTAAAGTCATACTTACAGCAATTCTTCAATCCCCCTCGACATTCTCTGTTCATACTTCGCATTACTGTCATTATCGATAACGTAACATGTGCCTCGCCCTTGATTTCTTATTAACACCTGAACCTCCTTGGTGCATATTTTGTATTTCTGATATTGTACACTATATCTGAATTGTACCTCGCTCGGGTGATCACGCAACTCTCAAGAAGTCTTGTGCCGCGGACAATGTTTTCTTTGTATTCTTTTTCTTCTTTTTTTTAATTCTTTGACGTGTAATTTCCCCAATTCACAAATTGTCATTCCTTCAATTGCATATAATAAGTAAGAATTAAGTCGAATCCGCATCTGGGAATCTACACCCTACGCAATGCTTCTATGTAGATTCCTCATATTTCACATGTTATATTGTCTTAAGAGATGTACTTGACAATTCATCCATGCTTTTGTATTGTTATGTTTATGCTTTATGTATTTGTTGAAATGTATAATATGGAACAATAAAACAAACAAATAAACAGAAAAACAAACCTGTGAACTCTTTTATGTACCTAGTCTCTTACCCATGAGCGTTATTTGTTGTTTTACAAGTCATTTAGGCCCTATTCAGATATACTTTTCGACTGGAAAGCGAAGACTAATTAAAAAGCTCCATTTTATCTGGAAAGTTAGCTTTTCGTTTGAATTCAGGTTTTTTTTTGCAGTGAAAGCTACCTTACCTTGTGCAGCAGCTACGACAGTCACATGTGAGGATAGTGAACCATCGTCAGTCAGCCGCAGAGATCTCCAGCAAATGTCATAATTTGCATGATTCTGATATGACACAGTGACAGTGACAAACGCCAGGTGAGGTAATCTGCAGCTGATTTCGTACGTATTAATGCCATCTACAAACTAAAGAGAGAAGTGTCGCTTCAATATCATTTTCATTTTTCAGTACAGAGTGCACACTAGATGAAGTTAGGCCTATGAAACT
The DNA here is from genome assembly GCA_033980235.1 of Diadema setosum. NCBI lineage: Eukaryota > Metazoa > Echinodermata > Echinoidea > Diadematoida > Diadematidae > Diadema > Diadema setosum. Next base: position 27,898,440 of record CM067061.1, on the reverse strand, counting down.
ATAGGGCACTGTCAGTCCCTGGTAATTTTGGTTTCTTGATTTGATACATCTTCATGAAGCTACAGTGTATGTAACTCCAGGATGTAACTTGATATTACATGCATTGATAATTTTGAAGATGAGTGACTTTATTCGAGAATCTTTAGATATATGCATGAAACATTCACGTAATGATTCAATAGTACCAGAATGAGATAAGAGGTTAGGTGATGTGGGATAGCAATATACGGCAAGGTGATTTTTGTCTCGCCCGTAATCCCTGCAATGACGTTTTATAAACGTCACAGACGGGTCACGGCGCATGCGCGCCTTTGTTTTTTTTTCTGTAACCAAGCGAGGGATTATCTCATGAATATGCATAACACAGCGTACCTGCAACTACACGCAGTCCTACGGAGTGCACAGAAAGGTGTGTGTGTGTGTGTGTGTGCGTGCGTGTGTGTGTTTGTGTGTATACTTGTACGTGTGTGTAAGTATACGTACTTGTGGTGTCACGTGTACACGTACTCTTGTGCAACTTATCTGTGTGCGTCATGGAGAAAGGGTGTTTAACTAACCATCGACGTAAATTTAAGGTTAATTTATATATTATCTTTACATAGATTGGTATCGTTCTTGTACACAAAAAATGTGACAGGCAGAAAGATTATTAGCACAAAAGATTAGCTCACTCACTAGGACAACATTCTGAATTGGAGAAAAGACGAAAAGGGTGTGGGGAGGATAGATGTGCAACAATTTACACGAATTGATGTCTCAGCTTTCGTAACATTCCTTAGAATAAAGTATAAGAAAAAGATACCGACAACAGATATCACCCATGTAAACGACCGATCTCCCACCAATGCAATGTGAATTCACAATTTTGGAACAACAAGCCATTCATCACTATGTAAATTGTATCAATCGTGTTTAGGTAAAGATGGTCTGATAAAGAGAATACTAAAAGAATAAGCACAGATTTCACAAAGACGTTTCTGGCAGGATATATTTTCATTTCATCAAATGGACCATCCATTTATACCTAAGTTGATATATTTGGGGATGGTGCAATAACATTTCTAAACATGTTATTTTTGGTCATCATGAATATCACCTTGGCGTTCTTGTATTTTTTAAAGGAACATGATGATGTAGTTTGCTGTATTATCTTATTCGTCAATCGTGACTATTCTTTTTCAAATTGAACTTCTCATGCATTAGCGTATTCTTGTGTCAGTGTCAGAATGACTGTTACCCTCTACGATATAGCTAAATTTGGCTTATCAATAGTACCATGGCAGTTGTCAAAGAAACAATAAAAAAATGAAATAAAAATTCTTCATTTCCATATTTTTTTTCAATAATGTCAAACTGTTTGAATAGCATTTATTCTGAAACGGCGTCAATTTTTTTTTTTTCCTGACATTAATGTTGTTGACATGTCCAGAGTCATAATCTCGGTACGGACAGTCAAGTTGACGCCTCGCTCGGCGCAGCAGAGCCTATAGCTCTTGATTTCGGGGATGTTAACTTTCAATTTTTCTGATCTCCATGATTTATGTTACTAGAATGATCCTGGGTCCTGTACTCAGCCCTGTAGGCCCCTATTTACACAATCATCGGTTCTTCACGATGTCATGTCGCCCACAAAAGTCAGCTCAGAGTTGCGCGCACGTGAGCGTAGGGAGCTACAATACTTTGCAGAGACGAATTATACACACGGACAAGCACACATACACACACATCATATTGTACGCAATACCAAAACTTATTACAGGAGCTTAACGTCCTGCGTACCAGGTAATATACATGTACATTGTTCATGAATGACTCGCACATTTTGCGAAGAGAATGGTGCATTTGCTGCTACGCGTAGTGAATAATCATGAGATCACCTCTAGCATCATGGTTACGAAATCAGCCCCACCCCCTTGAAAAAAATACAAAAACGATATATAGCGTCTTCAAAGAGACACATCGTAAAAGTGTCAAATCATAGGATGAAATCGATCAAAAGAATTACCCCCAAGGGACACCCCCCCCCCCCCCCCCCCCCCCCCCCCCCCCCCCCCCCCGTCAATACTGGTTAGCGACAAGGTTAGAGATTAGGGATATAGCATTAAGTTTAGGGTTGGGTTAGGATTAGGTTCAAGATAAGGATTAGGGTTAGGGTCAGGGGAAGGATCTAAGGTAATTGTGCAGGGGTAATTGTCCGAGAAGCAAAGATACAAATATAAATCAAATGTATAGTAAAGTTAGAAAAGAATTAGAAAAACTAAAAGGAAAACCAATGAAAGACAGGGAGAGGACAGGAGAGAAAAGATAGATGATATATTATGATGGAAGAAAACAAGGAATAACGTACCAAGATAGGAAAAATGGGCAAGATAAACCGAAAATTGATAAGAGACACAAAGATATATATAAAGGATTCAGATTAACAGTAGCACATGTCTGTGTAAACGCTCTGTTTATCTCGATGACTTTGCTATACAAAGTGAAAACCAAGATAAAATCTTGGTGTGATGGAGGAGTATTTTTTCAGGTACTTTGATTCTGCTTATAAAAGGGTATTATTGACGACTTTACCAATTCTAGAAGAAATTCTTCACTTCGCCAACAAGCCAAATCGAACTGAAATCAGAATCATAATCAAATAAGAAATTTGAAGAAATGATGGTAGAGATGAACAGGGAAGTAGACAATCTGATATTAGACCAAGTGGCACTAAACCAACATGCTGTGACAATTAAAATATGACTGACGTGAAGGTGATATTGGATTATTACATGATATAAGAAATGTTAAAGGTATAACAATAATTAATATGAACAAATAAAGTTGATGAATGAAAAGTCCGTTTTTTTTTCTGCTGACACATCACACATATTTTTCGTCCCCGCTCCCGTGAATCTAGTAATTTGGGTGAGGTGTAAGACCAAGAGATATTGCATATGGATATCACATGCATAAACGACTCCAAACCTGTGGGTGTGTAGGATTGAAAATAATCCCTCTTTTTTAGGTCATGCAAGTGCAGAAAAAAAAACTTGTATATTTTTATTACACTGATAGGCTAAAAATTTCAAAGCCTTTACAATTACGGGACAATGGTTTATTCTTAATGAGGTCTTTCGGTTGCAGAATAAAGAATGACCAGAATGCCATCATATCATTCTTTCGTGATGTATAGATGTTTAAGTGAGTGGCTGCGAGAGGACCCTGTACATTGCCTTATTTTTCTTTAGTCCGTAAGAATTTTTATTGATAATTAAAAGGGGCAGACTTATCAAGAAAACGAAGTCTTCATTAATTCACAAAAATTCCATACAGAATAATTAATATTCATACCGTGAAAAGGCCCTCCTTACTGTCTCCAACAAGACTTCGAATCCTATTCGGCCTTCTATTATACAAGAAAATCCTTGTTTAGGGGGAGGGGGATGGGGAGGGCTCATGAACAATAATAATCCGTTATGTGTATACCTGACCAAGAATTGAACGATGCTCATCTTTAAAAATGATAATAATAATCATAATAACCATGAATCTGGTTTATTTTTCTTTGGTCATTGCAATAATTGATGATTCTGTAGAGTTCTTCCAATAAATAAAGTGACCGCTGTCTATTTACTTTTACTTACACTTTATGTACAGTTATTAATCTCTTTATTATGACAATATGTTGATTAAACTATAATTCACGTTTCTTTTCTTCCACTTTTGTTCTTTCATCCCTCTGCAGAATGAAGTTAAGATTTGTTAGCCTACTCCTGCTCTTTGTAGCAGTGGCCGAATGCGGGCCATCTTGTATGAACGACGACTCGTACTCTACAATTGTGAAGCTCATCGAAGGTTCATTCAACGTCCCCTGCGCCCGAAGAACCGTTGCGGAGAAATCGGCCATAACCCGATATAACCGATACAAAGGAAGATTCAGTCTACAAGGTGACCCACCAAAACTCTTCGTCGACGGAGAAAGAGTGCTGAAAAAGTCGGAAATCCAAGATATTGTCATGGGGGAGTACTTCAAGGCAAAGGGATCAGGAGCAAGGCGGATCTATCATAGACTGAAGAACAAGGTTTCAGGTATTTCTGAAGCAGCAGTTCAGAAGATACTATCAGAGTGTACAACTCATCGCCGCATGAACGTCAGATTCACCAACAAGGCACCGTATGTACCCGTTACAGCGAAACGTGTGATGGAAAGGGTCCAGATTGACCTCCTTAAAATGAGATTTACAGCTACGTTCAATAAGAGGTGCTACAGATACGTACTGACAGCAATTGACGTCTTCAGCCGCTATGTGTGGTTGAGGCCTCTTGAAACAAAGTCAAGCAGCAGTGTGGCGCGGCTTTTGTCGAAGATCTTTGACGTATTTGGTTATCCAACGTACATACAACACGACCAGGGTTCAGAGTTTAAAGGGAAGGTCAAGGATATGTTGAAACTCTGGGGAATAAGGAACATAACGAGTGCCCCGTATCATCCTGAATCTCAAGGCAAGGTTGAGCGGTCTCACCGAACTCTACGGTCTAAAATACTATTCGATCTCATTTCCAAGAAACATGGTGTCAACTGGGCGCGTCAACTCCCCAACTATGCAAGGGTTCTAAATGACGAACCTAAAGAAGTCCTGGGTTGGAACACCCCATTTAATGTTTTCTTCGGCCGACACTCAGATCATTCACGCAGTAAAAATACAAGGGGAACAGTAGATGACATGGAAGAATGGCGCAGGAATGTCAACGTCACCAGAGAGCACGCTCATGTCTCCACAAAACGCGCAAACAAAAGACTGAGATTACGCCAGCAAAGGAGTCTTAAGATTCCTGTCTACCATGTCGGGGACAAGGTTCTCGTTCGACTGGCAAATAAGAAGTCAAGAGTGACGAACAGAATGACGATCTTACCAGGCAAGATAACAGACAGAAAATTACAGAAGTACAAATATAAAGTTACCTTCACACATCCGCGCACGAATGCGAAAGCAGAACAATGGTTTCGTTTGGTGGATATCACTGCTGACACGTTGTCTAATCAACACAGGCGCGAACGAGTTACCGTCCCAAGCAGCCAACATCTCAAGAAATACTATATAACTCTAACTCAGACAACGAGGATTGAACAGTTATGCCAGGACTCCGGACTCTCTGTTCGTTTGAATCCGACAGGAGACGGCAATTGCCAGTTTAGTGCAATATCCGATCAGTTAACAACACTAGGAATCTTTAGATCCCATATTACTCTCAGACGAGAAGTAGTGCGATACCTGGAAACCCACCCACGCATTGGGAACGGAAGAGACTGGTCGGCATATCTTACGGAAATGAGTAGGGATTACCTTTCTCGTATGTGGGAGGACGGAAGTTATGGAGACCATCTCACATTACAAGCAATTTCAGATATCTTTAACATCCAGATATTGATCATAAGTTCACTGAATGGCGGAACAACGCTGATCTCACCGGAAATGCACAATAGTAACATTTTCACTTTCGATTTGCCATTCATTGTGCTAGGACACTTGTCAGAGGGCAACGGCGAGCACTACCTGTCACTTACAAGTAATCGAGAGCAAGTGCTTGGAATAATTCGAAACAGTGTTCAAATCGTTTTCGAAGGAGACTTGATTGATGATAATTTGGGCAGGGACGAAAGAGTGAATAGTGATAGCATTGACGAAGGACTTCACGAGAATAGCTCAGATGAGGAAGTAAACGACGATGGCTCAAACTACGGGGTGCACGATGATGGTTCAGTCGACAACGAAGTGGAAAAGGATGGTCTAGAGGAAGGACTTGAGGAGAATGAGTCAGACGAGGAAGCAAGCGACGATGGCTCAAACTACGGGGTGCACGATGATGGTTCAGTCGACATCGAAGTGGAAAATGATGGTCTAGAGGAAGGACTTGAGGAGAATGAGTCAGACGAGGAAGCAAGCGACGATGGCTCAAACTACGGGGTGCACGATGATGGTTCAGTCGACAACGAAGTGGAAGAGGATGGTCTAGAGGAAGGACTTCACGAGAATGGCTCAGACGAGGAAGCAAGCGACGTTGGCTCAAACTACGGGGTGCATAATGATGGTTCCGTCGACGACGAAGTGGAGGATGATGGTCTAGAGGAAGGAGGGGTTAATGATGGACTGAACGGAGGAGATAGTGGCAGCGGTTTGGACGAACGAGTGAACAAGGACGGATTGGTATCTGATAAAGAAAAGGAAAGTAGCATATGTTTATTTGACAAACTTCCTAACGAAATTCTCACCAGGATCCTCACATTTGCTATGAGCCATGATATTCCGAGCAGGCAGTTTCTGCCATGTGTGAGTAGAAGATTCAATGCTGCAGTAGACATAGCCATGCGTTCATCTCTCAGGGAATTACAGATCTTTATAAACCCTAGTGTTCAACAAGCTGTTGGGTTGGCATCGCTGGGAAGCGATCGTGTCAGTGTAAACAAACTGGTAAGGAACTCTGGTAAGCACAGTGGGCTTGGAATTGCTATTCGATCACTTATTAGTGTTTCCGGATGGTACTTTGCTTGGTTACTGCTATCAAGAAAGGTCACGAATGAACCAGGCTGGTATACTATCCAACGTGTCTTTTGGAAGAAATCTGGGAAAAAATAAGAGAAATTGGAAGACACACGTACCAATCTTGACACCACATCTTTGTCTTAATTGCCAGGGAGTATTGTATTGAGTCGAGCTGAGTGGGCATGATAATCATACAATCATCTTTATAACAGTTTAAGGGTGTTTGATGCAGGCAATGCTGCACCGTTTTCATCTGTAGGTTGATGCATACATCTCTAGATAACTCGCAAATAGAGGCAATCGTTGATTACCAGCAAATTGTTCAAACAGACCGTAGTTTGTTTGTTTTTTTAAAATCTCAGAATCCCGCCATCGTCTAACACATGAATAATGATACATATAGACAAAATGGGCGCACATTTGCCCGATGTTGGAGATTGTTTTTTTTTTTAATCAATGAGGGCATTTATAAGATAGAGCATTGCAACAAGAATATGTATAGTAAAGCATTTGGCATAAATGTTACGGCTTTTTATGATCGCAGACTATAACTCCAATAAGTGTAAAGAAAATCTTTTGAGATGTGTAGTCTTATAAATCATCATTCAGGTGGCATTTTCTCTGTCAATATTTCGTTCATAAGTTTTATTGTTTGGTTTATTTGTTTTAAGCGAGTATCTATATAAGGCTATCTTCACTCTGGAATTGGCGTTATAAGAGTGCTACATCCATAGAACGGGATCTTCAAGTTTTACAAAGTGAATCGTAAGACGTAGAGTAACTGTTGTACTCTACCTTGGTGAGTAGTCTTAATTGGTAAGACGTGCACAGGAAATCCTCAGGAAATGTATGGTTATACAAATCATCAGCTGCCATGTTTCCCCTCCTTGGACATTATAGTTGTGCAAGGTCTTTCTTTATGTTTCGCATAAGTCACGCGTAAGTTCCTACTTCATGCTCACAGCAAAAGAGTGGTTTCTTTTTTACTTTTTATAATGACTCAGTACCTGTGAACATACTTTGAAAACAAATCTGTTTCATTATCAGACTGAGAACATGAAAAATGCAAGGAAGATGACTTAAAAGGTATAATAGTTTATGCCACATTCCTCCATGTTATGCATACGTATCGTGCAAGGATGTCTTCTTCGTTACGCATAAGTTACTATTTGAAGCAAGTATTTATCTAGACGGTATATGCGTTTTGGCATCATATTACATGGAATCTTCATGACTGTTCTTTACTGCACGATTAAAATGGGTATGTTTGTTGGCAGCCTGAGGTCATCTTCGGAATCTCATTCTCTTATGCTCACATGTTCCGCGTGAACGATTCCCATACCCTTTCTCTTCAGAAAATAGAATTATCAGTTTACGTGAAGGTGCGCAAAGGAGATCCTTTGAAATAATTATCATGGGTACATGCAGTATATAAATCCTTCATTGGTTGTCATATTTCCTCCTTGTTATACATTGAAGACTATAGTGTGCAAGTTCTTTCTTTTTGTGTTGCATAAATTGTTACCGCATGCTATAAGCACGTGATTCCTCTTTATTTTGTTTATGATGGCTCTGTACGAGTAGCTATCTTGCGAAATGCTCTCTATATCTATTATCAGTCTTCAGCCTTATAGTAAGTACAAAAACGGAATAGCTGAAAAATGTAACATATATCAATGCATCATTCATGTTCAGTTGCCCCGCGAGGGTTTTCGTTATGCCTAGTTGCTATTTGAAGCAAGATAGTGTTTTGGGATCATCCCAAGATACACCCACGAGCCAACCGGCCCATAGGGTCAACATTGAGAAAGGTTATTTAGTCTTTATTCTTTCAAATTCAATTCAAATTCAAGATCATCCGCAATTACTTTATCGATGAGGCGTGCAAAGCAGATCCTTCCAAATGTGGGATGATATGGGTCACAATTCAGTTGACATGTGTCTTCCTTGTTGTGCAAGGTCTTTTCCTTTGTTTCAATGATGTCTTACTCTTCATGCTTGTACAAAAGTTTTCCTTTTGACTTGTTTATAATGGAACATTACGTGTAAATAAGTTTGTTTTGAAATGTTTCGTTAGTTTGTAGAAATGTTTCTTTTTGTTCGTAATCAGATTTACACCATGAGAATACAATCATGTACAAGGGAGATTCGTTAAAAGGGTATGTGCATCTCATACAGCATTCCTCCGTGTTGCCCATAAGTGGTGCAAGAATTTCTTTTTATGCATAGGTTGCTGCTTGAAGGAAATGTTTCGCGATCGGTACGGTTTATGATGTGTTCATCAGTAGCGTATCACGTGACGTGGCATGGAATCTTCAAGGAGGTTTTACACACCGAGCTTTATAAATATGTCCTACAACGTTGTATGTGTTTTCAGAAGTTGGCACCCCGAAGTCATTTCAAAATTTAGTGTTTCGTATATATGTATTACAATAATCAGCAAATGTTTTCTGTTTTTTATGCATTGGTCATTGTACAGTTGAATCGAGTATACAGTATACAGTATAAGATAATTCATATCAGTAACCGTTTGGTTTTTTTTTTTCAGTTTGCGTACTCTATCCATGCTAAGTAGAAATGAGACCCAGCGAAATATAGATAATCTATGCATTGTATTGTTCCTCTTTGCCTTAAACTTGCTGTTCAAGAATTTCGGCTCTTTATCTATGTGTTGTGTTAAATGGAGGCTCATGGTTAAGAATTGAAATGATTGTTGTTTTAGAAGAGGAAATCAAGATGGTACATATTGGGCTGCTATCTTGATGTTGGCCAAAACTTGACTATCAAACCTAAGTTTTACCTGTAAGCGCGATTTTGAAAAATCATACAACACGACATGTTGTTGATATGTACGTCCATACAGTACATGGTTGTGTTCTCTTTCTCACCATAAAGGTTGCTTTTGAAAGTGTCAAGTACAGTTGTATATTTTATGTCAAAAGCATGTAGGTATTTTTGTTTTGTTTTTTGTTTGTTTGTTTTTTGGGCCAGTGATACAAGAAAGTGTTTCTTACAAAGTTTTGGGTTTTACTCGAATAAATTTGTTGATAGAAAATGCTCTGGATTTCTATCTTATTACAATTATTGTGTGAATATGGGATAGATATCCCCCTTCACCTCCCTCCCTCCCCCCCCCCCCCCCCCGTGAAAAAGAGAAAACACGTAGAGATTTACAGTGGAAAACAATTAACAATTAAATGATGTGACTATTGTCAAAGTACATGACATTATGGTCAAGAGGTAATTAGAGACTTTGTGCTCAAATGATACATGTAATCGAATTAATAGAAATAATTACCATTATCAAGGATTGACTATCCATAACATCGGAATACATGTATTGTAACACAATGGAATAATCACGTGATATAATAATTCGCTTTTGTTGCCATTTACACATAATTATGCTGATCTAATGTTTGAAGACTGCTTTACAACGTGTTCGTTCTGCAGCGATTAACGGTTCGCGAAGTAACACAATCGTTCAATAATCCGTATAGGTGCTTTGGTATGGGTAGGTTCTAAACTTTTTTTTTCGCCATGCGTGAGCACAGGTACCTGTGTTCTTGAATAGAAATATGCGTGTTGCTACGTTTGCACTGGTTTGTCGTGTTTATTTGTGTGCAAGTGTGTGTGTGTGTGTGTGTGTGTGTGTGTGTGTGTGTGTGTGTGTGCGTGTGCGTGTGTGCGTGTGTGTTTCTTTAGCGATGTTTGTAATGACGCATTTGTGTATTAGAGCCTGTACTGCATGTATGTATGTAATTATAGTCTATTGTGTGCATGTAGGACATCGCGTATGCCAACTTTAAGTTCAATTTCAGGTATACATGTATTTCCATTTTTCGACAAGAAAAAAGCACAATAAACCAAAATTTCTTTTGTGGAAAAAAGTGTAAATTAGACAATTGAACAGGGTAAACAACAATAATTTAAATGTTACACCCTTGTAAAAAAAAATGCAATTAGTACTGAAGTAATCAAAGTATATACACTGCCCAAAAAATGAAGAGACTCACTTAAAAAGACAATGCTATAAAGAATGCGGGTCCCTCGTGGAAATGAGATCAATGAATGTGCACCATAATGAAAAAGTGGTTGAAACAAGAGCTAGGCTGGTACTTTGAAGACATTGATGACTGTAGTTAGAAGTTTAATAGCAGATCCCGGGATTCTGGGCAAGGGGCCATGTTTGTGTGCGTGTGTGTGTGGGGGGGGGGGGACACGAGGAGATGAGTCAAAACTTAATGGAAAATAGGGCCTACTTAAGTCCATCTTAATTCACAAGTCATGTGAATTGTGTGAATCCATGGATCTGCCATTAAACTTGAAACTATTGTCATCAGTATTTTGGATGCTATTCGTTATTCCGAAGGTTCGCTGTTCCGAAGGTTCGTTATTCCGAAAGGTCGTTAATCCGAAACACGCAAATTCCCTATACCTATACAGGATCGTAAATCCGAAACACGCAAATTCCCTATACCTATACAGGATCGTAAATCCGAAAATGAAATAGGGTTCGTTAATCCGAATATTTGTGTCGTTATTCCGAAAGTTCGTTATTCCGAAGGTTCGTTATTCCGAAGTCTTAACAATGAACCTTCGGAATAACAAGCTGTGACCAATGTTTTCATAGCACCAACCTATAGCTCTATTGTATTTGGTATATAGAAAAGAAGAAGAATATTCATATTACCATAGTTCTGGGACTTTGAGCCCCCCCCCCCCCTCTTTTTTTTCGGGTATGAGGGGGGGGGGGGGGTGGCTAATTCAAACAAATTGAGATCTCATTGCCATGATGGTGCTACCTGCCAATTTTGGAGTAAATCTGTCAAGGATTTCATTACGATAATGTAAATAGTGGATGTTCGTACGCAGTTCTGATATAGCGTTTATATGTACCATCTTTATACACAGTATCGCTCAAGTAAATGATTTGCACATTTCCCGGCGACGTTTTGCACATTTCCCGGCAAAACTGAACGTTTGCACATTTCCCGGCGTCACGTTTGCACATTTCCCGTTGATGAAATTTGCACATTTCCCGGCGAGACGTTTGCACATTTCCCGGCGATTGCACATTTCCCGGCAAGACGTTTGCACATTTCCCGGCGTTTGCACATTTCCCGGCGAGACGTTTGCACATTTCCCGGCGTTTGCACATTTCCCGGCGTTTGCACATTTCCCGGCTCCACATGGTCCTGTGTGAAGTATGGCACTTTTAGAATTTTGTAGGGAATGAGTTAATACGTGGGCATGCTGAAAAATGTGGAAGGCTTAAACAAGTCTCTCAAGTGTGTGTTTTTATTGAGAGATATGAATGAAACACAAATACTTAATTTGAATTATCCTGGATGGGGGCATTTTTTATTTCTTTTGTGACACAGAGCAGGCATTTCACTCCTGTGCTAAATAGAAAGCTCAATATCCATGTTATGTATATGTGCTATTTCAAAAAGTCATGCAGTGTAGTCATGATTAATTCACTGAGTTGCACAAAATATGCTATGCTGTATAAAGGGAAATGCCTAAGGAAGAGTGTATAGGTTATACTACCAGAGCAAAAAGGAAATATTAGACCCTGCAAAGTGACAGAAAAATCTACATGGTGGTGAATCTGTGTGACAATAAGCATAGTGGTGTATGGATTCTACAGTCATGACACATGGAGAGTACAACTTCTCATTAAATCCCCTCAAACAACAGAAAATTCATGTTTTCATCTAATATTGTGCATGGCAATGGTAAAGCTATGACCAGTGATGATTTAGCAAAAACAGCAGGAGAAGATACACTACTCAAATCTTTATCATCTCCAGGGCACTTTATTATGCACAAAAAGAAAAGAAGAAAACATAATGACATCATAATGTGAAGTACATAAAATGATAAATAACCTTCTCACACCTGTGTTAAAAAGACATACTCTTCAGGAAGATTGAAACCTTTCTACCAGACCAATCGGCACAGCATTTGCAGCATCACTTTGCTTCAAGAGAAAGTGGTGAAATGCTGGACGATATCAATGAACACAGGATGGACCGATGTAGGGAAGTGGGATGAGAATGATGATGATAAAATGACCATCAAGAAGACAAAAGAATGATGACGCAGGAGTACGGAGAAAAAGGATGAGACTGCAATCTAGAGGTCATCCCGAAATGCAGTCTCTCTGCGTAGAACAGGTAGTGACAATCCATTTCTTCGTGTTCTCTTGTTGAGAGATTATTTGAGTGGCACATTTCAAAAGTCTTGATCTGCACACAATTTTCTCAAACATGTCCCTTTGGAAAGGCACAGTGATTCCAAGTAATGAGTATTTGAGGACACTGTGTATTGATTTCATTACAAAGAATGACTCTTCAGTTCGAGACACCATACAACTTCATTGGTGAATGACAGACAAGCTTTCTGGGGGTTTTGTTATGCAATTAGTCACCTGTTTGAAAGCTGATGCAAGTGATAGATGTACACACCTCTAACATTTACATCATGTGACCATATGTGACATCAGCTGGTTGTTCTTGCTTAAAACTTCCATTTGCCAGCTTAAAGGCCCCCTCACACCTGAGCGAATTGCCTGAAATATGACTTGCGATGGCTGGCGAAAGGCATCTTGGAAAAATCGTTTTCAATGGTAATTGATAGTAAGTCATATTTACCCTTCGTGTTTGGGTTCGTACACCTTCTGAACTAACAGTTGCGATTATTCAAATTCGCACGGGATTTTTGAACATGTTTAAAATTTCCCGACGAATTGAAAAATCGTCTGTCATTTGCATCTCTTATTTAGTCTGCGATAATCGTTCGTTTATCGTTCGTGTGCTATCGTCACGCATAGTCCCTGATCGCGCTTTTGCCAAGGTGGACCGATCTCGAAAGAACCTTAAACGAAGCAACACGATGACTAAATATGACTTACGCATAGAAACGAAGATACTATGACAAACGTATTTTCGCTTGCCATCTTATATGCGAAGGGAAACTAAGATTGACTTTTACTAAATTTGAAAGGCGATGCATATACGAAGGCAAGTCTAAGAGATACTATGACAAACTATGGATTGCGAAGTGATACGAATACGAGCGAATGACCTGACGAAAAAATTGGCGAATGCTGAGCTGCTCTCTGTGACCAGCCACTCACCACTCTACTCATATATAAACATTCCACCTGAAAGTTTCAAAGTTTCTTCAGAAAAATGGAAGATGCAGCCCGCCTCAGAGTCCAGTGTTTACTGGCAATGGCTCAGAATGATATTATACATCAGCAGCTGAACCTACACCAGTTCATCAGAGGCCGATTCAGATGGAGACGAGGCTTCAGACGTCGTCGTATCTGGAGAAGGACGTGGCTGAACCCTGCCAGAAGAAGGGCTTTTGGAATCTACGACCAACTGTTGGTTGAGCTCCGAAGAGAAGACCCTTCGACTTTCAAGAAATTTCTCCGCATGCCCCCTGAACTCTACGATGAAATCCTGGAGAGGGTCAGAGGAAGAATCAGGAGGCAGTACACCTGGTACAGGGAGCCGCTGGAAGAAGGTCTCAAGTTGGCAGCTACTCTCTGTCATCTTGTGTCTGGCACCAAGTACTCCGACATGCAGTATGGGTGGACGGTGCCTGAAAACACCCTATATGTAGTGGCCAGGGAAGTGTGTCAGGCCATATGTGACGAGTATGCAGATGAAGTCATGACAGCCCCTTCAAACCCTGATGGATGGAAACAACTTGCTGGTGGATTCTTCAAGCGGTGGAATTTTCCCCACTGTGTGGCAGCTATTGATGGCAAGCTTGTGGTCATCAGAAAGCCTCCTCTGTCCGGCTCGCTATACTGCAACTACAAGGGCTTTTTTAGTATAATCCTGCTGGCTATCATAGTGGACAGTGACTACAAATTTATCTGGTGCGATGTTGGTGGTAGGTACGATACAATAGGGGAAAGGGGGTAGGTCGAGTCAATTTAGGGGTACGTCAAATTTGTTATCATCTCACCTCCATTGTTACTGTTTCAATATTTATTTTTTTGCTAAAATGATAGCAATTGGGGCAATTCATCTCAGTTTTTGCTTGATACCCTTTTTCTTCTTCAAAAACGTGCTTTAAGCATAATTAATAATATTGGATATTTATTTCACACAAATGATCTTTTGTGTAGAAGCAAAAATCTGAAATTGATTGATTTGTTTCATTATAATGTTGGTATTTTTATGTATAAATTTTCAATTGATGAGGTTCCTGACATTTTTGCACATGTTCATAAGAAATAACTCTCTTCATATCTACCCAACTCGTCATCGTGATGACTATCACCTTCCACGTACTCGCACAATTTTTGCGAAAAAAAAAAACCATTAATGTTTACAGTGCCAAAAATACTGGAATCTTCCAGCTGATTTTACTGTTTATCTTTTTCGTCCTTTAAATGTAAATGTTGCATAGATGATTTCTCTGGCCACACTGAAATCTGGACGGACCTGGCCGCTTTTATACTCCCCAATGAGCGCACACACACGTACGAGAACGCCTGATCTATTCTTTCGTCTTCGTTTCCAATCGCACGCCATATCAAACCATTGCTCATTGTTCGTTCGTCTTATCGGGTCATATCAACCCTTCGCTCACCTTCGGCCGCAATTTACTTAAAGAAGTGAACCGAAAAATCGTTATCCTTCGCATGTCATATTTATCCTTCGCTTACCGTTCGTTGATCATATTCGACTTTAGTTTATAATCGAATGATTTGAAGGCAACTTTATTTGAAATCGTTGAATTCGCGCGCATTTCGTACGTTTTTCTCATTCGTCCCCCTTCGTCCCCCTACATTCGCTCAGGTGTGAGGGGGCTTTAAAACTCACTGTACATCATCTAATGCCTATTCCATGTATGGGGCCCTTACCTCAATGTCTCTCTGGTTATTTTATGGAAGTGATTATCTTTTGCAATGTCCTGGGCCATGGTTGCTGATATTCTCAAAGATGGTCACTGGAACCAGCACAACAGCATTACTCTCTTCCAAAGAGGAGGTCCTGTATTGTTCTAGATAGTCACATCTGACATAAGTAGACACATCAATCTTCTAAACTTGAGCAAGATACAAGTGGAGCTAAAATTTTCATTTTCTGAGTGATGCATAATCATGATAATTCTGAAACTTCAAATCGTTAACATCTCAACATCTATTTCTTTAAGCTCTATTCCTTGAAGTCGTCACACTTTCAGGGTGACCTACACACTAAGTTTTATGGAACCATACAATGCAACATAGTACTGACAGATATCTATGAGCACAGTTCCTTCCATGAGCATCTTCAAGAGTCTATGAAATAATTTTGATTATGTGCCAAAAACCACCAATGCCAAGGAGATTAGTAAGTCCTTTTTTAATAGAAACAGACGGGCCTTGAATGAAGTGACACAGTGTTTGTGGATCTAAATCCGTCCTTGTCACCTGAAAGTATTATCTTATTTTAATTCAATACATGATGACTGCATGACTGCATCAATGACTCTACTCTCAATGTCAGGTAGACTGAAGGGTGAGAACAAAACAAAGTTTAAAAAATACTTTGAAGGGCACAAAGATTTAATTGGTTTGCTCGTTACCTGTACAGAGCAGCAGACAAGAAAACCACTGAGGTGTGAATCAAATCACTAAGACAGCACAAAATAAAATTTGCAATCAACATCCCCCCCCCCCCCAAGAAGGAGCTTCAGTACAACAAGCCTGCCCTCACAAGGTGGGTCGAGGTGCCCCCAGGTCCAAGGGAGAGAGACGGAGGTAGCAAAAAGGTGCTGAAATACCTGACCGTGGAATGGCCATTGACAGAGATCATTACTAGGGTGTTTTCCTTTCTCCTGCCTCCTATTCCCATATGTCCAGGCAGAGGTATTTTTAGGATCTATTAAACGCAAAGAAAAAAAAATGTCTTTCAGGTGAGTCTCCAGGATTAATCTCCTCATTCTAAATTTGGTGGGAAAAAGAAATTGCGAAGCAATTAAAAACTGAGAGGAAGCATCCTATTTGGGGTTAAGAAGAGGTCACCCAATGAAAGATGACTATGTTTTTTGAAGCATGAACGAGGGAAATTTCAGTGTTTCGAAACTTTCAAGATGACAAGGAATATGAAGAAATAACTCTTAGAAGTGTGGAACTGTCTTGATTTATCACTTATGCATATGTACACACACAAACAAACATAAACAGATCATTAATAATCTATATTTCTTAAGAAGCAATACTTTTTAAAATCTTAAGAAAAAAACAACTGACAGATTGTCTTTTCGTTTAATGAGAAGAAGAATCATGAAACTTGTTTGTAATGGATACTGTCTAAGCTGCCAAAAATCCAACTTAAAACATATGAAAGCTATGCATTTTTCTTTTGTATAAGACACATTAATATTAAATTATCTTTCAATTTGATGATCGATACAGAAAAAATACTTTGGAAATTAATACAGAAAATACCTGCATATCCATAGAGCACACTTAGACATGATCCATCATGAATTCTCTACCTATACAGTTATTTACACATATTTACCCATACTGAGGTGCAAAAATGCCTTCACATTTTGCTATGCAGGAGAGTTATGGTAGTCTTTAATGCCATTTTACCCATCATCTTTTGATAATGGTTGAACTCATGCCAGAGATGTGAATGTCTAACTGATTCTTCCTTCCTACTGCTGACACAACCACCAGTGAGACTATTTCCTCTGCCTAGTATCGAGGGATGTACAAGATACGTGCTTGTCACCCCAGAGGCACAGATACATCCGCATCTCACAAGCATCTTGTCCCCCCCCCCCCCCCCCGCATCACACACACACACACACGTAACAACAAATTTCATTAAATAAACTTTTTAAATTCCTCTTAGAATGGTTGTATGCTCTTTCATATTTCATATAAGTGGTTTTTAATACATCTTGCAAAATGTTAAAATCTGAATCTCCATCTCAGCCAATACTATACCATCCCTTTAGACTAAAGTTAAATCCTTTTAAATTTCCTTCCTTGAACTGAATAGAGTAAAACCTATCGACATCCACTGCAACATAGCACGAGAGTAATATAGATTGCAATGATTTAAGCATTAATTATTTTCTTTCTTTGAATGGTGAGTCATAGTTACTTATGATGGATCTATATTGTATTACAATAATGTACGATGGAGTGTAAAACTTTAGAGGCAAATATGTAATTCTGAGTTTTACGAAAACATGAAAAAGTTTAAAAAAAAAAAAAAAAAAAAAAAACATGAAAAAGTTCCCGGTTCAACTACTTTCTCGTAGATTCTCTTATGCCGATGAAACTTACGCAGTTCTTGTTGCTACAATGTACTTTATCACTTCAGGCAAAGTTGATGCAAATATTCACCAGAGTTTAATTTTAATCTTGCTAGAAGGCATAGTAAGGATGTCCTACAGTTTCAGGCTGAGTGCCTTTAAAGGTAGGGAATCCTATTTGCATGCCTTAAATGAAGAGTTGTATAAATACAGTGGTATGTTGAAGAGAGTATCATTTTAAAAACTCCCATAAAGTATTGAAACATTTTTATTGATTAGATTTTGAATTGAATTTTTTTCGGGCTCACCGTAAATTCCAGTACATTACTAGGCTACCTTTGCAGACCCATGCACTGCATACAAATGTGTGTCCATCATGTATATTTTGCGAAGAAAGTTCATCAAAACTTACAAACATTTCTATATACATTCTTGCCACACACTCTATATGTTATTACATCAGCTCTTATACTTTTAGATTTGTGTTTATAGATAAAAAAAAAATACAGAAGACTGCAACAAAAAGGCTTAAGTGTGGCTGACACACAGAACTACCGAGTAGTTGAGTTTTGTGCATTATTCAAATTGTAGATAACTGTTGACTTCCAAATTTCTCAGCAGTGGCCTAAACAAGTCCCCCGAGGTTAATATTTAATGTTCTGCTGCATTTTGGGAGGTCTGTAAAAGGTATCCCCTACCTTTAACATTCTTTAAAAAAAAAAAAAAGAGAGAGAGAAACTGTCAATGTTGTGGAGGGGGGGGGGTGTAATAGAGTGGCTGGCTCATGAAAGTTCTGAAAACATCTAACAAATTTAACGATGTATGAAGAAAGATTAATGAGGAAAGCATAGACCTATCGTTTCCAAGAGTTTCATATCTCAGGAGAGCCTGAACAGTTCTCCTTTTTAATGCCAAAGACAAAATCATCAATTCATCAGTACCAATGAATGTACTCCTAAAGGAATAGAAAAGTTGAACACATAAGATGTCCACATAGCATGCCTTGTCCTTTCTACCATTTCCCTTTCACTGTGGTCAAGGGGTCAATGAACTGACCTCATGTCTTTTGTGGGTTGAACTTTCAGGCACAGCATGATTGCACATTACTCCATGGAAATTACTCATTTTATTAACGGCCAGGAAAAGTGGCTCAGTTTAACAAGCAAAGAGTCACCTCAGTCTAGCAAGTTAGAAATCCATGTAGCCTTCACTAGCACCCTCCCTAATCTCACTAATACCAGGCCTTGCCCACATGTAGGCCTAAGTTCAGTGGCCAGTCCTGTCCAGTGGGATGCTGTAAAGACGAAGAGTACCATCTCACAACTTTTTTTTTTTTAAGGAACAAGTTTAAAAGGTGAAATATATCTTTCAAGAGCCCTTTCTATACCTGTGCATGTATGTATGTTATGCAGACAAACTGTTCTTCAACATCCTCTGTTCTCCCCCTTCATTGTTCTCCCAGTTCTCAGATGCCAGTCTCCACCCCCCCCCCCCCCACTACCACCCAGTCACCACCACTCCCTCTTCCACAAGAATGTCTTATCAGGTGACAAAATCACCTGACATGCTCAGACAGAAAGGGTCACTGACCTCTGGCAGATAGGCAAGCTGCATTGAAAACAGTGAGAGAAAGAAAAACGCCAGCAGGTGCAAAAACAAAAAAGAAAAAAAAAAGAGCGTCTGACCGCCAGCCATCCTTGTGGCGACCCCTCATCATGACCGTCGGTGATCATGTTTGGTTCTCCTGCGAGCAACCTTCCTTGATGAGATGGAATCTGCTTCCTGTTGATCTTACCAGCCGATGAACTTCAAAGGACAACATATGGCTGGTGCTAATCAAACAGGACCTCTTCCAAACTGTTCCCTCCTCCTGATACCTCACAACCCTCAACGCACTGGTGCCTAATTAACTGGGAGTGAGAAAGATGTGCTGTGAGATAATCAAGCTCTAGTTTCTTAGAAGTTCTGCACAAGAATGGTCTAGATAATTGATACACAAACTACCTATTTGCTACAGACAATAATGTGTACTATAACTATAGACTTAACATGGCTTCTGAAAGGAAAACATCTGCTTGGTTTTAGCAGGAGTCCATGTCATTTGTCAGTCCTTAAACTCACTGCTACCATTTTAACTTACACAGCGAACTTGAAGCAAAGCAGAAGTCTACCCATGGGGCAACATACTGTATAAATCTATTGATGTTTCAATGGCAGAGCTTTTCAGATGAGAGTCACCCACTGAATCAGCCCTTCAGTAATCACAAGGGCAGGTGATTTTTTGCTCAAATTTTCATCTGCATTTCAGCAGTATTTGCACATGACATATAGACCAAGAAATTTCAACAGATGCACAGGTTGAAACTTGTCCTGACTGAATGGGGTATAATAAGTTTCAAAACTTTCTGATATAAAATTCCTGTCACCCATCTCAATAGTGAATGTCACTGCATTTTCTACCTAGCCATCATACCAAGACTGCCTTCATGTGCAAAGAGTCAACTCTATCACACAAGAGGATCACTGATGTTAATGCAATATTTCCTCCTGAGCTTGATGTGCTCTGTTTTTGTCCTTTTTATTTTCTTTTAATACGTCTGCTTGTTTCTGGCTCTCAGACGGACCTCCCGAAAGTCATGTCTGCCCTGACCTGGGGCGGGTTAAGAATAGAAATGTGCTTCCAGGGTAGGGAATGTGGTACGTGGGTGGAGTCTGACATACAGAATGTGGGGGTGAAGAGGGAAATGGGGATAAGGAGATGGCATATCATGTGACATATTACCATGACAACCTTTTTGTCATTTCTGATCATGAATTTGTTTCAGCTTTTCTTTAATTAAAATTTAGAAAGGAGTCGGGTATGCAGGAGATAAGACATTTATACATTGTAATATGTACACTATGCCACTTTACCACACTATGGCCATATACTTAAAAAAAGCCTACAAGTTCTCTCTTCTTTTAATCATTTCAAAACACTGAAATGAGGACAGAAGAAAGGTTTCAACATTTGTGGTTCGAGCATATGTTTTAAAGCCACACAACCTAACTTTAATGCTCACCTAATGGGTTACAGAGTGTATGAGGTGTGATACATAAGGTTTGATATGCCTAGGTATACGACTCTTCTTGTGTGGTTTGTATTTGGATGAGCATGTGCATATGTGTGTATGTGTGTGTGTGTGTGTGTGTGTGTGTGTGTGTGTGTGTGTGTGTTCATGGGAGAGGGTTGTAGATGATGATGATGTTCCTGTTTGACAGGCAAGCCTCCAGGATATATAGCTCTTCCAACTTCACTTGTATCTGGAGAATTGGTGGTGGTGATGGATTTGTGTTCCCTCAGCACCTACCGCAAACTTCACAGTTTCGGAGGTGCACATGCAGAAGTCTGCCCTGAAATATGTATGTAAGGAGGTAATTTCTTAAAGAAAAGCACTTACTTTACAGTATTTTATTTCAGATAAGATGTAAAGAAAATGACTTGGTACAACTTGCCAAGGTGCCTTATATCACCCAGGAGAAGGCACCTCAACTATCATTCTCTATTTTCTTCAAAGACCAATGAATATGGTAAGGAATCCATCTCAGAAAATCTCTTGGGAACTTTGCTGTTCCTTTCATACCCACATAAAAGATAGGACATCACATGCCATGAGTAAGGATTAAATAAGCACAAGGTTTTAGGATTAAACATTAGTGATCAAACTGACAAATGATAGTCAATGAATGACTTATCCCAGCATTAGACTCATAGATCTTTCTCTCTGTTGTGATATTTTGTGGACTCGTCTTTCATGATATTTTCATTGATTTGTTCCAGTCTTGCTCCCCAATACAGTCGAGACTAAATGGGAAATTAATGATGTGATTTTGTGCAATTCCTTCACTTCCTGTTGATTACAGATACTAAACTATTAATGATTTTGCTACAAAGGTGAGGCTCTGTCATCTGTATGTTTGCCAATAATTCAAACAAGATGTTGACCATGATTCCAGCTTCTTGTTTCTCTTTTTACAGAAGGAATGTGATATTCTATACATATGTTCTAAAAATATAACAAAAAGTCAACTAGATTGCATAAAATGGACCCATGAACATTACTAGCAATAATAATATTAAAAAAAATACCACGCTGCAAATAAGTAATGACCTTTGACCTTTAGAATGATATTTTACTTTACAACACAACAAGCAGACCAAGCACAATCTCAATCTAGAGCACACACAGGGGTAGCATTAGGGCATGCGCTGTACACACATACACACACGGATCTAATACTGGTCATTGGTCACATGTAATTGTAATCTACGCCACCAGATTACTTTATGACGTGTCGCGCTGCAACTTATTTGGAAACATGAGAGAGCACACAGATATATTGGCTGATAAGATGGTAGACTCATTGTGCTGTGGCCATTCTAATTCTGGAATCATCATGAACTAAATTCCAGAATTTTTGTCTGCACCTCAAACAAGCTATTCAACACTATCAACTGCCATCATCAAAACAAAACAAAAAATGGAGGAAATTAGATGAATGTATCAAAGATGGCGTAAAGTTATCAATACACCATCCAAATTGCTCGGCGTCAGCCATACTGGAAGTACATATCAGTTTGCTGGTTTGAGAAGTTTGTGATTAAAAGTTAAGTGTGAATGGAACCCCAGAAGCAATCAGGGTTAGTTCTGACATGTTTATTAGTTTACTGATACTACCTTATTGTCATTCCCCGCCTGCCCGGTCTATCGACTGATAGCCTGACCAGCTGCTCACGCCTTCTGCGTTGCCAATTTAGTTAGACGCAAACACATGAGCATACCTAACCGTCATAGAAGACAAAATTCAATTTTCAAGCTATCTATTTCAGAGTAATTGGCTCATTGCAGGTCATTTTGTCCCTAGAAAGACTGCTGCCAAAATGATCTCCTTAAAGGTCTGACTTTGTGAGGATTCAATTCAATTTTGTTTTAATATAAGTTAACTGTGATGTTACTCTTTAATGTTACTCAATAATGCTCATTACAGCTTTTCTAGCACATCACTATGTTAACACAGTGAATCCATTATCATGTTGCCAAAGGGTAGCATATAGATCTAACTGGGATATTGTGAACAATTGAATTAATATCATTAAAAACAGGAAACTTCTAATTTAGCATAACCGGCATGATAGGAAATACTTGTAGTAAGCTTGATATCATTTTATAGTAATCTAGCCAGCTTTTGAAGTTGGTCATTTACAAAAGTTTTTTTTTTTTTTTTAATTAATGAAATTCTTGCATCAGAGTTGTTTTTATTGCAACTGACTGACAAATTGCCCAACATCAATGTAAATAAGCACTGAATTGATCAGTGTTTAAAAGTAGCAGCCATGACAAAAGAAATCATGGGCAAACATACTCGAGCAGGATTTGAACCTACAACCTCCTGATCACTGGACAGCCATCCTATGACAAGAAGCTTCCGCCAGTCAGCGGGTACAGCGTATTTATTCAAATTACAATACAACTGCATGTATGCCTATGACTCTTATCGTGGCTACTACCAAACACTGGCTGATTTGGTGCTTATTTATTTTGATGTAGAGCAATTTGTGGATCAATTGCAGCTTTGTTTTTCATTGTTTTCGTTTCAATAAGATTCAATGATGGAATGTTGATGAAAATTCCTCTTCAGCTCCACACAGAGTGGTTGAAAGTTACAGCTTCCAGTCAGCATGGATAAATTGAATGAGAATACTCAAATCAAGTGTTAACTCTACATCTACTGAAGATAATACACCACCTATGGTGAAAAACAAAAATTGCCATCTATAACAATTGCTAAAACTGATATATGATATACCTTATATGATATTTAAGGAATTGAGCTCTCAGCAATGACAACAAAAATGCTGAAGTATGGAAAACAACAAGATTGCCATTTTCACAAATTTAACATCAGAATTTTCAAAGGGCTGTCTGATGATTGTTAGTTTATGTCAAATAAGAATGCAATTTAGGAGGTTTTTGCAAACACACCTGTTGAAGTATCAAATGCTATCATTTCATATCATCATGATTTTCTGGATTGACACATTTATGGTTTTATACATAGATGAGAAAATGTGTCTTGGAACTTTGAGTTTGTTTTGGCAAGAAATAATGCCATTCCACAAGCTGAGAGATTGAATGCACTCTGCTTATAGATATCGCTGCAGGGCAAACACAATATGTGAGCCTGCACCACAAAACAAACAAAAAGTCGCCAGACATGAATTTTTAGTTAAGACCATATTCTGAAAGAGCAGACTTTAAGCTTTAAAATGATGTATAACTCAAATCAAATGGACTCTCCTAACCTATCTAAATATTTGAAAGAAAGCACAAACTCAGAAAAAGTGTGAACTGAGAAAAGAGGCTCTGAAGTACAGGTCTATTCAAGCACTTTCTAATAATCTTTACCAAACCGTGCTGGCTGTGCGGGGAATGGGACAAAAAACAGGAAGCAAACTGCCAGAGTAACAACAATGAAGGGATTATTAGATTAAACTGAAATTAAGCATGCCTCATTAACACATTCTGGCCATAATTAATGCCAACTTTCAAAGCTGTAGCACTATCCTTTCAAAACTTATTGGAGTTGAAAGTGAAGAGTGTGGACAAGGTTTATCAGAAATAATGAAAAAGAGACTCTTAAGACACATCTAATCACACTATTCTTCCAATAATGTTTGAGATAAACTGCTAAAAAACACACTTTCCTGCCCGTTTTATGACCCCAAATTTTAGCATAATGTAAATGAAGACTTGCTCTTTCAGAAAATATGAAAAAGTCAAGATCGGCTAGGTTGACCCATTTCACTTATTTTCAGTCCTCATGCGAAATCAGTGTGTGCGACTTTTTGTTCGTTTTGTGATGCACGGTCACATATGAGTTTTGTTATATGCAATTTTGATACATTTGTGAGCGTTGGAGTGATAAAAAAATTGTCAAATCTTATAATTCTTATATCACCTTTTCATCCATAAACATCAAATCAATAAAACATTCATTTTTCACTTACCTATTCCATTGGCATTCATTCCACATCAGATGTGAGCAAAGTGCATGAAAGAAAGAGAGAGAAAGAGAACAAAGATTCATGTGATTAGTTATCGCTGTTAGCACGGACAAACTTGAGCTAATTAGAAATCATTCTTATGGTAAACTTTGAAAGGAAACACAAAAGTTCTTCTGATCCTGACTTGGCAGTACTTGGCTTGAGACAGAATGTTTTAGAATTGTTCTTCTCATGGGCAAGAACAGCAAAAAATATGCCTTGGCAGTGATGAATTATGTTTACCATTCTCCACAGGTTCATCAATATTCATTCTCTCTGGTGTGGAGAGAGCAAACCAAACATTTCAAGGTGCATGATCACCTGTGAGACAAAGAAGGGTTTCATACTTAAAAAAAAACAACAACTCATATTTCAACACATTTACAGTTTAGAAGTGCATTTCATTGCTTCATGAGCAATATCTGTCAGTCTGAAAGCAAACTTCCATCATGTTTAAAAAAAAAAAAAAACATGCTTCTTAGAATATGTTTGGACAATAATTATAGTCGAGAGAGGTGTTTTAAAATCAAGTTTTTCTGGGTGCAAATAAGTGATTTGAATGGGCCATGTTTGACATCTACAGTTAAACCAAGACTGAGGAGGTGAAATTCAGCTTGGCCTTGTCATATTTACCTCCATAATAATGTGTTCAAATGTGACCTTGCATCACAAAATGTTGCCAGGTGTTTTTCTTTTCTTCTCTTTTTTCTAGTTAAAGTCAACTTTTGAAGAATAGATTCTAAGCTTAAAAATATGTAAATTATCAAATTTGGAGGTTTCAAACCCACAAAAATAAATGATGGAACATCAAACATGAAGAGACAGAGCTCAAAGGCATAATTTACCATTTGCAGATGAAACAAAAACCTACCATTAGTGCTATAAGACAATTCTAAAATGTGAATTAGAGATGGAAACAACCACTGTAAAAATGTGAATTGTTGAATTGGTAAAATCAATGATAATTATTGTTAAATATGTATAGGTCTCGATACAAAATGTGAACAATAGTTATAATAAAAATGTTTCCAGACTAAACTGTTTACAGTTATGGTTTATTGAGAAAAATACTGATATCACCTTATATTTTAGGTTTCATTGCAAATATTTCATATGGTAGGATGTTTTATGATACAACAGACCTACACATATGCATCAAATGTGATATCTTGAATTTTTTTTTTTTTAATCAAAAAGGTAAACAGGACCTATAATAGACAAGGGGCTAAAAGTACGGGTCTATTTAAGTTCACTGAGTCATCCCTATTTATGTTCGGAACAAAAAGGGCATTTATAATGCCATGGAAATTATGGTGATGGAATTATAACATTAAGATTTAAACTTTCTTCAAAAATCAAAAACATAAAAACACTTTGATCATGATTACATTTAAGTATGAAAACTCCTGCTTGGTTTAAGATTTCTGTGAAGGGCTTGCATGAACACTTTAACACAATAATTGCAGAAATTGGGGAAAGCTGACTTCAGACAGAAAATGAAAATGATTATACAAAAAATGTAGTGTTTAACTTTGTGATTCCAAACTTTAAACTAATATAGAAAGAGGGTAATAACTCTGTTCGAAAATACCAAATCACCAAATCAACATGGGTTTACCCAAACTGTACATGTACAGGCCTGCTGGAAAACCAACCTATGTCACTTTTTTGTGGGGTTTGCAATGTGCAGTGTCCTGTGTATGGGCTTACTATATATTGCGTGTGAGCATTAGAGAGTTTGCTTGACAGGCCATGGAATTTATGACTCAACTGTTGCATGGCATGTCGCTTGGAGTTAGCATGCAGCCAAGAGATTGAATTTCATGTCTGAACACTCCATCACCCTAAACAAATTCAGAAACATCGTAATAAATGAGTTGCTTTGTTAGTGTGAAACTCCACATTGTATTACAGTGCATCAGAAAGCATGGGTTAGTTAGCAACAGCTCTCACCTTCACTCTTCTTGTCCCTGCCCTATGGAAGTGAATCACTCGTTCACACCTGCCACCGTATTTACCACCCTGCCTCATTCACACACTGCATGCACTCCAAACCAGCACTTACACACCTGTGCGGTTGCCATGACAACCGCAGACAGGAAATTCACCGGATTGAGCCACACTATGTTCACAAATCCGCCATGAGATCTAACAAAACAGTTGAGCAGAAATGACATCAAAATTGTGAAAGACGAGGCATCCACCTGCACTGAGTTGAACCACTATATATCATAATGTGAGGCATGTGTAATGTCACCTCATGCTTTATGCATATGATATTCAGACCAATGTCTCGTTTTTGTGAAAATATACAAAACTTTAAATACTTCCACAGAATTCCAAATCTTTAGGCTGATCTGAAAGAAACTTTGACTAGTCTAATGATTAACTTTTCTCTTGCTGTAAACTTTTACCGCAACCTTACGATACGAGTCAGGTTTTGAGCCTTTTCTTTTCAGTGGCGGATCCAGGAGGGGGAGCACTGGGCATGCCCCCCTTAATTTTTGCTAAAACAAAAGAAATAAAAGGAAAAATGGAGCACACACCCCCCTTTAATTTTGCAAAGGCCCCCACCCCCTGTGCGGAATTCCTCACTCAAAAGTCCCATCCTTAGACAGAGGCAATGACCAAACGATCAATCGAGGGGGTCTTAGGAAGAAGGCGGGTACAAGTGTGCGACACCACCCATTTCTCGCAAGCCTGTGGTCAGTGACTCAGAAGTCTGTAGGATTTGACCAGCTCCTCTGACTGTTCAAACCTGAACTCTTTCTCACTTCGAACTAAGCTTATACACCTATCTCTTCAAAATATTGTTGCCACGGATAACTAAATAGGGACTCTGTGAACTTTGCATGACTGGTGTTACAAAGTTGCTTCGAAGATGGGTTTCCATGGTAATAGTTATATACTGTCAATCAATCATTCCTGTTTTGTGCACATATGAAATATCTCTGGAAATGTTGGATGTCCTAATATATATGACATAAATGTGCTTCATACGACAGACCAAACCATAGCACTGTCTGCCTTTTATCATAAACGGATGATTTTTACGATGAAGTTTCACAAAACCATCACTCATTGTACAATGGTTTGTTGTTTTGTTGTTGTTTTTTTTACACGATTGCTCTAGCTGCTAACAATGTAGACGTTAACACAAAGGTCATATTTCTCATATATAACTAGCCAAGGCCATGCAAACTAAAATTTAGAGCTGCCGAGAGGATTAACAAGATTTCTACTGCAGTCCCCGCTATGTGCACCAACTGTTCTGTTTGGCAGCATGAAGTTACAGGAGCACCTTCATCACTGCACGGCCCCTACTCCAGCTGACTTATATAGAATACAAACTTGTCAGAGGATACCCAGCCTCTGAAGGGTATTCTCCACTGAAAGCCAAGCTTTAGGCCTATTCACACACACTGAATATGCATGATTTTAATCATGATTCAAATCAAGTTTTTGTCTCTTCGCTCACTTGTTCAAACATACACAAGCATTACAGACTTCATACTTCACACCAGAGATAATCCCAACTGTTTTGGAAACGTCACAGTTTCAATGGTACATGGATCCATGATACAACTCTCACTAATAGTCATGATTGTCATGTCCAAACACATGATGAACATTCAAATCACGATGCAAATAATCACACAACTAATGGTGGTTGTGTGAATGGGCCTATTTTAATGCCAAGAGCTCCTAAGTCACAAGTCAGGGGGATTGGAGATCACTTCTTTGGCTGGAGAAAGGCTGACCCGTCTGTTGTTACCTGTCTAACAAGAGATTAATGGTCTTGCCTGGAGCATGGTCATGCGTTCTTGACCTCTGGCTACTGAGAGTGTCAAGGGTAGGTGTCTGGCTTGAGACCAGCTCATGGACATGTGGCAAAATTTCATCAGAAATATTGATTTCCTCCAGGGTTGCAAGTATCATGTATGGTAGGCCTTAAAAGGGCTTTTTAGGTGATCCGAGTATCCTCTCGGATCACCTATTGTATCTGTACGGATTCTTTCTTCTTCTTCTTTATTTCTTTCTCCTCAAATCTTGTGCAGAGGTTAACTCAAAAAGTCCCCAACCTATCACTTTCAAACTTATACCATATATGTATCATCTCCTAAGGACGACAGATCTAGTGTATCAATGTGATCAGTTAACCGTGACGTCATTATGACGTCATTATCTGAAATCACGTTTACATCAATATCTCATTAATGGAACGGAATTTTTGAATGAAATTAATTTATCATATAGTTCAAGTCAAGGTCTATTGATATATTTCATAAAATTTAGTCACGTTCATAGTAAACGAGCGCGTACGCGCGCGTTGAAATTTTAGCATGCTCCAATCGAGCTCAAAATTGTTTTGCACACGTTTCAGGTCATTTGGAGTATTTCAGAAAAAATCGACGGACGCGTACGCGCGCGCGCATATACGCACGCACAGCTCATATGCAATAGAAATTTCCCGTTTTTTCACACGTATCGGATGTCTGAAATGTCAAGGAATGTTTCTACCAAGTTTCAAGTCAATCCGACTCAATATGACGTCATACGGGCCCGTCAAAGTTGAAATTCCGCGTGCGCGTCAATGGCGATATACAGTGCAACAATGCCAAAAAACCGCCAAATTTAAATCCGATTTTACTCGTCAGGATGGACGGTGACCCCCCATTTTCTTTACATATTTTGAAAGCTGATGAGTTGTACATATCATTTCATGGGTTGGCGATAGTGAAAAAATGATTAAAAGATATCAAATTTCTTAAAAAAGTAAAAAAAAGTAAATGTTCAAAATGACGTCATCAAAATTCAAGTTCACTCGAGCGTATCTCACTCATCCTTTGCCGATTTTCACCTAACTTTCAGTATGTTGTAGCTTATTTAATATTTTTTCATATTTATAATTACAAAGTTTTGATTGGATGACGTCATCACCTCGTAAAAATGGATTGAAAGTATCCTTGTAAAATTTGACCAGTTTACGTGTTATCTCTATGGGAGAGCAGTTTTTCTGGAAGTGAAAATTGATATGACTATCTTTTTCGAGCACTAGCTCACTTATGCTTTGGTGAATTTTTCCCAGATTTTAATATGTTGTAGCTGAGACTTTGGGCTATCGTAAATGTGCCCTTCGTTTTTTCATACGATGTCGGAATCACGTCAAAAAACTTACTTGAAATTAAAGTTTATCTTCGATGTATTGAAATATTTCTTTCTTTTTGCAACGTTATGTGCAATAACTCAAGAAAAACATACCCTATCACCACCATATTTTGCACATGTTTAGTTCATGTCACGAACATAATTTCATAAAATAACAACGACTTGATCAGACGCCATCTTGGGTATGTAAATTAGGGTCAAAGGTCATAGATGTTTCATCCTGTATCTTGGTGAATACATGTCCTATCTTTCCCATATTTTGCACACGTAAAGACCATGTTACAGGGATCATTTCATAAAATAACCATTTTTTGCTCAGATGCCATCTTGTCTGTGCAAAGTGGGGTCAAAGGTCATATGTACTTCTTTTTCTATTTTCGCTATGACGTGTTATCTCTATGGGAGGGAATTTTTTAGATGTGAAAATTGACATGACTCTCTTTATCGAGCACTATCTTACTTATGCTTCGGTGAATTTCTCTCAGATTTTAGTATGTTGTAGCTGAGACTTTGCACTATCAGGACTCGAATCATTGACAAAAAAGAAATCGGATCACCTTAATTTGTCAGTGATGACAAATTACAATCTCTAGTTACACTTGTGTTTCTTAACCCCTGGACTTTCTCTGACCCAGGACTATCGTTAGTCCCGTACCAATTTTTTCAGCTTTTTACACTCGCCAATTAGTCCCGTACTATCTCTTGTCCGGAGCTAAGGAGAAAACTGACCTTTTTACACTCGTATTTCTTAGCCCCGGACTTTCCAAACCACATGAATATTCATAATTACGCTGTGTACTGTACATGTACACGCACGCACCGGCAGCACTTGATTACCTCGTTTCTGATTGGTCAGTGAGGGTCGGGCTTTGTCTCCGTTGCTTAGCCTAGGATTATTTTTTCGTTCTGTTTACACTCACTTGCTTGGCACCTCAATTGCGGTGCTAACCCCTGCTATTTTGCAGGGCCAGATAGTACCGTACTATCGGTGGGGCTAGCCCACTTTGGCAAAAACGAGTGTAAACAGAAAGTGGGCTAAGGATAGTCCCGTACCAACGGTGGGGCTAAGGCCCCCCCCCTTAGCCCCACCGTTGGTCCGGGGCTAAGCAAAAATTTATAAGTGTAAAAAGCCCTTAAGATTCCCATCAATTTAGCCCCAATTGATAAACTAGAATGAAAATTGCTTGTGTTTTACTCCTGCTGAACTGAAACAACTTCCAAATTTGGGAATGACGGCAATATTGCTGAAGTCACGCAAAACTCATGAGCGGTCAAGAACGCACACATTTTCAAGTAACAGAAAAGTAGGATCTGTTCACATCAAGACTGACTCAACCCACACATCAATCTATGAATTGATTTCCTTGAAACACACCTGTGATCCCATTGGATTGATTGCTTTAATAGATATATCTCCAAAGAACCCATATATTCTGTTGTCAACCAACTCCCCATCTCCACCCTATTCACCCATGACCAGTAGTCATCTGCCTAGAAGGGCTACAATGCTACTGATCAAGCATAATATGACCAAAAGTTCAATTCTACATACTATTTTTAAGTCTATTTTAGTGGAAAAAAAAGTAAAATCAAACAAACAGGATTGTATTCTTCTCTTTACCAAATTTAGACTCAACACACAAAAGTTGTGGACTTTTTATGTTTCACATAATTTCCAATGGTGATACTGCTTGCAAAAGTGTACATATGTCAGTTACCTGATATGATGATATTTATCAACTATGCAATTTCCCACTAATTTACACATGAAATCATCATAAAATCCTTTGTTTTCAGTCATTAATACAGCAAAAAAAAAACAAAAAAAAAACAAAATCCCTCTAAAAGTCATACTCCCTTGGTTATTGCAACACGACAAAAAAAACATAATTTAGCAAAAAAAAAAAAAATGTGTACAGTGTAATGTTAGGTTTTTGAGGTCATGACATCATAGCCTTATATATAATTTGCATGCATAGCTGCTGTCAATATCACTCTCATTACATGTGCAACTTAAATATTCCAATACTTTCTTATTTTACAGATGCTTTGAAGAAGAATTGTACCTTCTTATTCCATATATGATTTGATAAAGAATTTACCATAGTGTGTTTTTCTATTTTACTTCTTTTTTTTTTTCGAACCGACATGAAATTGAAATCAAGTTGCACTTCCAAGCCAATAAAGCATGCATACCAGTGGGGTAAGTCATGATTCAATCTGCCTTGAAACACAACTGACTCTGTCGTTCCCTTTCCATGTCAACAATGCACCAACAAACTGACAGGAAATATTAATATTTGTTAGTGACAAGATGATATTTGATACTGGCAGAGAGATTTGCAGGGGGGCAGAAGTAAACACACATGCCCCAGAATACAAGGCTTTGGAAAGTTCACAAGGAAATGATCCATTATCCGATACAGGGAATTCTAGGGCAAATTTCGATCTCTGGTGCTGGAGAATAAACCTGCGGCACTGAATGTGGGCTTTAACTAGTATGGTTTACACCTACATACCTATATGCACTTTGTATGCCATCAACTTTGCTTTCTTACAGCTAGATGGCAAACATTCCTAAATACCATCATCAAATGGAGTTTGTAACAATTTCAAGTCTTCAGAAGAAGTAACCATACTAGAAATGACCTTCCAAATTTTCCTGAATTACATCGATAGAATGTTACATTGTTGTAGTTTATCTTCATATTGACATACCTGACAAGGCATGAGAGATATGCCTTTATTTAATTCACGGATTAAAAAATATAAGTATAATATTTATACCAGACCTTGCAACCATCCAGATCCAAAGCCATCAATGGTACCTTGCTTTAAAATCATGCTTGATTTTCACACGCACTTTCACAATATTTCTTTTTTCTCAGAAAGCATAGACACGGTGTCAGAGTAAGTCTATCCTTCACAAAGTTTTGTCAAACTCTGAATTTGATTTAGATAGATGACGGTGACCTGTCAGCACCAATTGCTTGTTTTTCTGTTTAAAACACTCCCAGCTATTCCTGTTTCATGCATCCGCACAAAGGCAGTTCTAACAGAAGAAATACCGCTTCAGGATGGGATGGGGGGAGGCTAAAGGGAAGAGGGGGTCAACTATTACCCCTGACCGTACTGGCTGGCACCATGATTCCAATACACCTGTCAAAATTGGGTCAAATATTATTCTCATTGACAACTTAAAGTTTGTTTGTTTTTTTATTCATATACTGAATTCACTGTGAATCTTTTTGTGAGAAGAAAAGTATTCCAATAAATTTAACTTTTTTATTTACCTTCAACATATTGCAACACCCCTCACTCTTAATCATTTATATGCTTTTGCGGGTGCCAGTTGGCACAAAAAACAATAATACATTTGTAATAATAATGGCTGTTGTATACACACTATCCAAAGTCCCTGGCTAAAACAGAGTAAGTGAGGTACATGATGTTATCATGTTGCCTATGAAAGGTTGGTGTATCCCATGGGATTAACACATGCCCAATCCGATTCACACACCAGTAGGCGAATACTATTCTGCTAACTATTCTGTGCAAAAATCTACCAAAATAATGCTGATTCCATTTTTTTTTTTTTTTTTGGGGGGGGATAAAAGACCACACTGCAGGTAAAAATCACATTTTGACATTTTGGTGAAAGTTGCTGGGTAACTGCAGCAAAAGCTGCCCAATACAGCAATAGAAAAATTGTAGATGACAGAATTATTTCTCTAACTTCACATTAAGCTTGCTGCAAAATTTTGCAATGACGATAACCATCACTGAAAAATTTTGATTTCTCTTGTATTAAAAGTTGTATCAGAACTAAGACTCAATTCTCCCTGGGGTGACACACAGCTAGCCACCAGGGCATTGCAGTATAACAGCCAGAGTGGCATGCTGCGTCAGACTGTCGACCAATTGTGCAAGAGCATTACTTTGGTAATACTTCTAGCTTCACAATTTTTTGTTGTTGGTTGTTGTTGCAGTTAAAGAGAAATTCTAACACGACCATTTCCAATGTTGCAAAATTCCTTGCACGACTTGCATGCACTTGCAACTCACTGCACAAAGTGAGTGAGCTGTATGCTACAAAGCTGAATTACCTAATGCTGCATTTACCTGTAAACCTAACTTTCTATCCATTTCTGAACCAGCTGTTTGAAAGTAAAGTTGGACAAATGATATATCACCAGGAAGCTAGAATCTGCAGAATGTAAAAATGTCAAAAATAAACCAGAAATTTGATGATCGGCAACTTAATGAGGCTTTCCCTGTGATGGTCACATTATGAAATAATGAATTCCATAACTTTATGGAATGAAACTGTCACTGTTCTTTTCATTTGACTGTATCTACCTTTTAAGGTCACGTTGACTTTGGAGTGAAGTTATACTTTAAGACTCCATATCACGGGCGCACACCCTTTCAGAACAGAAATTGAAGTATGGTGCACAAGGTTGCTCCATTTTGCTTTTCAAGTGGAAAAAAAAAAGGGCCATTGGAGGAAATCTAAATAACCTCCCTGCCTTTACTGCTTGCAAAAGTCACGTTTAAATGATTGCTTCATTAAGAACCAAGGCTGGGTTGTAAATCACAGGCCAGGAAACTGCTGAGCTCATTAACAAAAAGTCTAAATCCACTAAATATTTCCTCCCATATTTCCTTTCCCTTAATTGCACGCAGTAGAGCAATATTCTACTTGACAAAGTTACTCTGTATAGAAATGTCCTCAGCCTGCAGTTGTTAAAGTAGGCCCGTTCACACACAAGGGAAAAAGTGCGATTTAAAAATCGATTTTCTTATCGCGATCAAAATTTCGAAATTTTTTCCAGTGTGGACAGAAAAATCTCACTAATTACCGCGATCCTTATCGCGATCCAACTCGCACTATTAGTGCGATTTTTCAGAATAATCGCGATTATTTTGCCAAGCGTCGTGTGTGTGAGCGCGATCGAGATTCGGAAATCGGTATTTTTAATCCCATCGTTCGTAGCGCGTGCGAAACTCTATTGGGACTGCGGGGTCAGTCTTCGGTCATGCAAGTTTCGCGCATGCGCAATTTGGCCACTGATTGTTCTTCCCTTGCTGCGAAGTGTGATTTTTCCCTGTGTATGAACGGTCGAAAAAAAAATCGAAATTTGGATCGCGATTGAAATTTCGATTTTCGTTGTTTGTGAATGGGCCTAATGACTATCTCTAAAAGATCTTACTTTCATCAGCTGGGTGATCATACAGATAGAAAGGCTAAACTACGGTTACCATTTTCTTTTTTATCACAACTTGAAAACACACGAGAATATCATGGTAGTCTCTCAGAGACCTCAACAAGATGTTGGGGTGGCAGGGGTGGGTTGAAGCAATATTTACTGTTGGAGTACATAACAATGATTCCACTCTCTTGTTATATTTCAATGTATAAGTAGAGAGTTAATAATCGTGGGACTTGTCTGTAGCTGCATCCCTTCTTCACATCATTTTTAATCTTTTACTTATTTACCTATTTGTTTATCTGTTGTTGTTTTATTTTGTTTTGTTTTGTTTGTTTGTTCTTTGGTTTGTTTGTTTGTTTGTTTGTTTGTTTTTTTTTTTTTTTTGTTGTTGTTGCTTGATATGCCTCAGGTCTCTAGATCATCCAAGCTCTT
Organism: Diadema setosum; assembly: GCA_033980235.1. Lineage (NCBI taxonomy): Eukaryota > Metazoa > Echinodermata > Echinoidea > Diadematoida > Diadematidae > Diadema > Diadema setosum. Next base: position 27,862,729 of record CM067061.1, on the reverse strand, counting down.
GCATTGGCTGGCTGGGCATCTAGCCCTTCCCCTCATCCCCACCCACCCCTGTACCCAGCCACAATATTTTATATGCCCCACATCTAGGTATTTATGTGTTTCCCTATAAAACCAATCCAAACTTGCTGGCTCAGCCTTTTATTTCATATCTATGCCCTTGTGGTATATTCTTATGCCCTTTCTGATATATTCTGCAGCCTCCATTCAATATAAAATCTGAGAGCTGATTTCTGAAACCCTTTCAATTTATGGGTTAGTTCACGATCAATGTTAACCCGCTGAGGACAAGTAGCGAGTAAACTTGGGCAGGTGTCCATGGGGAAATGCATGTTGTAGCAAAGTCAGTCAGTACTCAATGGACTTAAAGTGACAATGTGTCTGAATCTTGTCTCATTCAGATTACACATACAACAAGAGGATGTTCCATTTAATGTTCAAGCTCTCGAGTTGTAGTTTAAAAGAACTAGAAAATATGTGTTCGCCTTTAGTAGGTTTGAGGATGTAAAAGTTGGTCATGACGAATAAGTATACGACATAGAGACGGTCAAAAGCTGCCCTCAGGAAGGAGGGAAGACTGAAGACAGCATAGACTCTGCCAAAAGGCCTTCCTAGAAAACCAGGCTATCTCCTCTAAGGATCAGATACAGAAACAAGGAGTTGTATAACTCATAACACACTTCATTCATTCTAGCCCGACTGTCACATGTAGCACAGGGAGTGAATAACATGATTTCTCCTCGTTACATTGACTGCAGTCATGCACGCAAATGATACCACTCAGATTATCCAGTCCAGTTTTGATTGGGTTAAGAAATGATGTACACATTAACAGGTATTTTGGTAGTTGCTCTGTAGTAGTCTCTATAGACGTGGCAAATGTCTGGCTCGATTCTGATATGAAAGAATATTTCATTACACAAGAACAATCTTCAGATAAAAGTCCATGATCGGTGAAACAATTTTGGGTACACATGAAAAATTTGGTCATGCACATCAACTGAAAAATTCCAGCATCACAAAAATCCGGACATCTTTAATAGTGAAAGTCACTGGGTAACTGTACCAAATGCCACTCAAAACTACGTCAGAACAGAAAGGTACTTCCAGAGCGTGATTTATTTAAATTCATGAGAAGTCTGCAGTGACGATTTACAGTTTCTATAATCGTTGCCCATACAGTGACATCATGAACTGAAGTAGTCATCATATATCTCTGACAGCACACATATTTTACCAAATAAAAAAAAAAAAATCACAACGCTCAAAGGGATATTGTGTAATCCCTCACAAACTTAAAGGGGAAGGCTAGTAACTGATCAGTGGGAATCAGTGGAAATGCTGGGAGATGATTGTTCCAATCCTTATGGGATTCATTCAAGAGTTCATTGTATATCTATTGTTGTGTGAAAATGATTTGCTTCAAAATGGTCTCATATTCAAGTAATGTGCAGTTTAATGCTTCCAGGTTAGCGTCCCTGGTCAGTGACGGAGCATTAATCTGCACATTACTTGAATATGAGACCGTTCTGAAGCAAATCATTTTCACACAACAATAGATATACAATGAACTCTTGAATGAATCCTATAAGGATTGGAACAATCATCTCCCAGCATTTCCACTGATTCCCACTGATCAGTTACTAGCCTTCCCCTTTAACCAATGTGTATTACTACTATTTCTACAATCCGTGAATCCAAAAGCATATTGGAGGTAAAACAGCAAAACTTATGATTTCAGTTAATGTGACTTTCACACCATGTGAGGAATCCTCCCCCATGTCACACACAAAACTGGCAGCTATAGCCACCATGACTATTGTTATCTGTTAGCGCCTGTGTATAAAAGGAACAGAAAAAAAAAATCATGATACTTTTTTTATCCTTTGCAATTTACGTTGCTGCAGGAAGCATGGGAAGCTAAAACAATGCAATTTTCAAAGGTTGTCATGTCCATTGACAAGACTAATGAAGAGCTTCGCAGTCATCCAAGTATTGCATACCTTTGTACTACCGTATGCACTTTACAGAGTAATAGGGTTTTCTAAACCCTTCACTTTGGCTTGATAGTAATCCATATTCTCAACGGCCCTGAAACTATGACCAGACTGGACCTGCTTAGTGCAATGACCTCTTCCGCTGCCAATTTTAAGATCTGATATATCAATGTGCCATTCAGGTGGATATCTTTGCCAAAAACTTCAGTTTTGGACTAGACTTTTAATCATCACAATCTTGCTGCATATTACAATTCATATTCTGAAAAAAAAAAAGAAGTCAATTATGATCATAAAGAACTGATGATACAGGGGAAATATCATTTTCAGAATGAGTAGTGAGCAATCACTATCACAGTGACAAAATATTACTATGGAAACAGCTATACCACTTGACCTACCCAGCCAAAATCTGTTACATTATCTGGTAAATTTTTATCATTAATCATATGTTTTTAAGCTAAAGGTTTTGACCAAAGTAGTCTTTTTTTGTCTTTCACACACACTGCTGCAAATCATATTATTCTAGCATGATCCTTCAGGGCATATCCTGAAAACTATAATGATGGAAATATGGTGACAGGCCAATTTTTCCCTTTGGTTCTGATCATGTGATATTGCAAAATTTTGTATCAAAATATGGATTTCTTCTTTTTTCTGTCACTACTTTAGACTTCTCTTTCACAAAATTTTCCCCACCTTCCACTATGCATACAGATTAAGATCATCCAAACTATATTTTCCCATGCTGGAAACTTCCCATCTAAGCACACACTCAGTCGGCCTGTTTTCTTTTCTTTCAGCCTTTAAAAGGAGAACATTACCGGTAATAAAGCCATGCATTTCTTATCTAAACAGCCTTCTTATTCCCTGGGCGCACAGGCTAAATCTGGTGTTGCAAATGAACATTTTCACCCCGCTGTTTGCTACATGTTGCCGGCTGAATATTGCATTGGAAGAAAAAAAAAGCTTGGCACAACACAAAAGTTGCAAGTTCATTGTGCCGTGTATCCTCTTGGGAAACACGTTTTAGTCAGATTGACAAGTGCCAAGATCGTAGGACTCCAGGAGCTGTGAGAAACCGTAAAGGCCCTTGGCTGAAATATATTCACCTTATTTAAAGGGCAACTCCACTTCATGCTCATGTTGACATTAATGATTCGAGTAATATTAATGAAACAAGGAGAATGATGACTGTTCCCTTAAAATCAAGCAATAAATAAGAAAGTCATGGAGCCCATCACTTATGCCCTATCCTTTTCCATCTCACCTTCATTCACATCTATTGATCGATGTGAGAAACAACAAAAATCAAACAAATTGTGTTCATTCTTAAACACACTACCACAGACTCTTTATCCTGAGCTGTAGTTCATCACGTATCTCTTATCCTTCAAGCAGACATCGTATCTGACCCGATGTGCACACTGTGACGCTAACATCAATATCAGTGATCGCCATGGTTACTAAACAAATGATGCTCTATAACAGAAGGGGAGGGAGGACAATAGAGGGGAGGGCCGGGGGAGGTGAAGATGAGGTTCTGAAGACAGTAATCCATGAACATGATCGACAGTACAAACTGCATTAGTATGCCATCAAACAAGAAGACTGTCAAATTCTAGTGAAGTCATGAACACATTTTACCAACAGCCTTGGCTCTATCCTGTCCTGAAAAGAGTAAATCTTCTTCTATATGTCGATTCTTTTTTGGGGACGTGTGTTTGGAAACTTTTGGAAGTGATCCAACCTTTTCGATGCATTGCGTGTCAGGGCAAGCAAGACGAGGGGGAAGAGAAAGAAAAATAAACTCAGCGCCTTCCCTCCTCCAGCGCTCTGACATTGCTAAATTTAATAAATTTGTTTTACAACAAATAGGCAAATAATTTTTCTCCGAATGTGCATTTTTCTTCCCACTGTAGCCTGGTTCCTCAGCCTTTTCATCTCTAGATTCAGACGTATCCACACTGTCAAACAAGGAAGCTATAAATTGTACTTGTGATACCAGTTTTGGAAATAGGGTGCGGGCGGGGCAGGTCCACGGGCTGTGACAGGCAAAGGATCATCTGCTAATTGCTTTCTGTTCTCCTGTCTATCTATAGCAGTCGACACACAAGATGGATCACATCAGGAAACGAGTGGGGATAAACAGCACCATGATCTGGGCTAGTTCTCATCACGTGGAACATGGAAGTTGAAAGTTAAAGTGACTGCATCAAAGCACGCGAACATACAAGGTGGTATAACCCCGGCTAACTTTGAAAATCAATGACGCCGCATGACATTTCTTGAAAGCGAAAGGTTGCTTCTGTTTTCAACAGCATTAGTGTTCTGGAACGACCGGCCACAAACAATGCACTCGGTGATTTATGTCATGGTTGTAAAGTCAGTTTGCAGTATGCTGGGAAGCTGGCAAAGGGCTGCGCCATTGAAAGGCCGTAAAACAGATAAAATTTACCTCCTGTTGATGAGTTCTCTTTTGATTCATGGGACTTGGCCACTACATGAGAAAGGAAATGTTTCGATCTGTATACATTGGTCACACTTTTGAGATCTGCTCAATAAATAAACACTTGTTCATCATTCTATATTCTGATACCTACAACTATTAGGGGAACAATGTAGGTTTTTCTTTGTGTTGTTTCCTTTGGCCATATTAAAAACGTTTTCACACCTTCCCGTACCCAAAACAATAAAACAGCTCATGTTGTTACAAACAAACCTGGTCCAGAAACACTTTATTCTGATATCATCCATAAACTAGTGCATGAATGAATGCAAAAGGAAACTTACAGAGTTAAAACTATACTTTTTTATCTATCTCACACAAAACAGAAACCATGTCATTTGTTGTAGCAGGCCTAGTTGGAGATATCTGTTCCTCCTCATCATCACCATCATCTTCATCACCATCACCATCATCATCTTCATCATCTTCTTCCTCTTCTTGTCATTCTTATACTCCATCCTCCTTTTTGTCTTCTTTTCTGTACTGAAGCAGAAAATAACTTGCATAAGCTCTCTTTATGATGTTGTCAAAATATGAAATATTAGTTTTATAGTCCAATACAATCTGTGTCTTTCTTACATCAAGTGGTATCCCACTGTTTGGACAGAAGATGTAAATATGAGCTATTATTCTTCTTCTGGATCTCTGACAGGGATTCCATGGAGAAATATCTGGATAGATGTTTTGTTTTAATTAGCATCCCTTTCATAATTTGATGATTTTCAGTTATGCACAATGTGCTTCAAAATTGATTTGTCAGAGTGTAAGTTTCTTGTCCATGGACTGGGAGTCTCAGTTTTGAAGTACTGTAAAAGCTGTTACTTTTGCATGGATATATTTTTGCAAATGTGGAGATCACAGATGTTTTTGCAAGATGCTGTTTTCGTGATTTGACAATGAGGCTAACATATGTGCACAAAAGCACCAGTAGATAGTGTGTGATAATATTTCCGCATGCTGTTGAATTTGTGAAAATTAAACCCTTGCAAATATAACAGCTTTTATAGTAGGCCTATACATTTATCGCATGTATACATCTCCTATTTTCTAGGATCTGAAGATCTGAATAATTCAGCCTTGGGATGAGGATCAGTCAGATGGATGCCAGTTATGGATTGACTATTAATGGAGGTCACTCAGAGGCTATTATTTTCAGGTATCACAAAGCTAAAAGAGAGTCTATTTTTTACCCCCCTTTTTTCCTATGTCATGCCGCCCTCAATCCCAAATTGGGGGAGTTTGGGAATGAAAGATCAACAAGAAGCGGAAAAGGGGATCGGTAATGACAGATGTAACTAAGGGTTGATACCGAGGTCATATCATGTTCTTTGAGCACCGCCCCCCCCCCCCCCCCCCCATCTCCCTAAATGGGATCACTTCAGCTTGTATCAATACTTTATGTGTTACTCGGCACATTTCCTTATCTCCGTACAGGAAGCATATCGATTCTCTTTGTTTTGATACTTTATATCAGATCAATTCTCAAAATCTTTCAAATCTTGAATAAATTTCACCTCTTTGCATTCAAGTCACAAGAGGGGTAGGGATAGGGAGTTTGGGGCAGGCTGTGATATAATCATAAGACTACAATAAGAGAAATAAACTAGTCAATTTTAATTCAAAAATACATCAAGCTTATGAAATATATCTAGTTTCCATTGTACTTAATTCTGAGAGCCTCTACTGCCTGCAAAGACTCCAAATGCTACCCCAAGTCAAACCATTGAGATGAGAAACGTGCACCCAGAAACCAGCTAAACCTCAATGATAACTTGTCTTGACCTCCAACTGGCCAAACTTCTTTTTTTTTTTTTTAGAAATATGATCCTGGTTTGCTTAAGATTTTCACAAAATGAATTTGTGATTGTCATAATTCTGAGGATGATCATGAACAAGTTTGCTTGGTTATCTGAAAAGGCTCAAATAATTCTCCTCAAAAGTGTATGCCTGTGTCAGTGGTAGAAGGTCCTTCTTCATGGTCTTCTTCATGGTCCTTCTTCCTTCTTATCTCTAACTGATGATACATGCATACATTTCGTCTGTTATCTGCTCTTCCTGAAAAGCAAAACAAAAAAACAGAAACAAAGAAAACTCTCTCTCTCTCCCTCTTGTCCTAATGAAATCTTTGCATTCGCATGATTGGTCAGTTCTCAGACAAAGCTTCTAATACCCAGAGTTAAAAATCACGGCACCTCTTTTGAAGATGCTATCAACGACTTAGAAATGGTGATAAATTGAGACACTAAACATCCTCAATAAAATGAATACTCGGCTCACTCTTGCCGCCCAACTTCTTATGTAGAAGGCTCCAAAGGATGACTACCTCCCTTCTCTGTGTTTATTTGCTCTGGTTTCAATTTTGGTGTAGAACAGATGAACTCAATGTCCAGTCCAAGCCAGGTCAGGCTTTGGTCTATTTTCCCCTTCCCCTCCCCAGACCAACTGAGATGACCACATAATGACCCAGTATGACCCTATTTTGAGCTCAGCAACTGATTCCCCAAACTGATTTCTTGGAAGGGGTGCTTCCCCCCCCCCCCCCCCTCGTTCATTGACCTATTCACACAGGATTTCTAATCTGTACTTTAAAACACAAGTAATCCTTCCCACTCTTGGAAAATTAGGAAAGATATTAAACATCAAAATTCACTTGATCTTTGTTCCAATCAAGTTTCAAAACTTATCAGTCATTTTTGTGACAGTCTGAATTACTCCCCTGCAAGCAAATACATTTCGGAAGACAATTAGCAAGTATTAGCTTGGAAGTTATGCATCCCTTCAACATAAGACATTTCATATTCAAAATGCAGGTTCTACATCTCTGAGAACATGCCTCATTATACGTATATGCTGCATTTGAGAAGTAACATCAGTTGAATAAGCTGGGTAAAGAGCTGTTGCATTCATCCACCAGAGCTAAAATAGGCAAAAGACAATTTCTAATGAAAGGGTCTTAAATTAGTCTTACCTGTCAACGTAAATGTTAACTTGCAAGGTAAAGATAAGTTTCAGCCTAGGTAAACATAAACTTGCAATGACTTTGGGAAAAGGTGATGAGGCATAAAACAAAACCCCAAACAAATTTGATTTATTTTGTTCTATTACTCGGGTCTGCACCCATCGGAGGAAAGGGGTCATTTAAATCTAATCGACCCCCTTTGAGACCGTGCCTGGAACTTGGCGTTGATTTATCGATAAGCCTGCAAAATGGCCAGGCAAATTAAATCAAATTATGTTGTTATGCTGGGAATTTGAGAGTAATTCACGGCTAGAAGGGGAATGGAAAGCTCGCGCAGACAATTGTAAGCTTTGTACCGGGAGCAGCCTCCCCACACGGACTCCGAGCAGGGAACTACAGGGGGCGACATGACCGAGAGCCAGCAACAAATCCTCCCTGTTCCTCCTCCTTCAAGACATATTCCTAAAGACCTGGAGTATCACAGTCTCCTGTTCACCTCATTAGGCATTCTATGCTACACAACATGACAGGGATGTGACCATCACCCATACCCACATCAGCTTGTGATATTAACTCAGTTTTCCTCCATAGGAAAAATGTAAGGAAGGTAACAGAATTTGAATAAAAATGTATACTTCATTTTTTTTTCTCTAATCATAAAAGTTTTGGTGGATTCCACAAGATAAAGTCCAGGTGCATTTGTAGGGATCATATTCTTCAGAGTTAATATCATTTCACTGTCTCCACACCATTGATGACAGTAGCCAATAAAAGGTTACTGGCAGTTTGAGGTGGAAGTTCTGAAAGAGTTACCATGGCAACATCCTTTATGTCATGACATTGTCAATATCACTTGCAAAGCTGAAAATAAACTCTACTTCAGCAAATCAGATCACGGTACATTGCGTGAAACCCGAGATAGTATTTTTCATCTTGTGATGATTTAAAGCTCCTTGTATGTTTGGAATGAATGACAGAGTACCCATGATCAATGCTCAAAATGAAAAAAAAATTTCTTCATCACCTGTTTTCTTGCAAATGGATACATGACACATCATGACAATACACTCCTAACAAAAAGAAGATGAGCACAATGTCTCAAATTGTATCTGTGTAATGTTTAGATACTTGGCTAATGGAGCACCTTGCTCTGAAGTATATGAAGCACTGAAGACATATGAAGCTCTAGAAGAGGATTGGATCGCTGTTAGTACAGGCACCCCCCAGTAATCCAGCTCTGTTTTCACAGAGAGAATTCACAGACATGAGCATTTCCCTTTCCGTCGTCGGACCTGGTCATTGCATGTCATGAGTAGGACATGAATCTGAGAGCAAGGATTACCATCGATCATTTTTGCTTCGCAGGCATATAGGCATGTATGGAAAAGCTAGGTATCTTGGTAAATAAAAAGTTATTTTTGGCAATGAAAATTGAAATCCCGGTCCAACTGTATCTTAAACCAAGTCAGAATGTCCCGACTTTGGGACTTATTTCCTATCTTTAAACTTTAAACTGCTGAAATAACTTTTATGATCCACGGTCAAGGATTGTTTTCTATTCAAAAGCACAAAGAACATTATTAGTGACTATACAAATAGTCACAAGTAAGTCGCAAATGTTATAATGACAAAGGAACACACTATATGTGTCTTTGGCTCTTTTGAGAACCAGCTATACAGCATGAAGAGATGTTTTTCTGTGATTCTGAATCCAAAGTGACTTCAGCTTACAGGCAGCTATCAGGTAAAATATCATCAAGTCATATCGTATACAACACAACATAGGCCTATTTTCTCCATGTCAGCAATTTTTTTTTTTTAAATCCAAAGCCTTGATGAGCAACTGTTCTGATATTTCCTGTTCTACCATTTCACGCTTCCTTCCAGCAAGCATGGTCAATTGCACCAATACCAAAATTTGACACATTCATACAACTACAACAAATACATTAATAGTTTATGACAGACTACTGTATGATATTGAACAGTAGCTCAAGTACGCATAACATAGTGTATATACTCAGCTGTCTAGTCAGATACTGATCTTGAAGTTAACTCTAAATCTTTGCACATGCTCCTTTCCTCCTTTTTTTTCTAAAGCAAAGCTGTGCCATAAGTCCCCTGGAGGAAGTGATCTTATTGAAGAGCAAGATCCTAAATTTTCACAACTCCATTTCCAGATGGCTGTTGAAATCAACACCTGTAGCCACCAGCATGACATTACGCATCAATCTAGATCTCAAACCGCCACCCACTCTTGTCAACCGGCACTGAAATGTTTTCCAACTTTTTCTCTTCATCATTTTTTTTTTTAAGTTGAGTGCTTAAAGCACCTCCCTGCTTCTCAATCAATAAAAATGTTTTGAAAGGTGATGAAGTCATTGGTGGCTCCTGTATATTGCAACCATATTCTCCTCTTAGAGAATTGTAACCATATCTTCCTCTAAGATATTGAATATACACAAAAGTAATTCTCACACCATACCCTCATTTGAATATACTCTGAGAACAAATATGCTATTCTGGTATCAATCACTATCTTCAGGTGAAAGTTTATTAATGCTGCAAATGTTCATTACCATCATCACTATCACTTTCTTCATCATCATCATCATCATCATCATCATCATCATCATCATCATCATCATCATCATCATCATCATCATCATCATCATCATCATGACCATGTGTTTATTCATGGGTATACTGAGAAAAACTGTGTTGAAGTATCCTTGCTTAACCAGGGGGCCTGTTACATAAAAGTAACTATTGTGGTAACTTTGCCATCCAATGGTAACTACCATGGCAACAATACTCAACAGCCAATCAAAATCAAGAATTCCATGGAAGTTACCATTGGATGGCAAAGTTACCAAAATAGTAACTTTTTATGCAATGGGCCCCAGGTTTCTTTGCTTCTGGGATACTCTCCCTAGAGAAATTACTAATTTCCCATCTTCCCTATAACCAGCTCTCCATTCTATTGGGCCATTTGCAACTATCAGATATCTATTAAAGCTACAATCAGACTTTAACTTCTACAATATAGATCATAACTTTCCCTTACTCATAAGAGATATTCACCTCCATGTTTTTCCCTCTTCCTGTTTACACATAACCTAAAAATTCCTCCTCATAAGAAACTTAGCTCAGAAAGTTCACGCAATCCAGGAAAACAGTAATGCTTTACACCCACCCTATGGTGGAAGATTCCACATGTCTATCATAAAGCCATTGAGAAACTGAAGCTCTGCTCTGCTCATTGAATGTTTACTGATTCAAGGGCTTTGCCCACAAAGTCTCCTTGGCAATTAAACCACAAAATATGTTTTACACATCTGGATGGAAAGAATATGATGGATATTGATGCCTATTGCGATGAATTATGGAGCAGATAGGCTGACTCCAATACAAACATGGGTTCAATTCCATTTATGTTCGTTGATTTCCAAGCAATGAACAAATAAACCCAAGAATATTTCCAAAAGGTTGCAGTTTATGTTTGAGAAATAAACTTCTCAATGAATGGACAGTAAACAATCTACAAACAGAGCTAAGCTTTGTTTTGCAGACTTAATTTGTTTGTTTCTGTACCTTGGGCATAAAATGTTTTGGACATCAAACTTGCACTATCTGATAAGTTTTTAGACATTCTTGTGGTTGTGGTGTCAGAAGTTTTCCAGCAGTGAGCTGTTTGTTCAGTTACTCTCTAAAACTTTGTGGTCTGTTTGCTGGACAGTTTGTTCCACAGAACATGGTTTTCCAAAGCACCCACGCTCCCCTCCTTGTGCACGTATAGCATCCCATGTACACAACACCCTTCACTTTCACTTTTTACCGTTTGCTTCATATGACCACGCAGTATGATCTATTTTCATGATAAATAACACATCAGTGGAGTATATCACTAAAAATACACAGACTTTAAATGGGCTCTGATTTACTGTTCTCATACAGCACATGAATGTGTTTCTCAAATGTCATCCCAAATAACTTATCACCATTCTGCCATGAATCATTAGCTGTTCTGTAACTTTACAGACATACAATCACATATATATTTGGTTAATAGATCATAAAACTACCATTTAATGCATGTTTTTTCCTGATATCATCCCAACATTATGAAGTTGTGGAAGATTCTTAAATTCATCTTATGAGTCTCTATGCCAGATGTAGCCTGGGGATTCATTAGGGGGGGGGGGGGTTCTGATTCATTCACTGCCCACAGAGGTACATTGGAAAACCACTAAAAGCACTGGTCAGCGAATACGTGCATTGAAATGTAGGCTCACCAGTACTGATCAACTCAAGTGTGTGTACTTAAAGGCATAATTTACATTTGCAGATGAAAGCATTAGTGCTATAGAATAGTTCTAAAATGTGAATTAGGGATAGAAACAACCACTGTCAAAATTTGAATCCGTATAATCGATGTTAAGTGTTGTTAAATACACAAAATGTGAACAATAGTTATAATAAAAAAAAATCCAGACTAAACCGTATACAGTTATGGTTTATTGAGAAAAACCCTGATATCTCCTTATATTTTAGGTTTTATTGCAAATATTTCATATGGTAGGATGTTTTATGATACAACACACCTACACATATGCATCAAATATGATATTTTGAAAATTTTTGAAATCACTGCTCCCAAAGGTAAACTGGACCTTTAAACAGAGATCAGTAATAGAGTTGTACAGTGCACTCCCTTTATAACAAAGGTGGTTATAACAAAATTCTCATCACAATGAAGTAAAACTTAAGGTCCAAAACTTATCATCTATACATCTTTACGCTCTTTACTCTTCAGCTATAACAAAATTTCAATACAGCAAAAGAAACTGCCAGTCCCACTATAACTGGATGTTGCCTGCACACAATGGTGATTCTCAAACATATTGAAGCCGGCCGGCCTTCCCACACCATGGTATCCTCATGCTACTGGGTCTGTATAAAAGTCTTCATTGTCCTGAGAATGTGACATCACTATAATTACTTGTGACTAGCCTAGGAATCATATTTCCTTCATAAATGAACAATCTCTCTATCATAATCAATGCATTTCATCTCAAAAATCATCCAGGATATTTGACTGAAAACCACAAAATTTCCTGAAAACTGTATCATGAGATTGATCTCCTGATTAGAGGACTCCTAAACAGTCACCTAGGTAGTTTCCATCAGGACACTGCTGACTGTTTGTAGTTGTCATCCTTCCTTTGTAGATCAGCAAGTCTTTCAGTCAAAGTGCAGTGGCGCTAAAAGTGTCTACAGCTAGCTCCTGCAAAGCAATACTGTTGCTATACCATTTTGAGTCTACTCCTATGTACAGTACAAGAGCTATAGAAGTGCAGCCAATGGGATACACATTAAAGCATGAAAATTATGACAGACAGTATATCAACTTGGCTGACCTGAACGGTTCTCTAAAGTAGAGATTTTTTTTTTTTTTTTATTGTGCAACTGATGGTTGTCAAACTGCCCTATATCACTGTAAATAGATATCTTTTGTTGTTGTTAATCAAACAAAGTAACTTAAAGTTTGCAGCAAAAGAAAAAAACTAAAAACACCAAAACAAATCGATAAAAAAACTTAAGTCTAGACACTATATCTTCAACTTCAAGAAGGGAAACAATGAAATAGCACAGACATTATTCTATGTAACAGATTGCCTTTGGAAAGAGAGAGGTGAGAGTAGCTATATATGTGGCGGAGGTCTATATGGGTAATGATGCATTTTGTATGGAGTTAGCATGAATGGTAAATAGTCGCTCCAGTAACAATAACAAAAACAAAAGTTGTGTCCTTCGAAACTTGAACAATCCTGATCGAACTAGTTCAAAGGCCATGAAAACAAAGCGTCCATTCCAAAACCGGCTTCGATCTATGCTTTATTTATACCATCATTACAATCCAATCTGTACATGTTTGGTAATATTGAGTACAGGTGTAGTGACTGAATGAATAATATTGTACCACTCATTTGAGAAAATCCCCAAATCTTACATCACAGCAGACTGCTATAACGCTTGAGCCGTTGGCCTTGCAATGATGATTTTTATCAGCTCTTACAAGCTACTTGGAAATGATGCATTTGTGTTCTAGTGTCAAAAGTCACCTTTGCTCACCCTTAAGAGATGAAAATCTTAATTCACTCTAGCACTTCTTCCACCAATCAAACTGTGGGTTCTGAGAAATGAGACTGGCATATTTGATTTCTTCTTTTTTTTCATCTATTTTTCTTTATACATGGAGCTATGTGACTGGTTTAATTTTCTATATACTATCCCCTTGTTCAGACACAAAATGTTTATACTGAATTCTACAAAGAAAAGTCATATACGCCTAAGGACCCTTTAGACACATATCTCAACAAATTAGGAAAAACATGGTATAGATGCGCAGTTTTCCAATGTGAATACAGTATATTGCTATGGTCGCCACTAGCCCCGCATGTTCCTCATCCATGCGGCACGTGCAATTTGACTTTTGACGAGCAAGTCAACTGAGAGGTAAGGTTACCTTTTGTGTGTACTCTGCCATTTTATGGTCACCACATTGTAATGCACACATGGAAAGATGATTCACTATCAAGTTCTAGTTTGAAATGATGTTCAGACCCTCATCACGTTATCTGACATTTCATTACATGACGTTACGTTGTATGACGTTTCTTCTGTTCAAAAGAAATTGCATTTCCATGCTTTGTTGCACATGGAAAATAAAGGAATGAATGAAAATTAATGAATAAATTATATGACATTTCGTTAGCTAGCATTCAAACACACAAATTTATCGTATAGCTATATCGATTTGGTATAATTTTTTTTTGTGTGTGTCCAAACACTCTGTTAGAATGCGATGCCTTGCAATTTTCATGATGATGTGACCAAGCATTGATTTTACATCATCATTGATGAATAGTGGAATGTAGTTTAAAGGACACACTTCAGCCATTGCATTTCCCTCTATCAACTTTTTTCAGCACGGGGGGGGGGGGGGGGGGGGGGGACATAAGTGCATAGTGACCAAGCAGACTTGGTCCTATTATATGCAAAATTTAGAACAAAAGTTACTGAAAAAGGATAACAAGTCAAAGTTCAGTCATCAAATATGTGACAACTTTAAAATTGCAACTTTACAACTGCACTGAAACAGCATTGAATCACAAGTGATTCTGATTCCTTATTTCCCTTATGTCTCTGCTCTATTCTATTATTTCTTCATAAACTTTACAGATGGGACAACAATGACAAAACTGTATAATTAATTATTTTTTCTCTGTTTTCATGGCATTGCCTCTCCAGGCATTGTATGCTTTACATCTGTCATACTGATGCCGACAGGAAAAATCAAAATATTCAAAGTGCAGATAACTTTTCCATGTAGCGTGTGCGTGGGTTTTGTCCTTATTCGCTTGTCACCAACAGAACAGGCCACACTGGCGAGAAATTTTGTTTCCCGGTACAATCAAACAGATATAGATCTGTGAAAAAAATCTATAATATATGTAATGCCTGGTGCTGATCAAATTAACAGTGGACTTTCTGATGACCATAAGAGGAATAATAACCTTTTCAATGAGCACTTTGCATGAATTATGAATGACAAAATTTTGAAACTGTGATCACTCTTACGTGAAAGAAGCACCAGACAAGATTGTTTAATTAATCAAAATAATAGAGATACAATTGAAATTTAAGCCAGGTAACAATGACTATTTTTATACAAATCCACATATGGTGTTTGCATCACATTATTCAAAAACCTAATGTAAACCAACAGAAAAAAAAAATCAAATTATTGAGCCAACAAATATATAAACAGAATTACAATTATAAAGTTATAAAGAATAATGACAAACGAAGCTGTCATAGCAAATAAATACCAACAGAAAGGCCATCACAGACTAAATTATTGTTGTAAAGTGAGATATGGGTGAGCAAAGTGAAATATTGTTGGGCCATCTTTATATCTTCTGTCATCAGTCCTATGAGACTTGGACAATAGGAAACCAGCGCAAGTCAAAATTTCCTGCATGAAACTTGATAATCTAAATCAAATCTCCCGTTTGTCACTAAAATTTGCAAAAGTAATTGAAATTTGGTACCTCTTCACAACACAATATTTACAACTTTGTACTAATTCCTAGGAAGGATAAAATATTCACATCTGGAAAGATTTACCAAAAAAAAAATCAGTAATTGGTAGGACAAATCAAGCCATAAAATCATTAAATACATTGGTTTAAATTGAAGATTATAAATACATCAAGCAACTTAAATTCATTCAAAAACAGCGTATATCGTCAGTGAAGAAATATGAGAACTGTCATGCTTAAAAATAATATTGAAATCTCTACGATTAGCTATTAATGTCAGCTCTGTCAAGTCTGTCAACTTTGAAAATTTGAATGTTTCCATTCATTAACACATTTACTACATGAAAACCTAGGGGTCACGTGCAAAGTCTATGATTTCAGAAGTTTGAGGTCGATGAGTTAATGTTTTGCTCATTTCTCTCATTTCAAATACTGTTCTGTTTCTTTTCATGTCAGAAAAGCATAAGTGAATGTCACTCAGAATCTAAAAATTCTACGTAATGGATGTAATATATATATATATATATATATATATATATATATATATATATATATATATACATATACATATGAGATATGAGAAAGGAAGGAGAAATCGGTGCGTAGCTTCGACATCATTATTCCTCTTACTGTTCCTCCTTTTCAGAAAAGCGCAAGAGCTGAAAAATTGGTCACCAGCGGGAATCGAACCCAGGTCTTTGGAAAGGAACGCCAATGCCTTTACCACTCAGCCACGGAGATGTCGGTTCAGGCAGACCCAAGCTCGATTACCCGATGGACCAACCTTTCAACTCTTTATGCATGTTCCTTTTTGGGGCAGAGAGTTATGAATAACAGCCAGCCGCATGCCTCAGCTGGATCTATATATATATAATTTTTTTTATATTTTATATTTTTTTTTAAACTTGATACCAGCTCTTACCAGTGCATGGTTGTGGGTGGTTTTCCACGTCATTTTTCCTACAAACATAATTCCATGCTCGGTTACTTCACAACAGAACTATAGAACCAGCCATGTCTCACTCCGCATATGTGAATGATTAGCCCTCGTAGGGCAGTTCTTAGTTGGAAGAGACGACACAAAACTTGGCGAAGCATGTGGTCTCCTCCAAGCACGACTGTTACTCCTCCTTGCCATCTAATCAAACCAAGATGGCACTGGCAGAGTGTCACATCTAACTACCGCAAAGGAAGGTGAAACAAAGATTGAAATTCACAGTGACAAAAAGAAAAATGAAGTGAATTCCTGGAAAAAAAAAATCCTGGAATTTTTCTTTTTTCCACTATCAAAACTGACATCAGTGATGAGAGTTTGCTTACCCACAAGATCTTTAAGTTTTTATTTCTTTTTTGTAAAGTAGTGCAAACTCCCAGCACAGAATTAAAAACAAAAACACACAAAAAAAAACCCACAAAAAACAAAACAAAACAGGTGCAGGATGCAAATCTTTGCTGAAGTGACAAGACCTTGTATCTCAAATTTTGGTGAAAATGACTTTTTTTGGATACTTGGTCAGATAATCAGTTAAGTAATGTCCTATCCAAATCCTTGCTGACTTACCCCAGAAATGAAGCCACCAAGGCATGTCAAAGGAAAGGCTATCCCATTTGATACACTGTAAAAGTGGATAATTTTTCGCACTCGGCAGGGTAAGAAGAGTTTTGCATGTTTTTGATTCCGTCAACTACTGGCACATGTGCTTTGTACACTCACGCTTTTATTTTCGCGCTAGTTTCTGCTTGCACGAAATGTGCGAAAATTTCAACATAGCAAAAATTTCTATTTTTACAGTAGAACTTTGGGTGCCATGTTTTTTTGCTCTCCTGAAAATTTGACATTTTGTAGATATGAGGTCTTGTCGCCCCAGCAACAAAATGTAAGTAAGCTGTTACTAGTTTATCAAAATCATGCTTCCATGCAGCCCAAATGGGGGTGTGTCAGGTGATCAAAGGACAGAGTTTCTAAAACCAAATTTTGAGGTGAATTCTAGCTTTGAGGTTTTGCATTCAGTTTTTTTTTTGTTTTTTTTTGTTTTTTGTTTTTTTTTTTTGCCTAGAAACCTCTGAAAATAAAACAGAACATGAAAGAAACCCCCAAGGTTCTAATTTGTGATTTTTTTTTTCTTTTGCCACCAATGTTAATGCCACTATTGAAATTACCTTTCAGACAATTCTCATTGCATCGCATGTCTGGTAGAAAACTGTCATCTCAAAGTTTGACATAAAGAACATATTTATGGTTTCATGGGACTGACTGGTTTTCAAAATCTTGTTTCCAAATCTTTTCCTTATAATAGCATGCATCGACAAATCACTCAAAACAAGTAATGATAAAAATGCACATGACTGAAAATGACACTTGTACCAGGTACAGACTTATATGGTTCCTTCATGAAAGATTAGAAATCCATGCTCCCTTCTGATATATGTTGCATATATTGATATGTCGGGGGGGGGGGGTTGTTTGTTTTGTTTTGCTTTTTGAGTGACAGACTTGAGTTTCATGACATTTAGAAGAGGATGTTGCTATGGTGACCTATACTGTAAGTTATATCGATCATGCACAAGTGGCGGTCTGAAAATGGCAGTACTACTAAAACATGAGTAACCATCCGTAATGTCCTGAATACATGACTGACTCAACACACTGCAACGGGGGAGAATATTGGCAAACAGGTCCTATAAAGATGTTACAGCAGATGAAATGAGGGAAGGCTGCACGAGGTAGAGGTGAAGGTTGAAGAGAGGAAACATCGTCTGGAGGAGTTGGAAAAGGAGATAGAAAGGAAAGAGAACAGAATCTTCAAATTGGAAGCAGCTGCAAACGATCTCCAGCAGTATTCGCGCAGATCCTCTTTGAGGATCTTTGGTGTGCCGGAAAAAGAAAAGGAAGATACGGATCAAATTGTGTGTGATATTGTGTCAAGCAAACTTGGCGTCCCCATAACGCGAAATGACATCGATCGCTCACACCGAACCGGAAAGCGCTCAAGGGATGGTAAACACCACCGTTCCATCATCGCAAAGTTCTGTTCGTACAGGAAGCGATCTGAAATCATCAAAGCACGTAAAAAGCTTAAGAACTCTGGGATCACAATTCAAGAGGATCTGACACCCCAAAATGCAGAACTCTACACAAAAACCTACAAAAACCCAAAAGTCAAAGCAGCATGGACACATGATGGCAAAATCATTGCCTCAATCCAAGCCTCAGGTGGAAAGATGATCACAAAAATGATCACTTCAGACAAAGACCTAAGAAGCCTGTGAGTTGTCGCATAATATGTAGTTATTGAGATCAATGTGTAATTAATGTTCTGTCATTCTGTAAACAAAAAATACTCCCTGCAGTATGAATTTGTTGACTTAAGCTTCTGCCTGGGTTTTTTTTTTTTTTTTTTTTTTTTTTTTTTTTTTTTTTTTTTTTTTTTTTTTTTTACTTAAATAAAGTTTTGTTTTTTATGACTGTACATAAACTGTGTATGATTTTATTTGCATTGTGTATGGTTTTTAAGTTGTATTTTTGATACTGTATTTATTCATTTATTTATTATTTTTTAACAATACATTTTAACCTTTGTAGTATGTTTAATTCATGTCTGTGTGTTACATGTTCACAGCCTGTTTATTCTGAAGAAGTATCACTGCTTTGTAATCTATGTACCCATCTGGTGCATGTACAATGTATTCCTAATTTTTCACTCGATGATTTTGAAAAACTTGGTGAAAGTGAAAGATTATCCTGGTATTGTCATGTATGCATTGGTAAAGAATTGCCTTTTAATATGCACTCCTCTGATACTGATTTTTATAATGCAATAAATACTTTTTTCAATTCTGAAACAATGCACTCTCATCAATCAGACATTTGTTGTGTTGACAATGATATTAAGGATTTTTTGAAGGAAGATATGGATAGTGAGACTTCAAAATATTTTACCCCAGCTGATTTTAGTGCATTTTATAATTGTAAATATAAAAAATCATTTTCTGTTTTTCATATGAACTGCAGGAGTTTACCAAAACATTATGAAGATATTACACTGTTATTGGATTCTCTTGAGTGTTCTTTTAATGTTATTGCATTGACAGAAACTTGGTTAGATTCTAGCAATGCAAAATGTTATTCTTTTTGTGGATATAATATTGTCAGTAAAGAAAGGATAGATAAGAAGGGAGGAGGATTAGCTCTTGCCATTAAACAAGATCTGAAATATGTTATGAGACCAGATATTAGCATATTCAATGATGTATGTGAAACGCTGTTCATTGAAATACATAAATCTCATAAAAATGTTATTATTGGTGTGTGTTACAGACCACCCTGTAAATCTGTTAAAGGTTATCTTAATCATTTGAAAGAGATATTATCTGTTGTTAATTCAGAGCATAAGGAATGTATATTGCTTGGAGATTTTAATATAGATTTGATGAAATTTGATGTTAGCTCTTATTCACATGAATTTTTAGAAACATTTTATGCCCATTCATTCTTGCCTATGATAAGCAAACCTACAAGAATAACAGATAAGTCAATGACTTTGATTGATAATATTTATTCAAATTATGATGATAATGTGAGTGCTTTTTCTGGGATAATGGTGACAGATATATCTGATCATTTACCTATTTTTTATGTACTTAATAATGGTGTTTCTGATGATGGTGGTATTGATAAACAGCAGATGCAGTATGAAGTAAATGATGTTAACATATGTAATTTTATGCGGCAATTAGAGGAATATAATATCATGTTTAAAGAAAATGACAGTAAGGATCCACAATATTTATATACAGATTTTATAGAGTTTTATTGTAATGCATTTGATATGTGTTTTCCTCTGAAGTGTGTAAAGAAAAAAAAAATTAATAAACCTTGGTATTCGTATGAATTAAAGAAACTCTGTTCAAAAAAGGGCAGGTTGTATAAGAAATTTATTAAAAATCCTTCCCAGTACCGAAAAGAATGCTACCTTATATCTCGTAATGTATATACCAATGCTGTTAAAGCTGCCAAACGAAAGTATTATTTTTGTAAATTTCAGAATTTAAAAGGTGATATATCTAAAACCTGGAAGTTAATTAATGATGTATTACAAGTACGTAAAACAAGGGTTCAACAAAAGGTTTTTCAGCATGATGGTAAAGTATTAGAAAATCCTGAAGATATTGCACGACATTTTAATCATTATTTCATTAATGCTGGAAATAAGATTGCTAAAGGCTGTAGGCAAAGTTTTTTCACTCACAGAGATTTTCTATGTGGAAATTTTAATCAAACTGCTTTTTTTAAACCTGTAAATAAAAAAGAGATTATTGATTATGTTTTAGCTTTGAAAGATGGAAAGGCTCCAGGGTATGATCAAGTTAAGTCTCTGGTAGTTAAGAGAGTAATTCATATAATATGTATACCTTTGTGTTCAATTTTTAACCTCTGTCTTGAAACAGGCCAAATACCAAAGGAATTAAAGTTAGCAAAGGTTATTCCGATTCATAAGAAAGGACCAGTTGATGTGTTTTCAAATTACAGGCCCATTTCATTATTACCCTTGTTTTCTAAAATATTTGAAAAGTGTTTGTATGTTAGATTACAAGGTCACTTAGATAAACATGGAATTTTGTATAAAAAGCAGTTTGGATTTCGAGCTAAACATTCTTCATCTCATGTTTTGTTGGATTTTATGTTGAATTCATCAAAAGCAATAGAGAATAAAGAAATAATAGTTGGGATTTTTCTGGATTTTAAAAAAGCATTTGATTCTATTAATCATGAAATATTATTGGATAAATTATGTTTTTATGGGATCCGTGGAGTAACACTTGAATTGTTCCGTAATTATTTGTTTGATAGAAAACAGTTTACTGTATTTTCTGATTATAATTCTTTACATGAAAAAGTTGTGTGTGGAGTACCTCAAGGGTCAATATTAGGTCCCCTTTTGTTTTTGCTATTTATAAATGATTTATCAAATATTTCTAATGTCATGAATGTACTGTTGTTTGCTGATGATACTAATTTATTTTTTAAACATGAAAATGTAGAATGTTTGGCTAAAATGATTAACATGGAACTGTGTAAAGTTAGTAATTGGATAAGTGCAAATAAGTTACAATTGAATTATGAAAAGACGCATATGATGATTTTTAACTCTCGTAAGAAAGATACAAGTACATTGAAGGTATATATTGATGGCCATGTAATAACAAATGTAAAGACAACTAAATTTTTAGGTATTAGTATTGACTCTGATCTAAAATGGAAGACACATGTGAATGAAATATTGTTGAAAATATCTAAGATTATTGGAGTTATGAGTAAATTAAAAACGTGTTTGCCAAAATGTATTCTTTTAACCATTTATAATTCATTAATCCTTCCTCATTTGTTATATAATATCATTATTTGGGGTGCTTGTAGTAAGTATTTATTGCATCGTATTTTCCTACTGCAGAAAAGAGCGGTACGTATCATTTCAAAGTCTTCATATGATAGCCATACAAAGCCATTGTTTCATGAATTGAATATACTGCCAGTATTTTTACTTTATGATTACCAAGTGATTTGTTTTATGCATTCATATACTAATGATAGGTTACCAGAATTATTTGATAATTTGTTTGTGCAAAATAGGTCAATTCACAATTATAATACAAGAAGTGCAAATGATTTTCGTGTGCAATACGGAAGGTTCTCGTTTACAAACTCTAATATCATATGCAGAGCACCAGAATTATGGAATATGTTACCTGAAAATATAAAGCAATGCAGTGCTGTGAAAAATTTTAAAGTAAAGTTGAAAAAATATTTATTACAAAAGTTTATATCAGATAATTAGTTGTTGTTTTTTTCTTCTTTTTTTTTTATAATCAGGCTGAGTTATTGTGATATGTGTGCGTGTATGTGTGCTTATGTACAAATGTCTCAATGTTCTTGATATGCATGTCAATGACAACTTATACTTTATATGATTGTTGTTGGATCTTCAAGTTATAAGTTATTTTATTACTTTCTGGAGATCCATCCATTTGCCATTCATATTGTCTCTATTTATTTTTTTCAATTGTCCATGCAAATTGTACTTTTACTTGTGTGTTAATGATATGTATCATGTCTTTGTACTTGTTCATGTTGTTCATGTTGACATGGAAATGGAAAATAAATTCAATTCAATGAAGTTACGTTCAGTTAAAACTTAGCATCAGCAGGCATCATAGCATAAAGCTGTCTAACCTGGGCTGCTGATGGCGAGAACATTATGGCAATTTAGCACATGTTATGTATGTATGCCATGTTATAGTGATCACACAGAAATAATACAACAGCTCATTTTATTATTTCACATCTACATCAGATCGGTTCCAGGCACATACAAGTACCAGTAATCTTGGTTAATGATACTTGTTGAGGTGCAAATCTAACTCCTTCATAGTCACATGTTAAGTTCTGAGTCACCATGGCAACAGGATGCAGAGAACTGCCCACTCATACATCCATGTGCAAGTAATTACTGATGATGTGGACAGGTTCCTAACAACCAGTGAGAGAAGGGTCATAGGGTTATTGGAGTCCCCTGTGGAGACAGGATAGGGGTCCAAGACCCTGTTTACACCAAAGGCCCCACTTCAATTGCAGAACTCGGCCCTGCAATTTAGTGTACTTATTATCGGGTCAGAGGCAGGTTTGACTTTCTCAGTCCTGCTGTCATGGTGCACTATATGTACACAGATTTAGTGAAAATGTGTATAGTTCTAATGAATTTATAAGAGATGGTTAGACGTTAAAGCCTGTACGAATATAAAAAAGCTTGAAATTGACTGAAGTCATTTTCTTTTCTTTTTTTTTAAAGGGAAAGGGACATTCACTGTCGATGACATAAGCACACAAGAAGTCCTGTGCCCTGTTCTATCAAAAGATAAAATTGATTTTAAATTTCCTTACCACACAGGCTGCCATAGACTTACCATAGAAATCAACTATATAATCAATTATAACTCTTCATTAAACAGGGCCCTGGTCACAGTTTAATTCTATTCCAGCTTTAAAAGATATATATGAAAACATCAGTAAATGTTCAAATGAGGACTAAATGCTAATGAAATGTATGTTATTTAATGTGATTAATGCAAGATAACGCAAACAAATCAGAATCATTGCAGATGTTCCGCACTGACTATATTCACTATCACTATAAGTTTACATCATTATAGTATTCCAATGCTCTAACTAAACAGATGCTCCAGAGCATGCACACACACACACCACATTCGAAATGTGCCACAATCATACCACACTGCACTACAGTCATATTGACTAGAAATAAATTCATTCCACTTCAACTCAAGGATTTCTCTGGATCCTTCTGATGTCAATGAACTTCAAATTAGACCAACACAGACAACTCTTAACAGCTGTCCAACCCCCCTTGCCCTCATTTAACAGGGTCGAAGGTCAAATTATCACATAAAAGAAGGGGGCTTGGCTCCTATTTACACAGCCAACACGGGCCATAGTAAGCAATATTGCAGTCACTATCGCACGCAGTGCCGCCCTGCCTCGGAACTCTCAGCTTCGCAACATTTTGGAGAGTCCCATGAGAGAGGGTAACGTAATTGGAAGAGGACAGAGTCTTTCAGGCTTAATTTGACCCAACCTACTGACAAAACTCGGTCGCAGATTTCGGCACTTTTGACGGGAGTGCGTCCACAAACATCACCCTCCTGTGATACATTAACACCTACTTCAAGTATTACCTGCTTCTTTAGAATCTGACAGTATAATCAATGGTAAAAAGTTCATAACAGCACGAATAAATGTAAATGACATAGCAAAAAGGTGAATTTTCTGTGCTAGTGTCTATGGGTTTCGAAGGATTAAGAAATGCAGAATAAAGATACATGTTCCTTGGCAGCATTCACAATAATGGAAAAATATTTGATTAAAAAGAATGCAACTTTCACACTGAATCTCAGTCATGCCTGATTAAAATAGATTCTTGGAGTAGGGTTCAAAAGTCTATGATTTCATGTCAAGACAAAAAAAAACCCCACAAAAAAACAAAACTTTTAAGACTAAAGTGCAACAGAATGACTTTTGTTATTCAAAAACAAAATCAATCTCACCTTTCACTTATTATATCAATTTACTCAAAACGTCCAGCAATTGGAAGCGTATGTGGGGGGGGGGGGGGGGGGTGCAATCAAAAATTCCCTCCCTAGCACCACACACACCAGTCCTATCCATTCAAAAGAGGTTGGGTTTTTTTTTTTCTTTCTATTTTTCTTTAATAATTACGGCCAAATGAGTTGGTGGGGAGTTTTTGTTCAAGTGTGAATGGTGGCGAACAAATTTTTGCATAGCGATCCAAAACTTGATAACTCTTGTGTGTGAATAGGCCTGCTGCCATAATAGGCGAGGGTAAAACTTGGCAACACGGGAAAATAAACATTTTTATTTTTTTTTTAATGTTGAGAGTGACAGTGCCAGTTTCTCAATTGATCCTCCTATTTCACAGTATACAGGGGCAAACCTGCATACTACGTGGCGGTGACACCAATGACTCCACCCCTAGTGCGTTTGATGTCTCTACCACAACGAATGTCAGATTTAAGCTCCCTAAATCCTCTATTATCACACCATCCAGAAGCACCATTCTTACTGTATAAATTACACTCTGTATCTTTCTTGGAAAGTTTCCCTCTGAATAACCACTTGGATCAGCTGATGTTACTCACCTCACACCAAAGACATGTTTGATACCATCCCTGCAGATGCCAGCATCACCTAAGCCCTTTAAATCCTTCATCATCACATCATCATAAGTCTCTTCATGGTCATGAGCGAGCCATATCACACCATGCCTGGAAATTTCCCAGTCTGAATAAGCCAGTATTTTTCTCTCTTCACTGCCAAACAATTTCCTGGAAATCTTTGACACACACTAAATCATGCTAAGGACTTCAAATAACTTCATATCATAATTTTGAACTAGGATATGACTTTCTTTGAAAAAAAAAAAGACAAACAGAATGACGGCTAGGCATCCATTGCAAAGCAATTTCTAGCTACCTATCATTCAGGCATTACCATGGTTTCTATAATGCATAATGAGGGGATTCATCAACTTATATATAATTTTGGCATCAAGTTGGTACCTAGTGGTTTGTTTTGGGTGTAATTCTTCAGTGGTAAAACAGAATATCACCAGACAGGCTGGGACTGACCACATCATTATCTATATCCATCTCAGAAGATAATATCACATCATCAAGAAGGAAAGAGCAAATTACTGTAAGGAGGGAAATATGAAAGATTGCTACTGAGAGATTTGGTGGAGTCCTTAAACTCACCTCAAGACTGCATCAGGGATTCACTGGATTTCACATCTTAATGAAAGCCAAATATCAGCTGAGTAGAGTCTTGCCATTCAGACTAGACCTCAAAGATCCAAGGGGGATCCTCCCAAAACACATCCAGATATTGATCATTTCCCTATTGATCAGCATCTATTATGCCTAGGACGGAAGCCAAGATATAAATGATTCTCTAACATGTACCACTTTGTTCTGGGTTGGTCACAATATGATCCATACTTTCAGTTCATTCCAGGAAAGGAGAGAGAGAGAAAAAAAAGATTTGTTCAGGCATGCAAGGAGCAATTGATGTCACAGTAACGGCAGATCTCATTCATAGCTCATATTCCATCGTGCCAGGTATCACGGCCATTCCAAATCTCATAATCATTGACGGCAAGATCGAGCGTTGCTCATCCGTTCATGTCCAATCTACTGCAAGCAGAATTTGATGTGGCAAACCAGGAAGAGTGCACAGACATCAACTTTCCTCTTTCTTGTAAAGCATTTATGATCAACTTGTAATCTTTCTCTCAACCATTGCAAAGGATGATCTTCAATTTTCTAGAATGTCCTTTTTCAGTGACCATGAGACGTGCAGACGATCTGGCGTCATCATTCCCTGGAAAAAGGGGAAGACGTTTCAGAGGGGACTTGCGCCTCTCCCCCCATCCCTCTGGACAATTCCATTTCAGTGCAGTGAATATAAAATTCTGGAACCACTTCAGATCTCTTTTTAAGAGGACTTCATATGCAATAAGTTATCATGAGAGAGATGGACGGAAAGGGGGTGGGGTGGGGGTTCTGACAGGGAAGATCCATAGCTGGAGGATCATCCTGCCATCTTCCATCCACATCAGTGGGCATCACTTCAGGGAGGATGAGGAGGACCACCTAGAAGCTGGGCACGGACACCAGAATTGATCCTCATCAAGGAGAGGGGCGTGTCTTCACAGACACAGACAATACTGATAACACTGCATCCTCATCTATTGACGACATGAATACAGTCCATAGGAGTCATTTGGCCATTTCCCAACAATGGCTATTTTGTCAGAAATATGAAATTGTACAATGAGTGAGCCTTTGCAGGACTCTCTGAAAAGATTTTGTGTGAGAAAGATTTAATGATTTGAAATATCATGACAGCTACTGAATTAAAGCCAAAGAGATGGCTAGATAGATAGATAGATAAATAAATAAATTGATAGAGAGGTAGATAGATACAGATAACAGATAGACTGATAGATAGACAGATAGAGCAATAGCTAGACAGACAGGTGGATACATTGTTAAATATGTGAGAGATAGGCATGTAGACAGATAAAAGGTAGACAGAGAGGCAAATATATCTAGCTAAACCCAGAGGGAAGAATCAGAAAACAATTATGACATCAAGAGAGGAGTGCATAATTTTCACAACAGTAATTACTCAATAGATAGCTGTCAGTCTGGCTAAAAGACCAAAAAAAAAAAAAGGCTTGATATCCTCGGCTCATATTCCTGTGGCCAGGAAGCAATGAGGGAACAGCAGCTGATTGAGATATAAATATAGGACAGCAGTAATTACACCATGAGGGTACCATCTTCCCCAAGTCGTGTTGAACATGTGGGTACATGTGGGTAATTTAGGGGCTTCAAGCAGTTGCTTATGATAGTTTCACCTTTTGCATTAATCAAACCTTTTCTTTATCTTATCAAAAACAGTTCTGTGTCAAATACATCTATGTACACTGCATTATTTCTTTGTCACATATTTTTGTCATTTATATACATATATAAAGAACATATGTAGAAAAGTATCTGCAAGCAAGCAAACAATTAACTCTTCCTAAGTGTTCATGGGATTATTCCAAATAAAAGCTGTCTTCAGTATGAATTGGGACAAATTTAAAACCTTTTGAGAATGCACCCCCCCCCCCTCCACACACACATTTTCAAAGTCTCAAATTGAGGTGTTCCCTAAACCAGGTAGGTATGAGAGTCTCACATCTCCCTGCCCAAACCAAGCCTGCTTCACTTTGGTTATTCATGATTCCTACAATCCCGCTCCTGCAGACAAAATCTAAAGTATCAATGCAGTCTACCAATACCATGTTACAGTGATGCTAGATAATTGCTGTATATTTCTGATGTTTCTTTAGTAGTCAGATCTGGGCACGGACATCTCTGTAGGCCACACTCAAAATGCAATTCACACCTGCGCTTGCAATGCAGGCCAGTCCCGTCAGCCTCAGCTCAATGCTGATCAATGATTTGCTGTGACAGTTGTGCAGCCATTGTGTCCAAGCACATGATTTCTGTGTCACCCCATGCATCAAGTGTAAAACTCTGCGATACCATCAGAAAGCGTTTTGTATTTCCTGTCGCTAGGATAATTATGGTGATTCAGATGAAACAGAGGATAAATAATTTGATGCTTCCGAACAACTTCCTGCGAAAACCATAGGTTCAAATTTGGCACATGGAGTTTTCTAGAACTCTTGCTAGTGAAATATTGAGGTTTGTGGGGATTTGGCAGCCTGGCAAAACACTCACAATCACTCACAATAATTTTAAGATCAGAAGCAAGCTGAGTGTTCATACCTCATTGGTATAAATGGGACATCCCTTTCTTAGAAAATGACTAAGAGGCTTCATAAATTATAACCATGTTCTACAAAGCTACAGGTACTAATCTTTGATAGTCCCTTAATCATCTCATGTCCTTCTACTCGTGCATAAAACCGAGTTTAGCAGCAAGAAAATGTTTCCCTTTTCCATTGTCTGTGAAAAACGCCAATTCATCCGCTATGCCGCTGCTCTCCTTATGTTTGGATATGATTTCATTATTTGGTCTGACCACGGTCGATGATTTGTCCCGACGACAACAACGGAGTGCCCGTCACCACTACCGGGACTGTACCACAGGAATCCCTAAGAGATTACCCGTCTGCTATGATAACAGGTGTCCAACATCCTGGGGGACCCAACTGTGTTAGACGATCACATTCCTAGACACAAAAGACCAAACCCAAAAGGAGCACAGGCACCCTGCATCCTCATTGGATAAAGGCTTCTTTGTAGTCATGACTTTGACCGCAACTCAACCAGCAGAAGATGATTCCCAAGTATATGAATGAACAGGTATTTAAATACAAAATTAATGCTTTCTAAAAATTCTATTCTGATTCATCGAATTGACTAAATTTATCTAGATGACTTAGTCAGGTAATTCTTAAATGTTTCCTTTCATGGTTTTTTCCTCTTAACTCTCATATATTTCTTTTGATAACACAAGGGCAATGTGAACAGTTAAAAAAGCCACTAAATACACCTGCACATTCTGATAAATACACATGTACTTTGGGATGCATATCCCTAAACTATTACACTAAATCAGCTAGAAGCAATTGGACTGAATTAGAATTAAAAGAAAGTGACAAAGAAGAGACAATATTGGAAGAACTCAAATCATTTCACATAAGGCAAGTTTCAAGCAAATTCTTCAACTGAAATTGGTGAAACACAGATTTGAAAAAAAAAATAGACTTGCTATACATTTAAACTACACGACATAAATTACTGTAAAGGTTAAACAATTATTACAAAAAGCATTTTCAGATCAAGCACACATTCTGCAAATGTACACAATTTTTTTAAGTTATACCTGCCACAGAATAAGGGAATTTTTTCTTTACAAAAGATTGTTTCTTGTTATATTTTTTGGCAAAAATCATGAAATCTAAGATCATCACCTTTAGTATGGATGCTAGAGGAGGGAGGGACTGCATAAACAAACAATGGCATATGATGATGGCAAAGGTGTATTAGTTTGTAATGAATCATAATTCTCTACCTTTGAATTATTGGCCAGGGTTCACACTTCTGTGATCCTCTGAACCTTTGAGTATGGTCTCATGTGGAATGTCACGTATGACTTTTATTTCTTTTTCTTTTTTTAACAGACAGACAGACTCATCAGTCTCTACTAGAAAATCACATACAATCACAAACAATGTCCACTAGAATGAATCTTCACATACCTTGGTTAGCAGTCAAATGTACCGAACAAGTACTTTCGGGTTTTTTTATTTGTGTTTATACACACTTCAAAACTTAATGTTCTTTTAGTATAATGTGCTTACAACAATATTTCTGTTCAGACTCCAATGAAAAGTCAGTCAAACTTATGCACTTCTGTTTAAACTCTCAATAGCTAAACCCTAAAATATAAGGGAAGATTTCATATTCCATTACAAAAAGTGCGGTGACATCCTCCATAGGAAACGAGCGTTTTAAATGCACCGCGCAGAGCGCACAATCAGGTATAGGACATTTACACGGACTCTCGACTTTACGAACTCATACCTCCCTGAATATGTCTTTTTGCTTAAATGCACCTGGTTTTTATGAAAATCTAGATTTCAAGCTTGCTCTACATACCTCATTTGTAGAGTTTTGTGAAAATTTTACATCGGTACCTTTCGAGTTGAAAATTAGGTGTCATTTCTCACTCAAACGCAATCAGCTCTACGACAACACGCAATTTTATATTGACGGCGCGGTGTGCCAACTGTGAGCCTGAAGGCCATTTTGGGAGGGTTATTTTACTGCCATACCTATTGTACTTGTACAAGGCACCTGCCTAGTAAGTTGCAGAAAATACTCACGTGTATTCATACTGAGTTTAGAGGAATTTCGTGAAACTTCACCATCGGTACCTTTTCAATATTCATAAACCATGTCAGTTTAGCCTCGAGTGAATAACCCACCAATATGTTCATACACTAAAGCAATTGCATGCTTCTCACTTGAATACGCTACGCTGATTGGCTAAATGTCATTGGCCTTACGAGGTCGCATCAGGTCAACGCGTGATCGTGACTTGGCGCGTATGCAAATTCATGACGTGACAATAGGTGCGCGCGTCTTTATTACTATTTAGATTTCATTAATACATTAGCTCAATGTAGCATTTGCAGCGCGTGATTGCATCATGAATATGTATTATTCTTTAACGCTCAATGCACTGTGATAGGTGGTATGCAAATGACGGATCTACGTCATAGCTCATTATCTGTTTGTCACCGTTTGCGCTTTTTGTAATGCATCATTTATGTAAACACAGGAATCAGATCACATCCATCACAAAAAAGAATACAACCAAGAAATTGTTGACACAAAAACTTTTAAATGTGTTTGCTCTTTTCTTACCACTCAGATGTAGTCTACATGGCATGTTTATGGAAAAAACATAAACTTTAATTACAGCAAAGCAGATAGCCTATTGAGTTTCTCCATCACTATTACTATTTCACGGACTTATGGCACACTAAATGCATTTCTATGGATCTGGGACGCTCTTGTCTGTCACTGTGGCATAGTGTATACACTGCCTGGTACTGTGTGGATGGACCAGGCTAACACCTAACCTCTAGGGGGGCATGCCAGCATATCGCCTTCCGCACCCACATCACTCATACTTCCCCCCATCATCACTGTCAAGTCCACTGATGATGGGGGACAGCTAATGTTTCTGTGCCGGTGCGGGAGAAAAAGTCCTCTTGTTTTCACACATTACCAGGGACAAACTGCCACCATGAATCCAATATCAAGGAGGCATTACAGGCATGTCCCCGTGCAGCAAAAAATTGCTGGTTATCTTTTTTTTTCCTGTCTGCCTCCGTTTATCATTCTCGCAGTTGCGGCCAGGAATACGGACGGACGCAAGTGCAGCATTTCAGCAAATCATCCATTCCTATGATGTACTCTACTCCCATGCTGAATCTTGCCTTGTGCTTTGTGCGTGGAATTTCTTTGCTGTAGTCGTACACTGCTTTCCTGAATTTGGACAGTCTACCAACATTCATAAAATGAACAACTTTATGAAAACATTGCAAGACAATCTGCAAGACAAAATCATTGTGTATAATATCTTCTATGAAAATTTGCCAATATTTCTCCTAAAAAAGTGATAAACCTCTTTCTGATTCTGTCATTGTGGTTCTTGATCACAAATTCTACCAAAATTGTCTTACTTTAAGTCCCAAGTTATGAAATATTATATTTATATATGGCATATATAGAGCACTACAATAACCAATAACAAAATTTTCACTACACTACAGTTAAGTAATAATTCCGGTTCCAAAATGAAAATCATTAAAATGTAGGGTGAAAAATTCCCTTTGGTTGTAATTTTGCTAAAACAAGAGTCATCTATATGATGGTATTTTACATTGATATAGGGAAGAATCTTCTTCTGAATTCATAAAAGATAAACAGTGTTTGCACTTTCAATGGTGATCATAATCACATTTATACTGAGGCATAAAACTGAACCTGAAGTTTAATAGCTAACTTGAAAGTAACTAGCTTCAAAGATATTGAAGCTGTGAAACATCTGAATAGTTGTTTGGACTGAGCAGACATTCTCCTCCTCTTTACTATATTCTATGAATCATTCGTAGGTAACTTGACACTCTTAACCAATTGAGGACGGGCTGATTTTGCCAAAACACGTATTTCCCATAGACACCTGCCCAAGTATACTCGGGACTCGTCTTCAAGGGGTTAACCTAACTATTTCTTTAGAGCCAAACAGAACCATTGGGTGAAATTCAAGATTTAATCAAGTTTATGATCTATTTTTCCCCTTTTTTAAAAATTTCAATTCTACATCACATAGTCAGTCTACAGCAGTATTTTCTTACTTCTATCCACTGGTTATGCTACAAAATGGAGCAGCATTGGATTTAGTTACCTCACAAAACTGCCTACAATATTCCCTAATTTTCACCTGTCTCTCCTTGCCATTTTCATTCCTTCCTCGCAAAGGTTTTTCGCTGTGTTGAGGACTGCAGTAGTGGGAGTATAGTGGCACGCTTAAAGAAAAGACAGATATATAACGCCACCATAATGGGCTGCATTCCCATAAACTGCCCTTCACGTCATCCCAAGCAGTTTATTTAACCATGTCAGCTGATTATAAGTATTGCAGTCTAGCATAACATTTATGTCTCTTCAGTCTGGCATCTAAAGAAAACAGCATGTGACCCCCCCCCCCCCCCTTTCCTAGTCTCCTCACACAGACCCAGTTCTTGGTTGACATGATGTCAGGTTGAGTCCATATACTCAAAATACGCGAAATCGGTCCAGCTCTAACAATCAATGAACACATTCACACAGACAAAATAGTGGGAGGTCGATCACGACCCAATTTACAAGATTTCTTGTGCCTATTCAGATGGGAAGAAATATCATGCTAACTGCTAAATGCGATAATTTTGTCGACCAAACTACGCATTCCCAAAATCTACTGAAATAGTGACCCTTGGTCTTGTGTTCGTGCACTGTCATGATGTGTGTTTTGAATTTGAAACTTGAAAAATTGAGGTTTTTTGCTCTGGCATTCACACACTCACTGTGGTGTGAATTATTCTGCTATTTCTCATACTGTTACAATATATCCAAAATAATCACAAGATTTCTTGGGATTTAGGCTGTGATTGCTGATCACTACTTTAGGTGAGATTCTTATGATCACACAGGAAAAAATTCTGTGATTTGGATCACAATGCAAAATCTCGAGATTTGGATCCCGCTAATTTCCGTCAGTGTGAATCCCACAAACGTTTCCTGATGGGAATGGAGCGGTTGATTGAAAAGAGCATCTTACTTGAAGGAGTCACATTGAACCACAGAGATGCTACAGAGTTTGACCCCAGAAAATGGGAAACATCTCCTGTCGGCATTCATCCATGAATGACTGCATCGTTTCATGTGTCAAGTGGGAGTCTCAGTAGGCACGGTCAGACTGGCAAATGATCGAGGAGTTTATGATAGCAAAGTCTTTGTCGTCCTGCCGCACTGGCAGCCAAACTTCTTGATATTTGGATCGGCAAGTTTTGGTTACTAGTGAGCGTGGACACTGAAAAAGAAAGAGCAACGCCATCTGATGGCCAGTGATTGTGATGTAACAATGAGCACCTGTACCACAGAAATGCAGTGCGCTGCAGAGGCATTGTCCGCAAACAGGTGGTGGACTGGTCATGTGACAAAGATTGCGAAGTTTCAGTTTCTAGCTGTCACATTGGTAGAAGATCAAGAAGTTTGGCGGGGTGGGGGAAATGTCCCAAGTTATACTGGGAAGTTTCACGAGAAGTTTCGCGGGAAGTTTGCAGTCATACTGGCAAAACTTCGAGATATCTTAAAGATCACGATCTTAAACTTCTCCATCTCTTGCCAGTTTGACTATGCCTAGTGTGTTAGCTGGGTGTCCTAACTCTTTCATGCGGCTACTGATGTAATAGACTACCAACATCTTGTATAATGTATGTGCTGCTGGCAATGACAACATCAGCTGTTCACTACAAATTCATGCAGATATAATTATGACCTAAAACTGAGTTATATCCCAAAGTTTCTAGGGAAAACTGATGTTGTCTTTTTCTCCTCTTTTAAGGTAATGTGCCCCTTTTAATCCTGAAGATTATTATAGATTTTGGCCTATTTTTTGTATGTTTGATCACTTCAACAGGATTTCACTGTGCCATTGCTCACAAAACATTCCTGATGATGAAAATATTCATAATGATAAAGTTTTTGTTTGTTGTAGCAGTAGGAGTAGTTGTAGTAGTAATAGTAGCAGTAGTCGTCGTAGTAGTCATAGTCAGGGGCGGATCCAGGAATTCCGTAAAGGGGAGACGCCTTTGCAAAATTAAAGGGGAGGCGCACATGCACCCTGCATTTTTTCTTTTCATTTCTTTTACCAAATATAAAGAGGGGGCATGCCAGGTGTGCCCCCCTCTAGATCTGCCACTGCCACTGGTAGTACTAGTCATTGTCGTCGTAGTAGTAGTAGTGGTAGTAGTAGTAGTAGTAGTAGTAGTAATAGAAGTAGTTATAGAAGTAGTAACAATGATAGCCATAATATAATAATGATAATGAATAACTATAACAACATTGACATCAAAGAAAGTATTAATGTGCATAATTGCACAAAACACTATTCAGGTAGCAAATAAGCCTAGTTACTTATACTGCTCAATGGACAGGTTATGGGCTCCTGCCTTTAATTAGGGCAAAGTTCCACTATCCTTTGCAGGGATATAGGAAGCCCCTTAACACTGGGTAGAATGTTTATAGGATTAATCTGAAACCCTGATTTATATGTCTGCAGGTAATCCAAGTCTTAGCCTGCAGGGAGATGAATAGTGTCTGGCCCAGAATTTGACATGTTGTATCTTTTCAATGAAAAGAAGAGTAAGTTTTGTTGTTTTATTTTCTTTTGCTCTTCATTCTCTTCCTGATTGTCTTTGATCCATCAGCCATTAAACAATAATCTCTAAAAACTAATTGCCAATAATATTTTCATGGACTGTGGAGAATGTTGAAATGAAGCTGTCATATTCAACTGATTGCAACCCCTGAAAATCTTGAGTAAAAATATATGATGCCTGAAACACAAGTATGATCAAAACTGATCAGTAAATGAATGCTTGGGCAGTTTATCTTGTGTGAACTGTGAAAAGTAGCCAAATTTGGTGAGTGCTCCAACATCAAAGATTGAACATTTCTAGATTCACAGTAAAGTACTCTGTGAGTGTATAAGCTACTCAATCGTGAGGCTGTAAGTTTTACATTATGAGGCAAATAATGACCGCCTTTTCATCTCGTTTCATCACTTGCCGGCATAGCCAGCCAACAGCTAGGGGGGTAAACGTAAAACAAGTGGAGACTAAATATTTATGGGTGTATGGTCCGTGCTTGCCAGATATGTTTATGCACTTTTGGATCAGCACGTTGCCTTTGTGACAGATTGGGACAAGACTGAAAATTGCCCCTGTGTGGCATAAAGAGGGATTTTAACAGGCATCCTTGATGCAGTGGAATCATTCTGAAGTGTACATGCCCCACTCCCCCCCCCCCCCCCCCCCCACTTTCCCTCTGGGTAAGGAGTTCCAGAAAACTAAATTCAATTCTCAAGTATACTAAAATCTGAATCAGTTCTCAGCCTCATGACATAAAAGAGCTTTATAAGAGCATGAACTCTCAGAAACAGCATCCTAAAATGCTATGGATATTGTTCATTAACATGTTTCTCAAAACTAAGAGTTCAGAGCAAGGACAAAAAAATAGTTCTCTTCCTTTATAGTGTGCTTCCATCTACCTGATATTTAGCTAACAACATCAAGAAGATAAAGAAAGTTACATGTAATTTGCATTGCATGGATTCTAGGCCAATGGCTATGCCAATAAAAAACATGCAATGAAAGAAGATATAAAAGAAATAGTCTACATATCTTTCTTTTTGTTCAGGGTCTTCATACTGTCCTTGAGAAAATGGATATATTAGTTCTGATGACTAGAAGTAGTACTGAAGTAAGACATCCACATACTTTTGCCTCCTTCTAAATCAACCTCGTTGCCCACTAATTCTGTCTTTATTTCTTGTATGCAAAATATCTTTATTGAATTCATTAGGCTTTACAGAGCTCTTTTCTGCTGTCAGATTACTTTGTGTTTTGTTGAATCATTTTGTTCACTTTTTTTTCTTTTTCCTTTTTTTTTTTTCCTGGCAGCAAATCCCTTGAACTGGACCAGGTTTTGTGTCACCATTTGCTTTGGGTCTACTTTTCATCTTGATTCTCTTGTAAGCTGTTTAAGGCTCGACCACAGAGGAGCACGCTTCACACTTGTAGGTCTGCCAGAATCTCTTGATTCGCAGTCCCCGGTTCGGAACAGTCAGAGACAATGAGCGCATGAGGGTTTCAAATTAATCCCAAATCAAGACTGAATGTTTGCGAAAGTAATCTGCGGTAACAGGATAGAGCGGGATTAGCCAGGAGCCATGCCAGCAACATGGGTGCATCATCTCTGCACACTCTTTCTCTCGCTGTACCTCCTCACAATGTTGCTTGCAAGAGAGGTCCCGAAGTAATCTAGATTAGGAGATGTTCCCAAGGGAATGAAGAAAGACCCAGCAGAATTCTTTCAAATGTTTCGCTAATGCTTATGATGGCACGACCTGTGAAAGCCTCGACTGCCAGACCCCTTTCAAAGAAGGGGAAAGCGGGCCGAACAAAGGCAGCGCACTGGACTGTTTCCCCCTAATACCATCTTCGGAGAGTGAGAGGGGAGTGAAAGTGACCCCACTCCTTGGCTTCCACCTGTGGAGTTGTGGTTTTACACGTACAACTAATTACAACATGCCTCCCTCCTCTCCTTTTCCCTGTTTTCTCTTGAAAAGCAGCGGTCCTTATCGTAAAGATCAGTCAGGCTAGCTCATCTGTCAGCTTGATTTGCTAATTGTGGCTATGACACTTGCCTTGAATCACTCCTATTGAGATTTAGGCCAAGCATTTTTTTGATATGCACAACATCGCAATGCATCTTGCACTATTGGTCTGGTATTCAAGGGTTAAATACTAGCTGTCATGTGCTTTATTGCTCCACATTGTGCTAAATCAAAGTTCTTATAGTTTCTGACATTGTGAGTGACAAAAACATAGTGCACAAGGAAAATTCAGCCAATGGTTAGTTTTAACAAATTCTTTATACACAAAAAAGGACAATTATCTTTTATTTCACATTTTTTATTGAGACGACATATTGGCAAACATATAAAGGTAAGACTTGAAAAAACTGAAATATATAAATAAAATATGATACTATTAA
Source organism: Diadema setosum (assembly GCA_033980235.1). Classification (NCBI taxonomy): domain Eukaryota; kingdom Metazoa; phylum Echinodermata; class Echinoidea; order Diadematoida; family Diadematidae; genus Diadema; species Diadema setosum. The sequence goes on along the minus strand of CM067061.1, from coordinate 27,825,148 downwards.
TCATGTGACAGTGATTTTTCAGGCAAGGAACAGGACCATGGATATAAGACATGTTCCACCTAAATTTACACATCTATGTAAGTTCTCTAGTTTCATTCAACCATAGCTTATCAATCAGTCCAGAAATCGTCAATCAAGAAATCATCAGATAAACCCCCCCCCCAACAACAACAACAAAAAAAAAATCATGCTCTGCACTTCCATAATTGCACCTTTTGATGCAGTATCTTCACAGACCTTCATTTGCTAATTTCACCTGACCTATTTATATTGTCATACCATTGCTGATGTTGATATCAAGGACATTGTGTTTACTTTATTTTCATCAAAGCAAACAAAGAAAATTCATGAAAATTCAAACTCCAGGTCGTGTTGTACTCAAGCTCCATGAGAAGATATCCCAGAGAGAACAAGGTCCTGTGCATACGGCAACAGAAACTGAACTGATACAAAAAAAAAACACCTTCAATTAGTGATAAAAGAAAGCTCCATTACAATGAAACATGTGGCAATCCCATTCTGAATCACTTTTGGCTTGGATTTTACTGAGAACTTGCAAATTAGTGATGTTTGAAATAAATCCATGCTGCTGACAACAACTTTCTAGGATAACTTTCAACTAATGTCATAAAGCCAGGTTTAAGTCACTCTGAAGGAGTGCTCAGCAATTAACATAGGAAATAGACAAATTGGCAGAAGAGACAAGGCACTACTAGTGATGAGGACCGTAGGAGAGGAAAAGAGCTGGGCAAATCACACTGGAAGAAATTGCTTGATTTCTTGGGCAAACTCAAAAAGAACTACAAATGCCATCACGTCAAACAACTTGCTAGCTTCTTCTGGCAGAAACCAGCAAAACAAGAGATTCTCTGTGTTTAAAAAAAAAAGAAAAGAAGAGAAAGCTTCCACAATAACAAGGAGATTTTCCTCATGAGCACCACTCCACAATCAAATAAAGTTTGACAATTTCCTGCCATGTAGTGGCACCACATTGTTTGACTATTTCCTTTTCTTTCATCGCGATCCCCTCCTTGATTCCCCGGCGTTTTTACACACTGACTTCAAGTGGGTTTGTCAAATGCACTCCAGAAACTGCTGGAACAGAACACAGACAATCGGGACCTTAATAATCTGCTACTGTTTGCCGCTGACCTGATGCCTATAATGCCAGCAAACAGCTCCCGGGTCTGTGGAATTTTGATGAGAACCTGCAAAGGGAGGGGGTTGCAAAGATGTACAGTGACAAGATTTCTTTCTTGGAGTTTCTTTCTCCCAGTTGCATCATCTGCGTCTTCTCCTGAAATGAGAGGTATCTTATCTTCCGCACGCAATCAGCGCCCTCACGGACAAGCCATCACACGATCATGCCACCCAATTAATTATTTGGTTTGGGACAGAATTGGAAGAGAGCCATATACCACTAGACCCTACTTCCGCACCTCAGTACTCATCACTGCAAAATCTGTCTCAACAAGAGCAATTCTGTATTGAGAACTAGACTGGAGATCAGTTAGAATGAAAACATCTTGATCTATGAAAATATCACTTTGTTTTGTTGAAGATTCTGACTTGGTAGTGCATGTCCACATATTATATCTCCCATTATAGATATCTACATCACGTGTACTTCATAAAAAAGCCTCCTTTTGTGATTGAGTGACAATTTCGTGCTTGAAGATCATGAACAATGAATGTTATGTTTTAACTTTATGAACTCACATGACAAAACCTTTCTCAAACTATATTACACCTGATTACCTCGTAGTTCAAGGTACTAGTGATCCGAGCTAGCTATTTTTGATATGTAATATAATATGATCATAATATAATTTTCTGTAGAGTTTTGTTTGTTTGTTTTTTCTGTTTATGCATAATGCTATGAATGTGAAGCACACAGAGACTTATGCTTGTATAATGTGCTATATAAGATGTTATTATTATCATTATGTGAGCATAAACACACAAAAACAAAAAACAAATCAAATATCATCATAACTCACCATAACATTGGGGAAATAAGCTCTACAAATAAAGAAAGGTAATACCCTCCTCTTAAAGAATTACAAAAGATGCGAGTTTCTAGCCAATGGAAAGAGACATGAACAAATGTTGAATGCCTACAACAATTTTCCTATAATGTCCTAACATGTAGACTCATTGGTTCATGCCATGTTTAAAGTGAGGTTTTGCTATCAAGCACTGTTGGAATTGCAAACCTATCTTGGTAATGCGTGCTATGACATGAAGCTCTTCTACACAGAAGATTATCGCGCGGATGGTGCAAAAACTCGGCAGAGGTTATTCCCCCTGCATGTAATGCAATTTTTCACTCGTTTACACCTCCTAAGTCAAATCTTCTCCAGGTTTCAGCCAATATCTGCTTAAAGGTACCATCTCATTCACAACATCAATGTACTTCCCCTGCACACTAGGAAGGTGGGCTTAAGTTGGGAGTCCATTTCCAGTAAGATAATCAAGGACGCTCACATTCTAAGAGGATTTCTTCAACAATTGTCCGGCAGTATTTGAATCTGTCCAGCTCTATCCATGTAAGTGCTCAATACAAATGACTCCACAGTGGTCAAAATGTCCTTTGGTGTCGAAGCTGTGTGAGATTACATGGAAAGAAAGTATTCATTGCTGTTCACACGCATATAGCACGTCTCATACGCTTCAATAGAAACGCATAGAAATGATCCCTGGGTACAGTAAATCAGTACAAGTATCTGCATCTCACCATTTACACATTATTTGCCTTGAGAATAAATTCTAGAATAGAAATGTTACAACAGCAAATTTTTGCATGGTGATAACTCTAATATGAAAGAGTGGGCTGTAAATCTTACACGGAGATTTCATCATCGCTGGCCTGGCAGTAGATTCCCTTGATATATGTAACATGGTTATCATGTCATGTGTTGGAGTCGGAAGCATTTGGAGATACAAGTATGCTGGTGTTTGGTAGAGTGAATTTGAGGTTTCATGCAATCCGTATTTCTCATTTATAGGGCCTACCTGAAACACACAGAGAATAGTGGACACTAAATACAAGTCTGTTTTAGCCATATCTTGCCAATCAATCAATGGATTGATCAAGCAATCAATCAGTCAATCAATCAATCAATCAATCAATCAATCAATCAATCAATCAATCAATCAATCAATCAATCAATCAATCAATCAATCAATCAGTCAGTCAGTCAATCATGATTGCCTGCTTGGGCAAATTTATGTTAATGATACTCCCTAAATTAGCTATACATAAAAGCAATCATGCTAAACGATTGCATACCTGTTTGAATTGGTGTGGTATTCAATTACCTTCATTCCTTTAAATGATTGCATTGTGCTGCAAGCAGAATGATCAACCAATTTTACAGATATTCACAATCTTCTTCCCAGCGCACCCAAACCATGTCACAAAGTCCTCTTGGAACAACATAACTTAACCCATTCATCACGGGAACCTGGCGGCCTGTGTATTAAGTCTATGGGTATTTCAGAATTCAGCATGGAATGGGTTAACAATCATCAATATCATCAATTGCATTTTAACCTTCGCCCCTAGTGATTTCAGCAAAAATTATACTCAATTAGTATAATGATAAAAAACAAGATGATGCATACAGTATGATGTGATCACACCATTATAACAAAAGGGGAAAATATAGCACTGACAACATCAACAGTTTTTGCAGCTATTCATCAGTTAAATTATATTGAAATTATATGTAATCCATTTCCAGCATTTCCATATACTTTCGATATTTTGCAAACTTATATATTTCCCTTATCATGCAGTGTGATGTAATACATGCATTCAACTTTTGTACAATATAATTTTTCTGCTGGATGAATCTTATTAATCTTTCAACTTCTTCTCACAAGTGAAAAAAAAAAGTTTTCTAACACTGAATATGTTTGTTACCTATAAAGCACTCTCACTCCATTTATCACTCCTCTTGTTGGTAGATCAATGATCTACATTTAATGAAGCTTGACTCACAAAATGCAGATGTAATATCATATACTCATGTATGCAAATTACCACTCCTACTCTCAAACAGTGAGTTCATTGACTCTTACACACTAGATAGGAAATAGATCCAAGGAGTGTACTTTCCCCGTCTTCCCGCGTTCAGTTGGGATGATTTACGACAAGCATGTCACACCATCACAATTAGGTGGATTAATTAATGACCGCACAAGGATTTTAAATTGACCATTGTCTGGTCACTTGGAGTAAGGGGGTGGGAGCAGGGGCATCACTGTCCCTGACAGGTGTAAAAGTTTGTCACTGTATAGCATTTCGTAAAAGGGGGGAAATGTCCTGCTGATTCACAGCTGGAAGAGCATTGTCACAGATACTGCACATTATATTTACATTTGTAAATAGGATGTTTTGAATAAAGTAAATATGGGTCTATGCTATTATTAGTAGTTCAGATTAAACAAAAAAAAAAAGACAACAAAACCCCCTGGCAACTGTGGAGATGGTTCACAACACTTTTCAATGACAGGAATGAGCTTTAATTGATTGCTTACATTCTTCTCCCCCTACAATCAATCTCCCCATAACATTTAGACATTATAGTTTTATTTTATAAGTCTTATTACTATATGGATATCATAATTTAGCATGGCTGATAATGTAATTAAAACTCATTTAATTGAAACACATTTGCTCACTTTGGCTCAGTTCTCAGAACATCTGCATAAAGCAACAAAGATTGTATATTTATACATAATTTGCAGAGCAGAGCAAAAGTTATTTTGATAAGTTATACTTTAAAATGTCTACTTATATAATGACCTGGGTAATCATTATCTTCATTTGCTTCATTTTCACGAAGGTAGCAAGGAGAAAAATATTGTCTCAGTAACAAAATGTAATCCAGAAATGTCTTAGGATCATATGAAAGTTAAAAAAAAAAAAAAAAAAAAAGATCAAAGCAGATTGACACTTTTTAATGTTTTGTTGTTGTTGTTGTTGTTGTTGTTGAGACTACAACATGCCTTTCTTGTGTCATCTTTCATTTACTCTTATACCAATTTACTGGTATTTTGAATGTAATCAGGAGATATACTAAATATTGCCGACTATTCAAAGTAACATAACCCCGTCACACTTGTAGATGTCAGCATATAGGCAAAGTCATGGTCATTCAGAAGCCAAATAGAATGTCATCTTTGATAAGTATTCAACTATATCTCAAGATGATCCCAAAATTTATGCAACTTTTATTTATTGATTTATTGCTTTAAATTGATCACTTCAATTCATAACAGTCATCCTTCTTATAGCAGAGCTCAAGTTCCCTTTAGAAGCTGGTATTCAGGAGCTGGTACACATATGTCTGGAGAAATAGAATTCTCCTCGGACGCAAATGCAAATGTGTTCGGGCAAATTCCACACTGCTGATCCTACACGACAATTGAGGGGCTGCTAATCTAGTAGACAAAACATCTGGTTAATCGCCCTGCCCCAAAACACCTCATGTGTAATACCTCCCAATTCTGGGTGTGGTTTCCTTCACCACAAGCTTGGCTAGGCTCTGGATAAAAAAGGATGGAGTATAGGACCAAGTTAGTAAAAAAAAACAAACAAACAAAACAAACAAAACATAAAACAATTTGGCACATATTTGTTTCTAGATGTAATTGAATCAGAATCATCAGAACCAGCTGTGACAAAATGAACACTAGCTCTTCCATAGGATGGGTTCAATTCTCTTGACTGTATCATGACAGTGTCAATGTGAAGAAGTTCAGTTTAGTTCATTCTCAAAGTATGAAGCCACGGTCCTGTTAAAGCTCTGGCTTTGACCATTTTGTAATTCTAGTCTTGATATCATTATCATCTTATCACTGTGCATACTTCCTGGACCGTATGGGAAATAATGGTTGAAGACTCCATTATACATCTTTTGAGGCTAGAGTTAAGCCTGGGTCTACAAATATGTAGATGGATTACAACACTGAGATTCAATATATGGCTTTAAATTCACTGCACAGAGCTCTGTGTACTACAGGGCTCAGAGTAGAGCCAGGTTTGGAGATAACACACAAAACCCCTGCTTCCAACCAGCAAACATTTGCTTACAGTACCTTGCATGCCCTGTGTCATTACAGGGAGGTGGGAAGCCCCACCTCCCTGGTCATTATTGTCAACACAAACAAATGAATAGGGTATAGATCAGCATGGTTTAACAAGAAAAAAAAAAGGAAAAAAGGAATGACATGAATGTATACATGGCATAATACAGCATCAGATAAACAAAGATACACAGAAGGGGACCATTTTTTAGCAGGTCCAATACCAGCCTTGTATGTGTAGTTGTAGAATGGATTGACAGCTCAAATGAAAACTTCATAATTCTTGAATTAAGTACAATGTATCATTCCCATTTGAAAAGAAGAAATAATTTGACATTGTCCCTGGTAAAAATTGAAATGCATTACAATATATCTACTCATTATCTACACATAGTTAAACTATATATTTTTGTACATATCTACATAAATATATGAATATAAAACATCAACAACAAATTTATAACATGGTATATGAAGGATGAATATCATATAAGCCTAACTGTAAAGGTAGATTGTCTGAAATCAGTGAAATCAAGGGAAAATAATGAGCACCTGATTTGGCACTAATCACACTACAGTCAATAAAAACGAGAGCTACAATTGCTCCAATGTCATAAAATCAATCAATGTTGTGACCTTTGGATGTCTTAGGGGAGTAGAGCTTACAGTGCAGTCATTACACTGTGAACAATGGGCATTTAGGACTTTATTATCACATGATGGTGTGGGCAATTCAAGCTGTTTTTCACAGCTAAAGACACAAACAATGCTATTTTCCATATCTGTCTTGGGCTGGGAAAAGAATAAAAATCCCCAGGACACGTTGGCAGCCTGGCCAGAGACCGCTCCGGGAGTGTTCCTGGAGCGAAGTGGTAGGTCTGAATCAGTCCCCATTCATGGCAATCACCCTTTTCCTAGTCACCAATCCTATTTATCACTCACAACATGTTTCCTTAATCCACTGCCTCCTGTGTGATCCCCCAAATCCCCAAATCCTTCTTTTAAGCTATAATTCTGTTGACTCCTTCACAGAGAGAGAAGCAGAAAATAAGAGGTGGAGATAGCTATGGGAAGGAATAGATGAAGAAAAAGGTGACAGAAAAACTGAGAAATTAAGCCAGAACCTGCTTAGGATTCTCCCTCTCTCTCTCTCCCTGAAATTTATAAAATGAATGAGTGACTTCTATTTCTAAAGTGTCCGATGTTGCCTGGCACGCCTTGTATATACCATAAAGTTTTCGACTGTTGTTTTGTTGTTGTTGTTGTTTGTTACTTAATCTGTAGGTGACAGGGTAAGGCATAAACCCATCTGTGACTTTTTCAAAGGGTTTAATCTCCATACAACGAGTTCTAATCAAAGTTGTTAAGGTCACATGCAATGGAAAGCCCGACATGGGAGATCTAGAAAGGGTGGTTTGTTGCAAATTAAATCTTATTGATGAACAATAAAAGATGAAGAAAATAGAGTCATTTCAAAAGAGGAAATTAGCCACATGAAAACAAATGCAAATGTTTGATTGTACAGCTGTGAGATGTGGTTCCATTGCAGAGGCAGATGTGTGATAAACTTGTGATAAACTTAAATTCAAAGGGAATGAATCAATTTAATTCCCTAAATCTTTTCTGACAAAAAAAAAAACATCTTAAAATGAAAACAATAAACCAGTGCAAAACAGACAGACACAAGAACACTATCCCCCCCAAAAAAAAAATCAACAGTTTCAAGTATCATATTCTTTCACAAATTGACTGGAGCTGTTGTAGTTCAGAGCAAAAGACCACAGACTACCAATCACAAGGTCACTGGTTCAAGTCCCTGGTTCAGGTCCCCTAGGACCAGTGGTTTGCGCCCCTGTGCAGTGCACTTTATCCTCGCTGCCTGTAGTAATTTGGATGGGACCAATAAAGCTGTCAGTCCTATGGTTGTTTGCCTACAAGTATTCATTGTCTTTTTTAGCAGCCACCTTACACAAATCGGGTGAAGAATTTGATTGCAATAGGATTTAACTCCATTCTTGTAAATTTGAGATATCTGCCTTTAAACCTGCTATAAAACCTGCATAAAACCAAAGAAAATATGGGACATTTTTAGTCATAACCTCAAAAATATTCCTTGTTCTGCAACAATTAATGTTCCAGCAGAGAGGCTTTAATTTGCTCCATCTGATCATGGACTTACTTTAAAATATCCAAAAATAGTGCTTAACGTCTTTAGCTGTCAAATTCTTCATAAGAAAATCATCATATCATATAGATATATCAACGAGTGATTACAAACATATCAGTCACACCAAGATATGCCATGTATATCAGGTGATGCTGTCACGATTTCACAAATATCCCATGGTACAAAAGGTATCAGAGAATTTTTTTTCCAGTCTATAATTTGGCAAGTTAAGCTCCTGCCCATGAATAAAAAAAAGTTATTGTTGCTAAATCTTCAAATCTAGTAATATATATATTTATGTAGACAATACAACTCATTCCGTTCATTTGATTGCAAAAGTCAAATTTAGCAAAGATTTGTCTGCGGGTCACCGAGAGACTTGGGGGTATCTTTATCTCATCTTATTTGCACATCTGGTTGTGACTGCGCATCATCTGAAACATCTGCAACTTTCAATATCCATAACCTCCTTATCCCATGTCTGATTTTAATATTTGCCCTTGTTTGACTTCACTCTGCTTGTTGGAGTCATTATCCAGGGTTACTTCACTTTAACACGCAAAGTTTTAGTCCCATGACTAAGCAAGTAAGTTCAAGCTCTCTGGTTCAAGCACAGAAAAAAAAAACACTACTAAAAACTCCCAAATACAAATAAGATACTATATAGAAATTGGGTTAGAGAGCTAGAAGGAAGGAAGTCCCCGAGGTTGGAAAAAAAATAGTAACAAAAAATGACCAGTATTTCTGGCGTCAAAGATACCTAGCAACTCTGCTTTTCCAATAGCTCTGGGGAATTTGTGAGACTCTAGATGTAGATTTGCTTTCTTCCAGGAATTAACCCATTTTGTGTACAGGAACATCGTGAAACATGCATTATGTCCATAGGGAATGCCTACAGTTCAGAGGCAAAGGGTTATGGATACCACACTGAAGAGCCAAAGATTTGGTTGAGACAAAAACTTCCTGCTTGTCATGTAAACATACACTACTGAGGTTTAGCTCATACTGTCTCAATGGAAGTAAAACCAACAGGAACACAGGGTTGGCCTAAAGATTGCAACCCCAAGCAAGTTCAATGTCTCTTGTGTGTCAGATTTATTGGTCAAGGAATTTTTTTTTCTCCTTTTCACTACACCAGAAAAGCTGTCGAGAGCTATGAACCAGAAATGTTTTTCTTACTAAATATACATTTATGTCTCCTTGCAAAGAATAAACAGATGCCATAGGTTGCCAGTCAGTCCAGAAAAACAGAACATGATTAATAGCAAGTTGTATGTGGAAAAAGGGTTGTGCATGCTCATGAAACAGGAGAGGAGGGGAGTTTCAAAGGCACAAATTTGTTACAGACGGTGAAGAATGTACATCAGGCACATTTGTGTGGCTTTAAGATGAAGCTAATGAAATATTGTATGCTCATTATGATGACGATTGTGACGATGACGACGACGACGACGATGATGTTGATGATGATGAACAGCAATTGACAGTGCCATTTGTCTGTGGAACGTTAAAAAGTGCCCTGTTCCTAGAGTATCATATCATTCACAGTTACTGGAATAGAAATACAGTAAACTCTGCATATTAGGTTGAAATCACTGACATCAAATTTTGCCTAGGTGGAGGTACTTTTGTTTTCAAACCCAAACATTTGAATATGTATTAATAACACTATCTAAATGAAATATATCCAAAGCGAAGCTTGTTTTCCAGTCCAAAAAGAATCAGTTAATGTAGAATGGACTGTATTTATATTTAAAAACACAGCCATTCTTCAGTTTAGGGAATAATATCAACCACACCCAACTTTATTTCTTAAGTTGTCATGGTTACCCCAGAACAAGTTTAATTAAGATAAGTGAGTTTTATCGAGATAGATGACATATGAATAGATGCTGTTTCACCCAATTGTACATGTTTCTATAAAGACAAATGAATGAATGAATTAAAGTTGTTTGAACATTGACACTTTGTATAAAATATGTCATACATTGAAACAGTAATTTGAATCATACAGCCTAAAAAGATTTTACATGTTCATAATAATGTTTCCCTTGTGTGTATGTGTGTTTGTGTCAGTGTCTGTCTTCGTGTTTCTGAAGGGTTTTGTATTTTTGTACCATTCTAGTAGACAGGAGTTATTTGCCAAATGTGTCGAGTTGACCAAACCTCGATCACTAATGTGGAAATATGGAGCTGAGAGATCATCACTTCAGTAGGTTCATTCACATTAGAGTTATCAAGGTATTACATACCATATTTGTTTGTGTAATTTGTTGGAACCATTCTCATCAGCAAAATACCATGGTAATATATACCATGATAATTACTTGGTACGGTTCTCATTCACAAGATACATTGTACCATGGTATTTCTGGTAAGCACTGAGTATGTGCATATCTCCTATGGCGAAAAGACATGAATACCCCTTTCAGCAACTCATGCATTTTTGGCCAGCTCCTGGCCCGAGCTAAATTGGCCCATGCCAAGCGGTAAAAATTGCATTCAGTAATTATAGCAGAGCAGCGGTACTTTTACAATGACCCATTCACGAACTCGGCCACATAAGGGATAACTACCATGGTAACTGAACGCGTGCTTTGGCGGAGGCACGGCCAGGTAATTGTGACCTTTGACCATGCAAGGAATTTTGGCCTGAGCCTGGCACTGCTACCATTCATATACCCCTTTCAGGTAATCGTGGATGCGGATAATAGGAGCAATAAGTCGTAAAATTTCAATTACATGAACGGGAGAGGAGTAAAAAAGTGCGCATTATTTTGATGCTGCTATTATGCGCATTATTGCAGCATGAGGAGTTGATCGAGAATACATGAACGCGTTTTACGACTTATGGGCACTAACATTCCACAGTTCGGTCAAAGGTCACTCGATTTCCCGCACAACCGCTGTTTGCTGAGCTTGAGCGAGAGCTGTGCGTACACGTTGAGTATATATCACCGGAAACATTACGTCATTATAGAGGCGTGCGCAGTAACCATGACAAATACTCCCGTCTTTCGAACATTATATGAACGGGCGCTCGTAAAAGTAGTGCGCACTTCATGGGATATATGAACGCGATTTTGATTACTTCATCCGCATTATTTGGATGCGGATAATTGAACCGCGATTACCTGAAAGGGGTAATAAACTCTTCGATAGGCACCAGGCCCGAGCCTGGCCCACGCCTGGTTCTAGGCTGCAGCAGCGCCAAAATAGTCCGCACCTGGCGCGGGCCACTTTGGCATGACCCATTCATAAACTCACAATTTTACGACTTTGTTCAGGCCTGGTCTGAGCCAGGAGGGTTACTGAAAGGGGTAGAAATGTGTCAGGTCACTTGAGAGATATCCCACAGTATGATCAGTGGTACTGCGTGATATGATTCACACTCAAATCTTGCATGCATATTTCACATACATTTTGCGATGTATTCCTTGGTTTATTTCATAGTGTATTAGCATTTAAATGATGAATTACAGTGCAAAAGCCTGCAGCATTTCATCATCAATATGAATATCACCTAAATATCATTGTATGATTGTTGTATTAAAGGACAGTGGGTGAATTCTTCCATTTCTTCTTATACACCACATATATTCATATGCTGTAAGATAACACTGGTCTTTTCAATTTCATCCACTGTATGTTAATGACAAGATTGTTTCCATTCTTTGGTATTCAGATGATTGAGATTCAGTTTGACACTATTTTTCTTTAACAGTCTTTTTTTTTCCTCAACCCCACAGTTTAAAGACATATTTTCTAAACTGAAGTGAATGTGGTACTTTTACCTTTTTTTCCATCTTGAATTTTTGGTGAAAAAAAAAATGTTAGAAATGAGAAATAAACTCAGTTCAATTCAATTCAATAAGAAAGGACCCATAGCACAAATTAAATATTTTATAGAAATTGCTATAATGCTCCTATATAAAATAGCAAGATTTTCTGCAGAGATTTGTGGGTTAAACATGCATCTCTCAGCTGTGACCAAATTCTCACTGGCAGAAACGGAGTCAAACGACCAAGCACTTGTTGAGAGTTTGTCACTTTGGTGATAAACCTCTCCTAGGATATTGAGAAAACATTCTTGATGTCAAGTCCTCCAGAATATGTCAGTTCCACTATGCGGGCATCATAATTCAACGCAGAGTGATGTTGGAGGTCATCGTTTGACTATCCTACTGAGACATTAAGCTGTACCAGTATGAGGGTAGGTAGCTTGTAACAGAAGGCTCTGTCAAAGCTTACGATACTTGGATTTGACAGTTCAATGTCTAAAGTGTATCACACAGCCTTGGCATCAACTTCTGTCATCAGTCTCATATCAACTGAACTTAACTTCATTCAGATTCTCTAGAATGGTTGGCTGGACTTCCTGTTTTCAAAAGCATGAATGAAATTTTCTTCAAATTTGCTGTTCCATTGATGAATTACTTAATTATTCTCTTCCCGTCAATGAATGACAACTCACTACGACTCATTCACACACCAACAAGATGAACGAATCCCAAAAACAAAACGAAGGAGAAAAAAGTTTTTGCAGGGAAACAACAATAAAAAGCTTGAAATTGATTTGTGATTATTAGAATGTCACGTGATACCCCCCATGGCTGGTCACACTGCCCTCATTGGGTGCGGAAATGTCAGTCTGCGTGTCGACTCCAGACCAGCGGGGATACCGGCCATCTCCTGCTGATAGTCTTCCCGCAGTCACTCCATCAATTATGACATCTAATTCAGAACCATCATCATCAATTCAGTCGTATCCGACACTAATCAAACACGTCACCATGATGAGAACGCTCATTCAGACCCACCGCAATTTATCAAAATTCCTCTTTCTGTTTTTTTTCTTTTTGTTTTGTATTGTAAATCCCCCTAAGTTACATGAGATATCATCCCATCTCACTTTTCCTATCATCTTTTTTTTTTTGTATTTCTGTTTTTATTGGAAACTATTACATTTGCCATGAAACAAAGTACATAACTATCAGACTTTCACTCTTGCTATCATCTTTGGATTCTCTGATATGTCACACGCCTGGAACCATTCAAAATCAAGATCATCTCAAAAGAAGACTCCAGATTATTCCATAGCTCTGCTCAGATTATGTGCTCCCAATGGGAAACAAACACTGAAAATAGCATTACACCACCATAAATCACACAAGCATTATCAAACTGACTCTATGACACTTGCTGCTACTACATGCATCTTTTGAAAGAACTCTGATCATCATTTGCACCTTAACAAAAATTTTGTGCACATTGATACAGATAAGATCACTTTTGACATATATATCTTATTTCAGAAGTCTCAAAAGAGACTGCAATGCATATGAGTAGTAATAGGTGAGCCAGCACACATGATAGAGCAATAAGTTCGCATTCGTTCACGTGGCAAGAGTAACTCCTGCATGCTTCCAGTCTCTTTTTCTGGATTGATTTTAGTTTTGCAGATTTTGCACTTTCCTAAAAAAAAAAAAAAAAAAAAAAATGTTTTACTTACAGTCAACTTCAATACTTGAGTCTGATTTGACAAGTTTTTATCATGTTTCTAGCTACATTCATCTTATTTGATAAGATGAATTTCCTGAAAGACCGCCATAACCTGTCTACACATGCAACACACGGTGCAGATTAGCTGGATAGAATCTATCTTTATTTGCAGTCCACTACTGCTGAAATAGAATTGCCCATCAGCGAATGTGTGCACTGAAGTGTACGATATCATCCAGCTCCCGTCAAGATTCCTCGGCTGCGCATGTGCTGCACATACAGCTGCACAAATTTGTTTATTTCGGATTTCCGAATATATCAAAGGGTGTGTTTATGCTCAATTTGTGAAGGCAGAATCAGCGTTTTGAATCAGCGTTTTGAATCAGCGTTTCAAAACGCTGATTCTGCCTTCGCAAATTGAGCATAAACACACCCTGTTTATGCTCAATTTGTGAAGGCAGAATCAGCGTTTTGAAACGCTGATTCAAAACGCCATTCATGGGAGTACTGTTTATGCTCCCTTTCTTCGAACTTGGAAAGAGCGTCTGCGATTACTTCACTGACCTCAGCAGAGGCAGGTCAAATTGGGGGCGTGCGCTTTTTTGGAAATTCTGGCCTGATTGTGTGTATTGTTCATGTTCCGTAGCATGTCTAATATAATTTTGATTGCTTTACTAATACACACGTACCTGAACTGTAAACAATGATAGGAAATATGAGTATTTATTTCATCGACAAATTGTTGACAAAATCGGAATGTATGATATGTTGTGAGCTCTTCATGTATTAATATGGCTGTCATTATGTCCAGTAATGTACCAACAGGGAGTTCGAGGGATCAGCACCTGCAAATTGTGTTTCGCAGCATAGTAAATCGAAAGGTCAGCTGCCTGAATTTCAAGTGAACCGGAAAGGCAATGGAGATGACGTCATTTAAACACGTATGTGATGTGAGTTGCGTTTATGCTTCCCCGTCAAACGTGATTAGTCAGAAACGCCGATCGTAAACGCACTTTTTTGTGCTTTTTGAAACGATGTTTTTGAAACGGCGTTTATATCAAAATGAGCAAGGACGCAACCGCGTTTTGAACTAAATGCGTATCAAAACGCTGATTCTGGCCCGAAAAGGGGAAGCATAAACATGGCCAAAGTCAAGCCAGCTTCCCATTGCATGGTCCCCCCAGCTACCAGGTCTTTTTAGGTACAAATATCTCTTCCTGTAATTTCCTGGTGGCCCCTTTGAGTGCACACAAACATGGGCATGCAGTCCTGCTGCTGAATACATGACAAAAAAAAAAAAAAAAAAAAAAAAACACATCACAACATTAATGTGAAGGAAGTAAAGTTCTATCAAAATTTTTGGCATTTACTGAACTCCCCCCCTCCCAATTTTCCTATTTTTATGCTAAAATCCCTGAAATCTCCAAGGTTTCAGAGGAGGACCAGACAAGCAGGTGTCTAGCGATCAATGAAAGCTTACAATAGAATCCACAGAGGGGCGGTGGATCTGCAGAGGTCAAACATCTTTTGGTAGAGGAGCCCTTTAGGAGGCTGGTCCTCAAGGGGGAATGTCTATCCACAAAGAGATATTTGTTGTGAAACATTATTCAAGAGATTAAAATGGGCAGACAAAACATCAGCTCTGGGGATACAAATTATAGCCTGGCCAATATCACAGAGATTTCACTACCACAGAGTTTTACCCTTTCCTACCCACACCCCCCCCCCCCCCAAATATGAGGACCCCCAGACATGTCAATCAACAAAAATGTGAAAAGTCACATATGATGGCTTTCTTGAAAATGTCTAGACCTGCAATATCAAGCAATATCCAATTTAAATAAGAACTTTTTTTCAAGGCATGTTTGTGGACAAACATGCTTGTAATGTTGCAGGTTTTGATATGGTATAAACATTACTACAAGTAGAGTTGATAATCAATAATATACTAATTATGGATGAGATCAATCAGCAAACAAATTTCCAAGAAAAGTGATCAGGTAATCTTAAGTTCAAAGCAACTGGACATATTGTGTAATACAAGTATACAAGAATTCCCTAACTAATATAATTTGATCCACTTATATAAAAAAAAGTGCATAATCAAATCCACAATATAATTCGCGTTCACATCGGTCCCCGCGATGCGGGGAAAGTCCCACGCCGCGGGACTTTCTCCTCCAAAACCATAATGTGAACGCTCACTGGGACTTGTCCCCTCGTCCCCACGAAGCAAGTCGGGTACAGGGACAAGATTTGGAGGGGAGAATGACCTTGGGGCGCAATTGATAGCGTCCAGCTGTGGTCATCAAATGTGCGTGTGCGCTATGCCTGGATTCAAGTGGCAGAGCTCGCTCCAAGCCCCAAAATGCCCCCACAGCTCGGGGACAGATGAGATACCAATGTGAACGGTCAGTCATAAAAAAGATAAGATCTCTTGTGGCTGTCCCCGCGTCGCGGGGACCAATGTGAACGCGGGGATAGGAACACATTACTCCCTCCATACAAAAAACACTGTGTATTTTTACCGGTATATAATTTAACCTTTTGAAGACCAGACCCGAGCAGGTGTCAATGGGAAATGCATGTAATGGCAAAATCAACTCCTGTTGTCCTAAATGGGTCAAGGACACACTTAACCAAAGGAATAAACTTGTATTTATAAGCATTCCCTGTCATAGGGAAAGTCCCCCGCAGAAGGAATTTCATCCTCCACAACGAAAGTGTGGATGCTCAAGGAGACTTCAATGAGACTGATCTCATGGTATCCCTGCAAATCTTGTCAAGTTCAGGCCCAATTCACCCAGCTGTACTTATCAAATGTATGTCCAAATTTGTAGTGTCAAATGGTCAACTACAATTGTGAAATATATTTTGTTGTTTTTAACTATACTGTGAATAAGATCTAGCCAGTTCTTTCGGAAGCAACTTTCTCGCCATCGAAACTTTGCTCATTGCTTGAACAAGATTCATGTGAGTACTGAAGACTAAATGAGGCCCATTATGTATCACATGGTGTTTGTGACATACCGCTGGATTTATCACACCCACACAAAAAGGCTGCACAGCTATTCCAAATAGGTTCCTTCATTTGTTGGCCACCAGGTTAAGAAAGGCAATATGCAACTGACAGCAATACACAATAAATGCACCTTGGTGGATTTGCTTATTGACTAAAATCAAAACATATCAGGGATATGTAAGTCACTCAGGCTTATCCTCTGAGCTATTGCCAACATTCTTGAGGCTTGTAGGAAATACCCTAACCTTGAGACCGTTTGAACACACAGACAAAAATCTAAATACCTGCACCTATTTACGTCAATTTTGTTTTGATCCCAATTGTATCTAACAGGATAGTTCCCATTGTATGGAAGCCTCACTGTCTCCTTAAGTCTACTGGTAAATAAGGGGCCGGACGGCATGGGCGAGAAATGGGCACTTCCTGGAGGGAGTTTCGTTGGTTAAGGATGCACTTCCTCAATTCTCCCAAATGCTGCGCACTTCCTTTCAGCTTGCTCACTAATCGTACGGATGGTTCTAGGTCCCAAACACCCCCACCATGCTGACAATGGGAAGATGTACCTATCAGTGTTATGCAATCCTTATCGGTAGAAGGCTTCCTCCTATATCGCCCATATGAGGTGACCGACACTACACCGTTAGGGTCGTGTTGCATTTCTTCGATAGTCTAGCCTGCGGTTACTGCGCTAGCTGGCACGCTATTTATGGAATATGATAACTGGTTGGCACAAATAGGAAGTTCAGCAGCCATATTTCAAAACAGTAATATCCTTAATGACTAAAGATTTTAAAAAAAAATCACAGAGTAAGGAGGAGTTATTTGATGACAGTCATGAGGCATGAATGAAAGAAAACAATAATTAGTATAATGTCTGTTCTCGTTGCTCTTCTCAGTTTGGCATTCATGAGGAGAAGGATCACTGAGCATGGTGTACTGCCTGCATCTGAGGAAGAATCTCATGTTAACCCGTTGAGGACGAGTCCCAAGTATACTCGGGCAAGCGTCTAAGGGAAATGCGTATGGTAGCAAAATCAAACCATCCTCAACTGGTTAATGTCAACTCAGGTGAATGTCATGTTCTTGAAAAAAATCATGCATAAGAAGCATAACCAGATGGAATTTGGCAAATAAATCACCTCCTCTCAAAGTAAGAGGCAAAAACTCAGTTAAACATCCAATCTCTTCAAGCTTAAGAAGACCAATTCAAATGAAGGTATCTAATGGGGCATGGATGAACTGTATGAACCAATTTGCCAATACTCTTCTTTCCCCGTGCTGACTTCACACTTTCAGCTCACAAGAAAAAGAGCGAGAGGGGGGAAAAAAAACGAAGGTTGGAGGTAAGTTTTCGGCAATTCAGATTCGCAGAGGGTAGATTTTAAGAAGTTGCATTTACCCTTCCCCGGTTCATTATCCCTGCCAAGAAAGGAGTCGAGTGGGCCTACTACTGTCCCCCTTGAATTGGGTGGTAAAATGGGCATTGTGTCGGGGTGCAAAGAGGCCATTGTACCACTGTGGAAGCAGGAGAATATCGCCTATTTCCAAGTGTTGCCACTGGCTGAATAGGGGGTCTATAGGAGCTAGAAAAAAAAAAAAGATTGACTGAGAATGGTCTATATGCAGGGGATTTAGACCTCTTGTTCAACATCATGACAGCTTTATTGGTTGATGAGTACAGCCAACTGTGAACAGCAGTTAACTTTTAGAAAGATATCAGTGGGATTCGCAGATTAATGGTCAAATCTCTAGACTGGACGGATGGACTCCTTGTGGTCTATGCCTCTATGCTGCTCAAGAAAAAAAAAAAGCAAGAAAGTTAAGTCAAATGAACACACAGAGTTTCTATATGAAAGCAGTACAATGGGACTGTCAAGTCATCTCACCGAATATGTGAGCACACCCTCATCAACCGCCTTCTTTTCATTTCCTGAAGGACTTTCACAACTTTCAAACTGTGAAGGAAATGGCAGTTTCAGCCAGCAACCACAATACCAACCACAAAGGCAAATGCATCATTTAAAAAAAATTACTGAAGTACATAGAATTGTCTCATGCTGAATGTCAGACTATTGTTTACGTCTGGTGATGATCAGTCCAACATGAAGATATCACTGCAGTGATGGATATCATCCTGATAGAAATACCGCTACAGCAATTCAAAAATAAATAAATTATATATATATATATATATATATATATATATATATATATATATATATATATATATATATATATATATACAATTGATACAAATAACAACCTGAATAACACATGCTTCTCAGAAATTCTAATAACATTTTTAACACTTTTACCAATTAATGTCATATTGTCAGAAGATGATAACCATTTGTATCACAAGACACAGGAATGATGATTTCTGTTCTTTTTTTTTTATTTTCTATGATACGATTTTAATAACCTTTACTTCTCATTATGATTGAGATTTATTACTTGCCAAAGGCTCGATTGATGGTATAATTCATATGGAGATAATATTTCAGGGAAAATTTGGGAGGGGGAGCAGAATGAGATCTGTTTTTGGAAATGCCAATTGTCTCAGCATATTTCTCGATAATTGATGATTTGCTCAGCACATTCTTTGTCTTCTTTTAGCTCTACACACCTCAAAAACACAGATGTTCCAAAAGTCACTTGAAACAGATAGGCAAGCCCCACGCATTTCCTGTGCCATACAGGATCATATCTCGGGATTTCCATAAATGCCCAAACAGTTACCAACCCATCAAATGTTGGATGAAATGCCATATGTTCTGGTTTCGTTTCCACCGCAGGCTTCGCTATTTTGTTTGCATCAGCGGAGTGACATTCTGCACGTGTTTGGAGAGCTCAGATGACAAGCATTGAGTTCAAAATCAGCACGCAAGCTCTGTGAGGCCCCAATACACCCATCACCCACCCGAATGATATGCCTGTTACTCCCACTTAGGCAGAATGTTAGATCTTTATATGGCTTTGTGATGATCAAACATAACTCCCTTTTGAAATAAAGATATCATTTATGAAACTGACTGATATTGTGACGTGGGTAATATGACTAGGTTTACTCACACATACATTTTCATCACATAGTCATTTCTTTTTATTACATACCTTCTAAAAGCTTCATTCTTTTTTGTTGTGACAAAAAAGCTAATGAAATTATTCTTTCTTCAGAGCCCAGAATGATGATTGCATACAATAACCTATCATTAACTTACAAGGTTAAAAAAAAATGACAAAGAGCAGAAATGGGATTTGAACTTCATTTTTCTTTAAAGATAGAATACTGGAAATACCCATCTTTGAGAAATCAAGATTAAAAAAAGAGACATCTTATAGAGATATCAATCTACTACAAATGGATTTGAAAACTCTGTTGATATTTAAGTCTATATATTTACCATTCACTATGGTATGACTGATATGTGGAAACTCAATCTATTTTTCGTCAACATCCTTTGAAATCTACTATACATGTCATCATAATGTAGTCTCAGATATGACCACCAGCAACAGTAACTAATTACAAACTCCTTCTAACTATTAACAATGCATTAATTTTGTTGCTGTGCGAAATATGAACTATATAGCTACCACATATTGAAGAAACAAAAAGCAAAAGCAAATAACAAATCGAAACACATAACTTGCTCCTTTAGCAGGACCAAAACAACAGCAACAACAACAACAACAAGAACAAAGATTCTGCATCAGAACAGAATGTGAATGATTTCAAGACATTTCCACCGATTTCTTGAGGAAGTGCTAGGCCTTGCAAAGAGATCAGCAGTCGTCTCTTTTCCAAAAACTGTCGCTGCTTTCCGCTGGACATTGCCTCAGAGAATTTTGTTGATGATTCCCAATGACTTTACAGGCTGGTCCTCGCACTGATGAGACATTGTCCAAGTTCATCCTGAACCATCATGTGTAGGATGCATGGTAGTGACCGACTCAATGGTAATATGTGATGTCATCATCACCATCATCATTCCTGTTTTTTTAATGTGACTCACTTGCAAAAAAAAATAAAAATAAAATAAAATAAAAAAATAAAAATCAGCCAGTACAGTTTGTCCTCAATTATCCGGCCTCCTTTTATCCGGAAATCTCTATTATCCGGACGTTTTCCCGCAGTGAAGGACTTTTTTTTTTCATCCAAAAATTGAGAAAAAACAGTGACTTTAACATCTTTTCATGGATCTGTTTCACTAATTTCATAAGATGTGCATGATAGGTTTCTCAATATCTAATATGTATGATTTTCACATAAAGATTACACCACCGTTGCGGGGTACGCTACCTGCCTAGCTGGCAGTGCACTGGGACGGCAGCTTGAACGGCAGCTATATACATCAACATTGTGTCTCCCATATCCGGCAAATTCGCTTATCCGGATGAGCGCCGGTCCCGACATAGCCGGATAATCGAGGTCGAACTGTAGTTCCAAATAACTTAAGCATGGTAAATTCAACACATAGGCCTATAATTCCCCTACACATATTCAATTCTTTGATCACAAACCAATTAGACAATTAAAGTTTGGTTTAATAGCAGGGGGAAAAAATGGTTTCACTTCAGGAAAACATTTACAAGAGAGCAAAAAAGAATCTATTAATATGCCTTTTGAGTCAGCAGGATTCTCTTGTATGCCTTCTAAATATCTACCAAAGTCTATTTAAAGATAGCATTAAGGTATTGGTTTCAACTTTTGGTTGTGTCTACTTTTGCCGTAACATCTTTTATTCCATTTCTATTGGAATGTTTGGGGAATTATTTTAGTTGCCTGTAGATTACAATGTTTAAGTCATACCATTAATGTTCAGTGTTTGACTATGATCTTATGTTGTGGAATGAGTCATCATTTGTGCAAATACTAAGTCAAGTTCTAGCTGTTCATCGTGCAATTCAAAACACTCCATGCTGTGTGTTTTATTGGAGAGAGTTTCAAGTCATCAACTTGTCTCCTACACAGCTACAAACAAGACATACACATGGATAAAGGTATTTGCATTTGATGAACACACATGAGACAAACTTTGAGAGGAAAAAAAAAATAATCAGATTGTTTTAGGTCAATGTGTCACATAGTAACCCTATTCTGGAAGACAGTCACTTCTGCATAATTATAGGACCTGTATGTCACAAATTTTCTGTCTGCAGTCCCATGCAGCAACTGCCACCTGACATCCTGTATCCCGTGTTTAGAGAGATACTCAAATAAAGGCAATCAAGGATCAAGTTTTGCATATAATGCACCTTTTAAATAACCTGATTTTTGATGGACTACTTTGCGCATCCTCTCATGTTCACACTGACCTAATGGTGCTTTGCACCAACACAAGGAAGTTGTTATGGTCAACACAATGCTTGCTAGGGTGGAAGAAATTACACCTGCGGACTACAAGCATGAAGCGAATGCTACATCAAGTTTTTTTTTTTTTTTTTTTTTTAAGTTTGTTTGTTTGTTTGTTTGTTTGTTTGTTTTTCGCCAAGCCTCAACTCTTTTTCCTCTACCTCTCTCTCCCTTCCCCTCTGACAGAATGCGATCTCTTAAATCGTTTTGAAAATATATGTATTAGTGCGACTGGTAATCTTATGGATTTGTTTTGTTTTGTTTTGTTTTTTTCTGTCAGAGGGGGGGGGGGCGTAAAAGCTGCATTTATTGTTATTATCATTTATTTAGTTATTTATTTATTCTTTTTTTTTTTCATTCATGCTTGATTTCGCCCATAAATTTGTCTAATCATTTGTAATATTTTGTATATATCATGATTTTGTTGATTCAATAAAACATGGAAAAAAAAAAAAAAAAGTTTTGTTTGTGTTCACTTCTGAATGAGAATTAGGTCAAGGAATCCGATATCAAAGCTATACCACTTGATGTTTTAAAAAAACTTGTCTTTTAGTTTTAGACAGAACATGGTGTACATTGAACTGACTGATACAAGTTATGGTTAAATCAGACAAATAAGAACAGTTAATTTTTCTGAAAGTCAAATGATATTCCTCATTAGTGCACAAAAAAATCCATATTCACTTCCCTTGATACCTTTTTACCGGTTGAAAGAATAACGCCATCATCTCTAGAATTGAATATCAAAGATTCAGGGTTGTGTTTTATTTCAATGTGCAAAAATTGATGTACACTATTGAACAAAATTAGTAATATTGGGACTATATATGAATTCAATCCTAATTGCAAATCCTTTGAAAAAAAAAAATAAATGAGAACAACTGATAATCAGGAAAACACAGGGGAAATTTTGTTTCCCATAGCAAACATGGACACCATGTTCTTATCTGATGAACCATAGGCATTTAATTCAAGTACCGTAATACATAAAATCTACTCCAAAAGACGGGCACCTCAGCCATTCAAAGACAGCTACAGTAGTGAATATTACCATACATGACAAACAAATTTTGCTGAAGTTTTGCATTTTTTGTGTACCATCCGGAGGAAGTTACCACTCAAAGTGCTAATTGATTGCTCAAAGAAGGTCACCATTCGCCATGGCAACGAAACAACAGTCAAAAACATTGCATTACATGGCAAAGAAAGGGCTATATATTCTAAGTTCAAAACCTGATCCAGACAAAGAAAAAGCTAGGTAAAGCCTTTATGTGCTTAGTCTAAATGGTGACCTTTGACCTTGAATAGAATGCTGCAATGTGCCAACCCCAAGATTCATCACGCTATGATTCGATGCAGTCGTTTCCGTTCAAGAACCCCCGTGATGCCTTCCAAAATAAGGGTGACTACCCATGTAATACCATCATACTGTCACATCAGTTGGCAAAGTACAAAAAACATTGCGGAAACACGTGTCCTGGGCCCCGTTGCAAGAAAGTTGCAATCAATTGCAAATAATTGCTCATTTTGAAACAACCATTCTGATTGGCTCAGGGTCTGCCCTATCAAGAAGACATGCATGCAACAATGATTTTGATTGGCCAGTGACAATCAGTTGCAAGTTGCGTTTAAACGCAAAGTTTCTAGCAACGGGGCCCTGGACTACCAAGCAAGGGAGCCTTGGGTAGACTGGGAAAATGACATTAACATTGTGATTACCTGGGTGCAGTAGGGGAAACCACATCTCACTATAACATGAAAAAAAGAAAGAAATTCCCTCACATTAACCATGTCAATACCACTGGGTCCACACTCAAGAGGTATCAATAGCATTTCAAAGTTAATTGCCCAAAAATGGTTAACTTTCACTCCGCCCTTTCCAATCCCAAGATCCTGGTAAGTCAAGGTTAATCAATCCTTGTAAGCTAAAATCAGTGAGCTAATTTTCACCATTCTAGCTGATGCATGTGGATAAATGACAGTGGGTGCATTTATTCCCAAATTTTCTGAGATGCATATAATCACCATCCTCAATATGTTTCAGGCATTGTCCAATGACAGAGAAATGCAGCCATGTTTTCATTCATGGTTAGAAATGCTGATATAAAATGCCAACAAGAGACCCGCGGGTCTAGCGCTCACCTGAGTATCGCAAGTTCACCTTTCACGCAGTCACTTATCTAAATTATTCACAGCTCTACTAAAATTTGACCAGGCTTCTCAAGTAGAAGATGAAAATGTACAATAAGGGCTGAAATTTTTAAAGATTCCTTAATTTGGGGGGATTGGGGGCCCCCTGGGGCCCTCTGGGTGGGGCATGGTGCCCATTTTGATAAATTGAGATCCTGACCCCCTAGGGATGCTACCTGCCAAGTTTGACGAAAATCCATCATGAGGATTTCAGAAAGAAGATGAAAATGTACAATTCAGGCCCCCATTTGGACCTTCCCAACCCCCCCCCCCCCCCTGCCCCCAAGAGGGGCACCCCTGGATTTGCTATGAACAAACTTGAAACTACAGTCATTAATGTACTCACTCATAGTATTATCTTAGCTCTATAACTTCTGATTCTAGAGAAGATTTTTAAAGATTCCTTCATTTTGGGGGGTTTGGCCCCCCCCCCCCCCCCCGGGGGCCCCTGGGTGGGGCATGGTGCCCATTTTAACAAATTGAGATCCTAACCCCCTAGGGATGCTACCTGCCAAGTTTGGTGAAAATTGGTCATGGGGTTCTCAAGAAGAAGATGAAAATGTATAATTTAGGCCCCATTAGGACCCCTCCCCACCCCCTCCCCTGGGTCCCAAGGGGGGCACCCCTGATTCTGCCATGAACAAACTTGAAACTACAGTCATCAATGTACTAACTCATAGTATTAAGCTCTATCTCTATCACTTCTGGTTCTAGAGAAGAAGATTTTTACAGATTCCTTAATTTTGGGGGGTTTGGGCCCCCCTGGGGGCCCCCTGGGTGGGGCATGGTGCCCATTTTAACAAATTGAGTTCCTAACCCCCTAGGGATGCTACCTGCCAAGTTTGATGAAAATCGGTCTTGGGGTTTTCAAGAAGAAGATAAAAATGTAAAAAGTTTACGCACGACGGACGACGGACGACGGACGACGCACGCCGGACGCCGGACGAAGGGCGATCGCAATAGCTCACTTGAGCCTTTGGCTCAGGTGAGCTAATAAAAGGGTGATTTGAAGTGCATTTGTGCCATAAATGCCTTCCTGCAAAATAGATAAATGCAAAGCTGTTTTGAAACATGTTTACATTGTGCACCTTCAGTTGATTTCTACTTCCCGGGTCGAACTGCAAATAGCAGCTGTACAGTGACAACTTTCAAATTCGAAACATGGTTCTATCTTTCGAGTTATATAAAAGGCAGCCTACGTCTTGTACAGCAGAGCTGTAAACTCAGTCTGGTCTATGCTCCCTTCTTGTTGTAGTAGACTTGAAATCATAATGTCTCCCTCTCAAACATTCATCATATGGAAAGGATAATGGCATTGACAATTATGAAGAATGATAAAAATCTAAAGTGTGAAAGACCTTAGAAATTACTTGCAAACTTCATAAACGAACCATGGTAGATATCCACTTAAACAACATATATATCTTTAAATTTCTTTTTGTCCCATTCTCCTCATTCTGGCAAGTGGCATGGAAAAAAAAAATCTTGCTCCCTTGCCAGCTGCCATCAGATTAATGTTTTTCCTCTTGAAAATTTGCCAAATGCCCTCCTTTGGTTATAAAAATCATGGACCAAAAAAGTGAGCTGCTTGGAAGAAGATTGTCACCATATATTTCTCCTTGGAGTACCAGCCATCTGGAATCTGATTCCTCAGACCTCTCAATCTTATCCATCATGCCTTCCATGTCATAAAATGGGATGTGAGTTGACCTGAACCTAAATGAGGATATGTTCTCCTTCTTTCTTTAATTGCACATGTGCCATTCTTATTCAAAAGATACATTCATTTTCCTCAAGTCTGAAACATCTCTTGGTTCTCCAGAGCC
This sequence comes from Diadema setosum, assembly GCA_033980235.1. NCBI lineage: Eukaryota > Metazoa > Echinodermata > Echinoidea > Diadematoida > Diadematidae > Diadema > Diadema setosum. Next base: position 27,798,989 of record CM067061.1, on the reverse strand, counting down.
TGGAAAAGTCAGGGGGTTGGGCTCTGCTCATCACTTCACAACCCAAGTTCATATCAGGTGAGTATTGACATGTCTGATGTAATTGTGATATAACCTTTAATCAGTGGCCGGTAGCATCTCTGCGTGAGAGGTCTTCTGGAGGACTTCATCTTGCGTTGCCTAGCAACCAAAGTTTGAGGAGCAACAAGTGGCCATGAACCCCATATCCCAAGGACCTCCTGCTGCCACGCTAGCCTCAGAATGGAAAAACACAGCCATATGCTTCGAGAAATGTCTGCAAGAACATTCCTCTCATTTGTAAGATATTCTGTCGCTGGGTGAGTGCAAAGAGCACTACTCAATGGACCTTCCCCTAACAACATCTTACTGTCCACAGAGAAGAGACACAGTAGAATCTTTCTTAAAGAAGCTTTAAAGGGACTGTACAGTACTGGTCGAGGTGGGGATTCATGTTTTGAACATTCCTGAGTGAGATAATGAAAAGCTTCTTATGAAATATGAAAGAACATGTCATTTTAAGAAGGATTCATTTGATGAAAATTGGATTTCAAATGGCTGAGATATCCAAAAAAGCGCTAATAATAAAATGTGACATGCCACAACTTTATTAGGATCTCTTTGTTTCACCTTGTTTTTGGATATCTCATCCATTTCAAAACCGATTTTCATCGAATAAACTTTTGATACCCCTTAGTATGCTCTTTGACATCTCATAGAGTGGTTTCTGAATATCTCGCAAAACGTTAAAAGCTAAATCCTCACCTCGACCAAAACTGTACACACCCTTTAAGGTGTTTACACTGTATCATACCATCTGTGGAACTTGCTCTCTTCTGGTTCATAACTGACAAAATATGGCAAACTCAAGCACACACCTGAGGTGATATTCTTAACCTGGACACAGTTTCACCTCACATGCTATTAGCTTATTCAGGCCCTATGACATGTGTATCCCGTTGAGGATGAGTCCCAAGCACACTCGTGCAAGTATCTATGGGAAATGTGTGTTGTAGCAAAATCAAACCGTCTTCAACGGGTTAAGGAAAGGGCAGACCAGTGAAAGCTTTAGTGAAATCACACAAACAATAAATTATTTGTTGGAAATGAACACCTTTGCTGAAGTGAAAATAAATGAAATGAACGGAAATTAAATAAATAAGTTACGGCCAATTAGACATAACAAATCGAATGTTTGAATGTGCATCCTTTCAATGTATCCTTCAACAGCCACTGATGGTTACATGACTACAACTCTTCCAAGTGGTGCATGCCCCTCCCCCCACAAAACAAAACAAAACAAAAAAACAAAACAAAACAAAAAACCCTGATTTTTCTTGACTTGACATGTAGTCACTGGATTCCACTGTCTTGTGAATTGCACACAATAAGCATGTCTTTTCTGACATCTTGAGTAGAATTGCAGGGAGAAATTACTTTTTTCTTCTGTTGTATAAAGGAGATGCTACACTGATCATGGAGCTATGACAGCGACAAGTTTCACTTCCTATGGTCCTCTTGCAACTTAGGTGATGTCCCCCCTTCTTTTTCCATCCATCCCCCCCCCCCCCCCCCATCCATCTCCAATACCAAAATTCTTCACATCAACACCCCAAAACCACATTAAAAAAAAAAATTATGGTTTAGAAGAATTTGTATTTGATGAGGAAAAACTGTACATTTTAAGAGCTTGTAACATCTTGATCATTACTGTGACCAGCACTGCCCCGACCTGGACCCTGACGTACTTTCACCCTGTAACTCCAGCTCATAAAACTTTCCCAAGCGCAAACAAGGCAATTTGCTGTGACAGAACAGCCAGGCACAAATATTGATAGTCTATGCAAACAGGGTTAATCACTCCAGTAAATAAATCCTCTTTGTCAGAAGGGGTTGTTTCATCAAAGTGATAAGCGCGGTCTGTCTCAACTATAATCCATCCATTCTAGTCTGTCAGCGGACTGACAAAAATAATGAGTGGGTGGCGCTATGTATGTTTGTAATCACTGGGTGACAACTGAAGTAAAAGCCTGATACATGATTGAAGCTCAACAATACATCTTCGTATCACCATCCATCACAAGTTGACTAAAAAACCAGAATCATTCGCGGCATGAAACTTATGCAAATTGGAGTCAACAATATCACATCATGAAACTGTGCCACTGGCATTCAATGAATTGTGTGTATATATATATATATATATATATATATATATATTTTTTTTTTTTTTTTTTTAAGATACTTTCCTGGGCATTTAACTTTCATGAATCTTGGCTCCTTGCAAAATTCGCGTAAGTTTCATGCACATGAAACTTTTGAGTTTCACAGAAGTACTGCTTTCTTCGCCTGCATACAGTGTACATTATAGACCAGTGGGCAATGAAGTGCAGTGGAAATATAAATTAAGAGTGGAAAATAAATGCAAGTCGACATCAATTCAATTCAATTCAATTCAATTCATTTATTTTTCATTCTTCTTTTTCCAACAAAACATAACGCATAATAAATTTGGAATTACATCATAAACATAAACATTCGACTTTGCAAAAGATAAATGATACAGATAACGAAAGAACACATACTGGAAAAAAAGTACAAAGTTATGCTTCAGTTGAGAAAAAAAAGAACTGAGAGGTCCACTAAAAAGCAAGCTTGTATGTTGTGAACCACTCAAAAAATGAACAAACTTATGAATTACTTAATCAGCTCTCGGCTAATATCACCTTGACAGCAAAGATAATAAAGTGTGGGTCTTGCCACTGAGCAGCATGAAGGAATTATTTGATGTTCTATGGGAGAGCTCAGAAGAATAAACCACTGTTGAACTCCCATTGAATTACCTCTTTAAATACGATACACCCTAATAACTGTTTACCCACAGCTATGATATCCTTGAATAAACGGCATATTGTTTGTAAACAACTCGGATCATAACCATGATACAAGACCCACTGCAAATAGTTCAGACTTGTCCTTTTGACCTTACCTCATGCGTGCACCTGAAATGTTGTCAGGTCGGAGTTCCCTGCCTGCAGGGTAATGCTCACAGGTGATACTCTCTTCCCAAGCATCGTAACATAACCCAACTATGCCCCCTCCCTCCATACCTCAGGTTTAACACCACCTATGCCTCCAGTGAGTACAACAGCACATTGCATGCCCAAACAGATAACATAAACATTACACAGAGGTAATTCCACATGGTGAATCGCAGTTCACAGTCAGAACTGTTTTCTAGTGGTTGCTTGGAGGAAACTCCATCCTCTTTTTTTCTCTGCCTTAAATCTGCCTCATTCCTTTTCCTTTCCCCCCTATGTGATTGTGATGGAGTAGATAGAGCACATCAAGATCCTCAAACGATATCTCTCTTTCCAGGCCCATCGTTTCCTATTCCTTGATTCCTCCTCATACATCATGATCATGAGGAAATAGTGATCCTTGATGCCACATGAAATGTGATCCCCTGGGCCTGATCTCCACACTCAGTGCTACATGAACCATGGTTGGCAATAGGAAAACCTTTTCCACCTCCCTGCATGAACCCAGCACATTCACTAAGTGTATTCATGTCGATAAATGTACAATGTACTTTCGCCACTAAGTTCTGCAGCGTTTTACAAACATGTCGAAAATTGGATTAGGGACATTTTGAGGATTTCTCTCAAGTGGCAAACCCAAGAAATTATGGGAAAGTCATCATCATTTTCATATCAAATATGGTAAAATTCTGTAGAATGCATGAGACTGAGACTGTCTTTGTGTACTTGATATGCCATACTTCAAAAGTTCTGTAGGAAACAGTGAGGTCTACTTATCTCAGTATTGTAGACAAGCAGATTACAAGGTTGTTCATCTCTTGTCACTTATTTCCCAAAACATGTACAGTATGTGAACTGCAGAAAGGGTAGTAGTTGCTGAATTACAGATCAAAAACATGATATTGATAATAATTAGTGCACCATCTACATTACCGGTGAGGTGGTGGCTTGATAACATCACTACAACTAATGTGCACTGTGTCCTTATAATTGACTTCACTATTCAATCAAAACAGAATGCAGTATTTAAATTCTTCTTTAACTTTCTTTGTTTTGGTCCAATTATTACTGAAACCTCTACCATTTTGTGTGACTTCACTCTGCTGGTTTCTGTTCCTCTAACAATCTATTTTCTTACTCTCATGTAATCTGAATGTTCCATGCAGTAAAAAAAAAAAAAAAAAAAAAAACAGTACAAGGCCTCATTACTAGAAAAAAGAAACCTGAATTTCACATGGCACATAAGAAGAACATTACATATCAATTTTTCTTTAAACTGTTCGAACTTGCCATGTACTTTGTTGGCAGATTTTGAAATGAAAATGAAATTGCTCCTCAGGGAAAATATGGGAGATTGATGATACAGAAACTTGTGAAGTAAGTATCTGTTCAAGTAGGAAAACATACAACACGGTCACAGATATCATTCACTGCTCAACATCAATACCCGCCCACAAAAACGAAGTATGGCGCGAGTACTTTTTGTCCACCGAGCCGGTAGACTTCATGACGTCGCGAGCGATCAAGACAGCAAACTGCTGGTCTGCTTTGCGGTTTTTCACAGAATTCAACACCCTTGAGATTTTCTCACGGGATATCCTCGAGGGATTGGGAGAATGAATGAAGCTTCACCAGAAGTCTGGAAAATTCCCTTGAAAGTTTTCTCCCACATACAGAACCCCAGAGAGAACATGCGCACAGCTTGGAGGCAATTAACTGTCACATAACGTCATTTTCATCCAAGTTGACAACCAAGGAAGAATAAAAAAAAAAGAAATGGGTATTCTAGGGTTGGTATTTTTGTCCACTTTTTTTCATAATTTCAAGTGTGCAAAGCTCAGAGCATGCCACAGCTGCGTGCACACTGTTTCAGACATCAGCAAAACTTCTATTGCAAGCGGCCTGTCTGTACATTAATTCCTTCTCACTATTTTCAATCTAAATGTTTTGACAGCGATTTGACTTTTATTGAAGGCAGCCATTGGGGGTCACAATATTGTATAAACCTTTCCTCATTTCCTACCAAGTACAATAACACAATTGTTCACACTCAATGGAAACGGCACAAAACTTTGGCATAATAGGCGAAGTGAATACAAAATTCAAAAACTTTCTATTGATACATAAAGATCGCTGAAAGAATTTGTATACTTCTTGAATCCAGTAGAAATGAAGAAAAAAAAAATGGGTATAAATGTACAGCAAGAACACAAGGTATCTGCATGCCCTATGCCTGTTACTTAATATGTCCATGAGAAATAAGATGCTACTTTTTCAGGGCATTTTCAAAATTTCAGAGATATTTCATATCAGCAATATATCACTGATTGCATATGCCCAGTTAAATTCTGATTAAATGAGAGATGAAAAAGAGAAAGATTAATCTGTCTGTCACTCTGTGAGTGAGTCCCAGGGATTCCTTTTCATTTCATGGTAGAAAAAAAGATACAAATGAACACATTATAATCACATAAACATCACTCATGGAATGTTTGTCATGCAATATACACATTTCAATGACAAGCTGAATACATACAAAGGAAAAATAACTCTGATCGGGGTTATCTTCACTTCTGTGCTAATAACACTCCCAGGAGTCCCACTAAAACTCTTGCATGGCCAGTTCTTCAAGAAAAAAAAAACTAATACAATGCTATACAAATAATGCAACACAGTACTGTGAGTATATTCACTGCCTGAAACATGATTCCATGCTTAACATAACAATCACTTTTACTAAAAGTAAAGGCAAAGTAAATACAAGAATCTCCAGTTTACTTTCCCCAGTTTCCTCGGGCATTTCTGTTTTGAGAAGCAAAGTAAGTTGACCCTTCTGAGAACGTCAGCCATTTCATCAAAAATTTTTGGTAGGAAGTACAATCGGGAGTGGAGGTGTCTGGGGAAAAATTTTGCTGCATAATTTGATGGGTCTCTGAGGGGCCTTTAGAAATGAGAGTGTGGAAAGCAGGTGTAAGTTTATCCCCCTTTCCCTCACAAGCTGTCCCCTCTTTGGTGCAGTGTACTTGGCAGTGCTTGCTAGTCTTCATCCCATACTTTTGTAGTTAACACATAATTGCAGAAGCTAAACATTTATGTATGCCCCATCATATTTTTGGACTTAGCAAAATCATAATCACCAATATTACTGTGAATTGACCACTATGTTTATTTTCATTTCGAGGTACTGTAGTTTTGTGTGTTCATGTGAATGCTTCACCTAAAATGTGATTTGCAGTTTTGGTGCCTGTATGATTGTATTTCTTTTTTTATATTACATGCTGTTTTTGATATTGAAATATACGAAAATAACTTAAGATTGAAATTGGAAAGTTAGTCATAGTGGTAGTGGTTAGCTGTATCTAAAATGAGTCAGAGAAGTTTATGCAGATAGAACTGGCACTATGAAGTAAAGACGATTTCCCTATAAACTTCGCAATGACACAATTTTCCCAGGAATCAGCATCTCTTCAAAGATTTCCACAAAGTTTTGCATTACAGGGCTGCTAGCATGAGAAATCTGTCAAATATACAGAAATTACTTGCACGCTATGAAAAAACCAACCTACAACAAATCATTTCTGAAAAGAAAATAACAACCAGCAAATAGGATTTGTGATAAAATCACCTTGAATACCAACATTCACAGGGGGAAATGTGTACTACAATGTTCTTCAGATTAAGTTATGCTGGTTCCCTTCAACATATTCTGATGATGTCGAAAAGATCTAAGGCCTAAATCTTACATTGCCACAGTGACTAATCTGATGAAAATTAATCAAACGACAAAAAAGATCCTTTTTTGTAAATGTACGCAAACTGCAACAGAAACCACTTTACACAATCGAAAGTGACCATCTTGTTCTAAAAATATATCTATCTTGTGATTGATGGAAATGGAGCCGAGTTTGGGATTGTCTTAAATCTTGTGCACTGTAGTTGTGCCACTGAAATATATAGACAAACACACATATACAAATACTGTGGATGGGATCACAGCACCTCATGGTAGATTGTGATGTTAATATCACCATTTGTTCCATCACACTCATTGTATTTTTCTTTCTCCCTTGTGCATGAACTTATCCTTCCTTCAAGCAACTGTACAAGTTTAATATACTGAAAGTTTCTTTTTTGTATAAGTTTTTTTTTTCTACTGCATACACATGTAATGCAATACAATGAACTCACCTAAAAAACACCTGTTTATCAATCTGTGATACAAGAAGTTCTACAGGAAGTATATAACTGATAGTGGTATGAAAGGCACGGAGGTCTGCAGTGATAGTGGTACTCAGAAAGAGAATTATCACTGATAACAAAACACAGGTCAAGTGCACAAATACAAATGTATCCTCTACATTGAGTTCTGCTCATGGAATACTTGTGGAGTCATTCCAAAGCCTAAAGGGTCAATCTTATCAATCGTGTGTCATTCTCTCTGCCTTTCTATGTCATCAGGTAGCTTTTAGTGCTATGTTTCCATTCTTCCGACGGTTATCACTAGAAAAGAATTTATTTTTTATTTCTTATTGGTGGGGGGGGGGGGGGTCTCTTCATAGTTGTAAATGAGGGAATGTAATTTAAGCAAGCACACAAGCAAACATTGTGTTTTTCTTGTACTGCAGACATGAGTCTGTTTGTTTTTGTTTTTTTAATTGAAGTGAATCTCCCAAGAATTGAATTTGAATTGATTGTCATCATACAAAAGCAAACTAAACAACAGAACAACAAGAGTTCCACTCAAATTGGACAGGACACCATAAACATAGATACAGGTAGGCCTACATAAATGGAATCACAAAATTGTGCATGTTTTCACACAAAAAAAGGGTGATTTTGGTAACAACCTGTTTAAAAAGCAAATAGGCCAGGCCAAATGGTGTCATCATCTCCCATTTCATTTCATTTCATTTCATTTATTAAGTTTTCTACAAATAACATTTGCAAGATATGTCTACATATCAAACAATAGTTAAAATGTGAAAATCCTGTATATAGGCCTATAGAGATTGAACTCTGCACAAAACTTACAAAATACACTTGAATTAGTCTGGAGTATGCCATATCTTTATATTTGAAAATTAAGATAAAGATGATGGAGGGGGGGGGGGTCTACAGAAAAGCAGACTCTTGCAGCAGGAAGTCCCCAGTTAAAGACACACACACACACAGACATACACATGGACACACATGCATTGGTGTGCACATCAAAAATAGTTTTTCTTTGCTGAGTCAGAAATGTCACTGTGGGAAAGACAATGTCAAGACTTCATGTCACAGTGAAGCATATTTCAGATTGATGGATTGCTCCACCACTCGGGCATGGTATCTCATCCTGTCATAGTTGTCCTGAGAGTCAGTCTGAGTTCAAGACTATCAATGCATGCACGGTGTGTTACATGCCACACTTGTGAAGGCACAGAGCTGCCTTGAAAAGAGACTATCTACCCAGTCAATCACAGACAGCACTAACAGGGGAGCAGAAATATTTAAAGCCTTTAGTCTTTCCTTCTAAAACTATGGTGTACATTTATAGTAAACTTGACAGGATCCAAGTCCAGGTATGTAAAGAATAAAATATCACAGAGTCTGGAAGCAAGACTTCTTTCTGAGTAGAGGAATATCATATTGAGGTGTGGCGACTCAAATTGTGAACCCTGGGAATATTGGATTTTAAGAAAGGAGTTGATGGTTGAGGGTTTGAGCTGGGAAAGAGAGGTGTGAGCGGTTCACAAGGGTGCGGCACAATGCCCCAAACCAGGGCCACACCCTCTTTAACTGTCAAGGTAATCAAAGGATTACTTAATGTCATTGAAACTTTCCTTGCAAGCCTACAGTTTGTAGGCCTTTTTCAGAAGTAGATACATGTAGCATCACATCAGTTGTGATAAGTCCTATGCGTTCAACTAAAATTGTTTTGCAGACCAGTGCTGAAAATTTTCATCATAGTACATCTGTTTCAAAACTTTGCAACTTGATCAGCAGTGGCTGACTATGCAAATAGCATCGATCTATTCACACAGAGTATCGTAATGTCTTCGATATTCACAAATTTATATTTGTTTCCCCCCTCCAATCATAGATGAAGAAACAAGCAAAGAAAAATAAATACATCAAATGGTGGTGACTAGTCTGGAAATCACACACACACACACATACACACACACACATACACACACACACACACACACACACACACACAAAGTTACATCATACATCCCTGAAATTGACTGGAAACAGAAATAGAAAAGGAATGAATGAATAAGTTAATGAAATTGAATTATGACAATCATAATGACATAAAAACTTTTGAATCTCTATACATAGTGATTTCAATAAATGAATGAAATAAATTACGAATGACAAACATAACAAAACTAGTAATTTTAACTACACGTATAACCTCATACTACAGGTAATATCTTGAGCAATCTTTTGAGGCACTTTGAGATCTCCAGTTTCAAAACACTGCTCCTTCACCACAGTCCTGTTTATCTATGATGTCATTACCCACCAGAGCAAGCATATAACCATGTCCATTCACAATTGTAGCTAGTCGGAGCTAAACCCTGTTCAAATCTGTTACAATGAGCCTTCATCAGCTGTGTCAACTGTGTTTGAGACATCAGGAGGGGCTGTGTTTGTCCTCCGACAATGGGGAATGTTTAGGCACCCCAGGCTTGCTGTCACACATGTACCCTTCCTACGCAAACAGATAGCAAACTGTCTATGCCAGAGGCTCTGCTGGACAAAGCATGAATGTAATCCATTCTCGCATCCCCCACCCATCACCTCCTGACTTGTTTAGTGGGCAGTTTTGGCGTGGGAGATAGATAGGCCTACATGGATACATTACCATCTATGCCATACTGATACTGCCAAAGTCAAAGTCTAATATATTTACTTCCTTTTCTCTGCTGTCTATATCTATTTTTTTTCCTTGGGGGGGGGGGGGGGGGGTGGGGGATGTACTTCAGAGAATCATATCAACATCTAATGTTTAAAAAATATGGAAATAATCTGGATCTATATTTTAAGAAAAGCATGCTCAAGAGATCATAAAAGAAGTGTATAGAATTTATTTATTCAAATGCATCCCATTAGTCTACATATTCAAATAATACAGCAATGTATCATAGTTAGCGACATTTTTTTTTTAATTCTTTTTCTCTCATTCTCTCTCTCTCTCTCTTCTCTCTGGAGGTATAATGTATGTAAAAACAAAAGTGTAACCTCAGCATTGACCTTCTCTGACCTTTGACACTGGATCAAAGGCACACTTTAAAAAAAAAACTTTGGAGTATCAAACACATATTAAAGGTTAATGTTGACCAGCTGTACTGCCATCCATCATCATGTAGAGTTTCAACAATGGATTCAATATTGAATGATGAGGACCATCTAAGATTTCACAGCATTTTATCTATTTTCATTTACATGTTATGTAATGTGTACATAATCCGCATGCCACATAATCCTATTATTTGGACAGTTTTCAAAGAAAATGAAATCATGAATCATACCATTTCACAGTTTTCTCCTAGGATATTCAAACAAATCGAGATTTACTGAAGCAGTAGACTGGAACATAAGCACTTCTTGTGGAAAACATAATAGGCTCAGAGGATGTTAACTCTCATGTCATTAGAGGCTTTTCTCAGAAGTTACATCAAATCATACCCCCAGGGATGGTGACCTTTCAAACTTTACAGACCAAAACAGACTGGTAGAACATCACAGTCTGATCTGCCCTCAGTTACAGTATACTGCACTTCACACAGGGGCAGATCAGAAAACCCACAGTCAGATTAGCTGCTTTGTACGTAATCTAATTCTAATTAGCTTGTTAGAAGACCCAGGCCAGCCAGACAGGGGCAAAGCCACCGACAGCTCTGCTGCCGAGGCCGGCCAGGAACGCCCGGGCTGATTAGGGGCTAATAACGTGCCCGCCATATTTGCAATTCCAACCTTCAAACGAAAAAGAAACAGTCTCTGAGACCCCTGGAACACCATTCACCATCGGCCTTCTCTGGAGGACTGTTTTCCAACAACTTTTGCTTGCTTCTTCGTCTCTTTTCGATTAACCTCAACTTCCACGTAGGCTTAAAGTAATTTTTGTGCTGATTATTTCTCAATCCATGTTCAGCATTGAACTTCATTCGTGGGGTGTGATTAACTTGTATGACATTACCAGCAACAGTACTGGTAGTTCAGAAACAAGGCATGATGAAATTTTGGAAAACCTTTAAGAGCAGCAGCACTCAGTGTTGTATCAAAATCTGCTGGTAATAAGCAATTTCCTTTGAAAAATACCACTGTGATTATAATTTTTGGCACTGATTTTTTTTTTTTTTGGTTTTGAATGACTTGTTTAACATGGTATAAATGCAATTAATTGCACAGTTATGTTGCTACACATTCACAATGGGATTGGTAGACTGCAACAATGACATATCTGTTCTTCTCTTTTACGTGATTGTTGCACTTTAACACAATAATGAATTTTAATGGAAGTTTATAAGGCAAGACAAAACTACATTGTCAATTAAAGGGGAAGGCTAGTACCTGATCAGTGGGAATCGGTGCGAATGCTGGGGGATGATTGTTCCAATCCTTGTGGGATTCATTTAAGAGTACATTATATATCTACTGTTGTGTGAAAATCATTTGCTTCAGAACGGTCTCATATTCAAGTAATGTGCAGATTAATGCCCCGTCACTGACCAGGGACGCTTACCTGGATACATTAAACTGCACATTACTTGAATATGAGACCATTCTGAAGCAAATAGTTTTCACACAACAATAGATATGATAATGTACTCTTGAATGAATCCCATAAGGATTGGAACAATCATCTCCCAGCATTTCCACTGATTCCCACTGATCAGTTACTAGCCTTCCCCTTTAATGCCGGTACCCGATGTGTACTTTCTGTAACTGACATTTAAAATATATGTTTGACTTGAAAGTTGAAAGTTAATTCTTTTAACAGCAAACAATGGCATATCAACCTCCAGGCATTATTTGAGCAAATCAACTGTTTGGGGGTTGTTGTTAGTTTTTTTTTTTCTGAACTCTAGGACTCTATACACCTGGATCAGGTCCCTCACGCTCACATTCATCACAAAGACATTAAAAAAGACGTCGCAAGCACAGACTTAGAAAAAAAAAAAAACTTGACAAACAACAGATTGCATCAAGGTGGTACAATGAAAATCAATGACATGACTGACACTGTCCTTTCATTGTAAATAAATGTACTTAGTGATACCGCAGACTAGACAGCACACGAACCTTCAAAGGTGCTATGAATGAAATCTGCAGGACTATCCATGTAACATATTAAATGCACCATGCACACACTCTCTCTCACACACACACACATACAGACATACTACATTATCATGTGTGTACATAAACATACATTAAACATGCAAATATGTACATACAATATTTATGAGGTCCTGATAACATTTCAATTGCTTTACAGAGTTGATACTTAGTTGAAACATTAAAATCACTTTTGTTCAGATTTTTAAGGGAGGTAAATCTGTTTGCTTGATTTTTTTCTCTTTTTTGTTTGGGGGGGGGGGGGGAGGGGGGCAAAAACAATTATGGTACTATGATATCTGAGCAAAGAAGAATTCATGAGGTGGAGCTATGCTGTTCAACTCTGAGTGGCCACATGACAATTTTTGTGCTAGGAATATGGGAAAGAGTGTTTCTTCAGTGAATATTGCATGCAAAATCCAAATATTATCATGAGCAAAGAGGTTTAAGGAGGAAAAAAAAAACTCACCTGGTGGGCAATTACACAGCGATTGTGTCTCTCGCTTCTTGATGCCTTCATGGATTCTCTGTGAGCTGTCTTCCGGAAAGTTCTAGAGACAAACAAACAAGACATGGCTATCTCACAGGAATTTTTCTGCAATCAATAACTCCTGCTCGGCAAAAATCATACTTTCATGGGCTCTCATGGAACTCATGAATTCAGTGCCTCCTTCCAAGTGATCAGGAAAAGATTGCATTGTTTTTCAATAGGTCTACAGAATCAGGGATGATATAGTATTGATGAAGATGAGGATTGGGCTTTTAAAAAACTTTTTGTGAGATACAAATGAATGGCTGAGACATCCAAAAACAAAGTAAAACAAGCAAAGCAATCTTAATAAAAGGTGGGTCCCATTTTTTTTTTAACTATGATTGCTCCATTTTGGATATCTCAGCTATTTCAAAACCAATTTTCATCAATACTCACTGAATCCCTCTTGGAATTATATGCTCTTTCATATTTCATAAAAGGTTTATCATTATGTCACCAAAAAAAAAAATGTTAGAAACCTGATGAAGTTAGGTCTCAAACCACAACTATCATTCCCCTTTACATGCTTGACAAATTTTTCATCCAATGCAAACTGAGTAATTTATCTAGAGCATATTTTTCATGGTCATAAGTGTTTTACATCATACCATTTTACAGATCTACCTTTTCATCCTTGAAACCATGGACAGCCAATCTAACACACAAGGCTTTCTACTATTCTAGACTATTGCTTCTATGCAAAATGACCTGCAATTCACATTTGTAGGAAATACGTATGAAACCACAACAAATTGTCAAAGAAGGATGGAGCTAATGAGATGAACAACAAACTCCACGAGAAATAAAATTGTAAAAGTTTACTCACTCTGAGCTTTGTGATAGACTATACATAGGCCTATAGTGTTACTTTGAAGACATTGTCCATCACTGTGAATTCTATGACACTAACGGTACAGATAATATTTATTGTATGTCTCACGAAGAAAATCATAAGTAAGAACTGCAGCGTCCTCACAGTGATGGAGTGACAGCAGTAAATTTACAGCAGAATTTCCCCATCTGTGGGCAGCTAGGGGGAAAGAAATCATGTGCTCCCTGACCTGGTACAGTGATACTGATAGTGATAAAGCCAACATTAAATCTATATATATATATATATATATATATATATATATATATATATATTTTTTTTTTTTTTTTTTTAGAGTGATAATTACATTTTGATGAGTAAAACAAACTAAATATTATCATTTGGTGAGTGGTCTCAAAACTGGATCATGCTCTGAACGGACTGACCTAGAAAATGCAGCTATTGAGGCCACATAAAGATGAATGGACCAAACGACCTACAAAAAGGAAAGTGACGGGTCACATTTTCAGGAGTTATCTCCAATTTGTTTCTTGTTCCAAAGGGAAAAAAATGTATAAAGGTCACCATTCTTCCTCGAACAGAATGGTAATTATCACACTGATACTTACGTTGGTGTCGGAGACCTTTTTATGAGCAGCCATTTCCAAAGCAATAAAATCTCGCCTGAGTTCGGACACTTTGCGATTTGTGTGGACCAGATTTACGGCCATAGCCAGGCACAAGACGGTGAGCGCGATCCCCCACAGGAACGAAAACACGGTTCCACACGAGAAGCAGGGGCTCCGTCTCTCGCTGGCAACATTTTTCAGCGCAGTTTCGCATGTATTTCCATTATCCAGACTCTTATTAACGTCCTTTGGTCCACCGGTAGCCATGACCCTGTCCATATGTTCCATTGTGTCTTTCCTAGATGTGAATTATGACATCTGTTCGAGTTTACTCAGAAGGAAGGAGCATGTAGTAACGCAAAACACCCAAATTGTCAAGCTACTTGATGTACTTCAGCGCGCAGTACTTCCACTCACGCTTGTGCGATTCAGTTACTCGTTTCGAGGAGATGCATGCATGCTATGCTGGACTGAGCGGAACAAAACTATAGCTGGCAAGCAGGTGTACAGCCCAGATCCGCTAAAACTTTCGCACGTGGGAAACAGCCAATCGGCGAAGTTATGCATATTCATTTTAGTGGCTCCGCCTACTCTACAAAAAGAGTTCGCTATTTTCGTCGTTTGTTATCCACTCTTGTTCTTTGATCTCATGTTTGAACTTCCCAACAAAATTCAAGTCCCATATCGTTTTGTAATCCTTTCCATAATTTATGTAACAAATCTCTAAGATGACAGAGCTGCTAACCACAATGTGCATAGGATATTACACTCTCATTCAATTGCCATGAGAGGTTAGATATCGGCAAACTTTTTGCTGCTTCTATTGGCCACTCAAGTGCGCGTTCTAGTGCCTCATACATATTCATTACTACTTTTAACCAGTCATGTGTTAGCAGACAACACACCTCGGCGGTGATTCGACTCAAGGATTCGTGGATGTGGGAGGGGGCTATCCACACCCACTATCAATCTTTCCAGTGTTTGCATAATTCAATAAATCGCTCTCCATCATATCGATAGTATCCTTTAGATCTGAAGTTCTGATTGTAATTTGCCTTGCAATAGATGGTGAACGATGAATATAAAACTATAAACATAATATTTTCCTCCATTTGTCTTTCACATTATGTAGATGTTAAAGAAGTCTGATTTTGTAAACAATCACTGGTATGGTTCTCTCAAAATTTCAGGTGGGTTCATCTTTTTTCTTCTTTTTCTCTATTGATCGTCCATTGAAGGTATATGATCGCAATAGATATGCGAAGTGCTAGTAAACAATATGGATTAGAACTCAACTCTATGCTATCATGCGACTGTAAATATAATGTCTGGAAGCTGGAGCGTTATCAGTTGTTATCTAACAGAGCATCCTTTTTAAAGATACTTCATATTCTGTTATCACATAATGTAATGTCAAAAATAATAACATTTTACTGCACAACGTAGCTCAGAGTGCAGAAAAGAAATGTTGGTCTCACATTGTCAATGGTGCATTATTTCTTGCTTCCCATCGTCACTCTGTATCCTATGATTCCATACTTCTTCTTCTTTTTTTTTCCAACTCTCCCTTTCCCCGTTCCTTCACTACTCTACGCCCACGTCCCAACATACACTCTTTTTAGTTTTCTGCAATTCGATAAATATCTCGTTACTGATTCCCATATCCATGGATGTGTGCTAGTCTTATCATCCTTGGACGACATTATGAAAGCGGGCTCTGTCGTTGCTCACTGTTTCATTTTCGTTACCATGAAGTACTAGTACTTCGAAGAAAACACTCGACATAGATACATTGTAAGTCCCAGTGCGGTTACGACCGGATAGACATTGGACAAAAGCAAATTTGTCATGTCATGCTATTGGAGCGTTGAAATGATAATGTGGTTGTTAAACGCACCAGATTGTGTACATCGTATCGGTCATATAAAGTTGAACCGTGCATTATGGTTATTAGGAACAATTTTAGGTAATTGCTGATTTACTATCAATCTTGCACATGCAGTGTGCTGTTATGCAGTGTCATACTTTAGGCATCAATGCAATTGAAAACTGTCCAAAAAAAAAAGTTCATGGAAAAAACAAAAATATCAATGACTAAAGCTGTTAATCCTCCCAATTCTCTTACGCAGTCCATTGGACCCTCCCCTTTACTCTCCACAATGCTCTACCGTTCCTATGTACACCGCGCCCTTTCCTGCCTGTATCCCACATGACAGCTCACTTCATTGCATGCCCCCATAGAGCCCGAAACTCTTGCCGCCAGCCAAGGCCCGTAAGCCCACAGGCAACCTCCCTTCCTGAAAGCATTCCGCAAGGAGCAGTCAGGGTATACCGTCAAACAGCAGTCACTCGGAGGACAGCGAAGAGCTGACGACCAGACAGCCGGGAGCTCGGGGGCGCTATCTAAAGTTGTTCCGCCACGGCTTGTTGAAAGATGTCTGCCGCACTCAGGTCGTTGGGTCTGCTAACACACCGCGAGCTGCTTTTTTATCTCGAGCCCCTTTTTTGTCCAAGATTTCCGTTATTTTAGCCCGCTTTTTGGGTCTCTTCACAGCCATGCAGGTATTCCTACACCGCACACGCTGTGATGAAAGTTTTGTTAAGCTGGAAAACAAGTTCGATTTATGCTAGGTTCAAGGCAAGAAAAACCCAAGACCCTTGATGGGCAAGGATCTATCTTGGCTCGACGATGGGGGAAATGGGCTCGACTTGGAGGCAGATTTGGCAATTAGAGTTGACAGGAGCCGAAAGCTTGTCTTGTTTCCCTGTAAGAGACTCCGCATTTCAAAAAACCAAAGAAGTTTTCTCGAGAAAAAAAAATGATGTATCACGTTGGAAAGAAAATTAGATTTGCCGGCAACAACAGAAAACTGCAATTGGTTAATCGTGGAAAGTACGATGAACTGCAGATGATATTGCAATGTCTCATCAGATGTCTAGGGAAAGTTATCTTTGAACCGGAAGACACTGAGTTATGCGATATGGGTTGTAGCATAGTGTTGTTGATGTTGTATTAGCAGTGGCAGTATATGAATAGTTATATTCCGTACGTTCGCAATGCACGAAGGAGAGAAATACTACAGGTGATAGTACTTGCGATAGTAGTGATGAAATAAAGTAAAGCAGTAGAGTGTATTCTTTGGGTTAGTCAAATATGCACAGCACTTGAATGAACATGATCAACGTTATTGATAGTGATGGAACATTTTGTTATGTTAACTCAGTGGAAGAATATTTATATGTTTTCTTTCGGGATAATATATTTCTCATCAATGTGGATGGTATATGACAATAAATGAGTCAACTATTATATTTGTCAGCGAAATCGACAGGAAGAAATTCGAAGGGTTGTCGGATTGCTGGAAGACAATCTTCAAGCCGCGAATTTTTTAGATTAATTTGTGACAATTCCAAGGCCTTAACATTCTATTCTGCAATGATTTGATTCATCGATGTAATGTATAGCAACGATGAGTATTTGTATGAAAATGTTCTCACCCCAAGGGCTTAGAAATGCTCTTTTTTGTGGAGGGGAGGGGGGGGGGTAGCTTATCCCTCGATTTTGTCTCCGACTCAAAACTTCTTTCAATAAAATGTCAAACACTTTGGAAAAATTATGATAATAATTGTGTATATTCCCCTCCAGTCATTTATCAGATCATGTATAAATAATGTTGCAACAAATAGCAGTTGCAGATCGTGTATAGCATATGCTTCATCTGTTATCTGTTGTCTCAATGAAATAGCAGTAAAGGCAGTAAGAGAGGGACTTTAATGTGAAAGTAATAAATGGTAAAAGTAACAAAAGCAGTATAGTTGTAGTACAGTAGTAGTGATAGAAGTAGTAGTAGTAGTAGTAGTAGTGGTGGTATAGTAGTAGTAGTAGTAGTAGTAGTAGTAGTAGTAGTAGTAGTAGTAGTAGTAGTAGTAGTAGTAGTAGTAGTAGTAGTAGTAGTAGTAGTACTAGTAATATCTATAAAGTGATAATAATAGAAGTAATAGTGGGGGTAGTAATGGTAGCAGATTGTAATGATACCTGTCTTGGTGGTAAAAGTGTGGAAGAAAACAAAAAAGAAATCACACGATGATTCCTCTCTCTCTCTCTTGTAATTATGTCATTATGTACATTACAAGAACAAACAACAAGAAAGTGTATGCATGTGAAATCTTATGGTAATCAGTTATCTTTATAATGAGGAGTTTTATGGCCACTCCACAGAACGGAGTTTCGCTTTGACATGTTAATCAGCGCAGATTGATTAAAAGCAAGGAGGTTTACATAATTATGACAACTGTCGCTCTTCTCGTCCACTTTCTACCCCTTAACTCGGGACTCTACATTCTGCTCGTATTCATACTCTGTCTCCCCCTCTATATGATTATTCCTTTCTTCTGGTCTCACGCACTCACTCACTCACTCCCTCACTCTATCTATCTATCTATCTATCTATCTATCTATCTATCTATCTATCTATCTATCTATCTATCTATCTTTCTATCTTTCTATCTATATATCTATCTATCTATCTATAGTTCTATCTATCTATCTATCTATCTATCTACTTTCCTATCTATGCTAATGTCTTGATGCACAATATTATACACAATAATGGTCGTAACAACATTTTACATGATAACTTTGGTATCAATAATGTAATAAAAGGAAATCTTCAAAGAAATAACAGAAAGAGAGAAAAAAGAGTGACTGAAATGAAAAGAATGGTCTTCTACTTCAGCTATATAATATATGAAAACTTGATGGATTGTTGTCGAAGGGGTAAAGGTTGAAATAGGTGCTGTTTGTCATTAGAATAGTCTCTAGGCTCTATAGATCTTGACATTATGAGAGGAGTAAGAATAACATATGCTGGCAATTAAAACGCGGTTTGTTTACGTGTATAGCAGCAAAAATTTCTCCCATACAGCTATCAATGCTTCGTCGGCTGAATTCATCATCATCCTCTCACCGCGATATCTTTCTCTCTCTTTCCCTCTCCATCTTCCCCTTCTATCTCCCCCCCCCCCCCTTAACTCAATGGCGTAGATGCACAAAGGGGGGGGGGGCTATTATAATCTCTCATCATATACTTTGTCATAATTCAACGAATGATTAAATCAAAATAGGTAATGGCAATAACAATTATAGCAATAAGAAAAGCAACAATAAGAGTGATGAAGGTGACGATGATATGATGATGATGAATAATGATAATAATGAAGATAATTGTACCTTGGGAAATATTATTATTATTTCTTATAATCATTCTTGATTTTCTCCCCACTGCGCTTCTTCGCATTTGCTAACCGACCTGGACAAAACGTGATATTGTAATTTATGATGATAATATGCGCACAGAAACATACAGACATACACTATAGCGATTGTATAATTTATATGCATCGATGTTTCTTAGGATGGGGTGTATAACTTCTAGCCCCTTCTGGACGAGAAGTCTCCTGCAATAAACTGTCTAACTCCACAATCATCTCTTTTCATCACTCTCTTCTGCGGTTTGTATGCAAGACTTAGTGTTGCTCATTTTGGACGGAATTTTCGAGGAATACTAAAGTGAAAGTAAAGTCTCGAACCCTATTCTAAAGCCACAGAACTCCAACTAACAATATCTATATGTTTTCCTAGAGGTTAACAACAAAAATACAAATGATGCACCACCATTATTTCTCCGTAACTTACACAGTAGCTTATACACCGTACAGAATAAGCCTGATTTCAGCAGCTTCTCTCTTCCCAACTCCCTGGTATGACGAGTTTTATTAAGAGTATGAAGTTGTGGGGGGGGGGGGAATATGACAGCAGGTCAATACATTATAGGCCTGTGATACGTGTATGATATCTTCCTTTTTTAATGATACCCAAGACTGCAAGAAACAGTATATAGGAGTAGTAAAATCCCAAAGAAAGACGTGAAACACATCATCAGGATGAGATATATGTCAAAAAGAGACAGCAATAACTATATAGCTTACCTTGAACAATATTACCAGGGAGAACTTGTTAAAGGGGATGGCTAGTGACTGATCAGTGGGAATCAGTGGGAATGCTGGGGGATGATTGTTCCAATCCTTGTGGGATTTATTTAAGAGTACATTATATATCTCTTGTCGTGTGAAAATGATTTGCTTCAGAATGGTCTCATATTCAAGTAATGTGCAGTTTAATGCCCCGTCACTGTACAGGCATGCTAACCTGGAAACATTAAACTGCACATTACTTGAATATGAGACCATTCTGAAGCAAATCATTTTCACACGACAATTAGGGATATATAATGTACTCTTAAATAAATCCCACAAGAATTGGAACAATCACCCCCAGCATTCCCACTGATTCCCACTGATCAGTTGCTAGCCATCCCCTTCAAAACTGAAAAATGAACAATACCCCTCGTCCACGGGGTTGGATAGTATAAAAACACATGATTTCATTGACATTCATGACGAAGTTAGATTCGGTTCGGTTGCACTCAAGTTCTTTAAGCTCCTTTAAGAAAAATCTCCAAGTCAATTTTCTAAAATCCTATGTTCAATTATTTTGCCGTAATTACTTGATTTTTTTTTTTTTGCATATACTCAAATGATGCCTCGCTCGGATGACTTCATTAGTTTGATCAACTTGCTACTTTTCTTAGCATTTATACCATAAGTTAATCATAAACATTATATATTATACCTTGTACATCCCGTAAACATTGTAATATTCTCGATATTTTGAATTTTGCATGTTACGTCACTTCTGACATTGTTATACTGTACTAAAACCTATGTTATATTTTTGGAGCCCACATCCTACAAGCTTTGCTTTTTAGTGGGTTCCTCATATTTTACGCCAATTATATGTCCTTATACATTTGTGCATTATTGGTTCAAACTGACCATTGTGTGAAAAACATTTCTGCTTCAAATCAAATGGAATATAAAACTTGTATGAAATGTGGAATATGGAACATGAATAAAAAAAAAAAAAATCCCCAATGATGTATATCAAACAAATACAATATACCCAACAACAATTCGGTATTTGTCATAAAGTCACATCTATTGTATTTTCCTTGATTATGATGTTGTACTGATTGTATGTAATTACGTGTATTCAAATGTCTTATTATATTTGCATTTTTTTGTTGGAAATGAAATAAATCAAATGAAAATGACAAATATTATCAGGAAATTAAAGCAAGCTTCAAAAAAGGAACTAAATGCAAATCTACTGTCTTTTGTATAAAGGCAATCCTGACAGGTAAACCTTTTTTTGGGGGGGGGGGGTGGGGGAGAATGTTTGTTCTTTGGCTGATGATACAAATTGCTAGGGTGATGAGTAATTTCAAATGTATACTTTGATACTCACCTTTGTGCATTTCATTCTAGAGTATTCCACACAGAGCAAATGCTTTCAAACTTCCAAGGATCCCCTCGCACATTTTGGCAGAGATCGTGAAACACCTTTTCATGTTTGTGTAAAAGATCCGATGTAACACCAGTTTGGAATATTACAATTAAGATTATAAATGAGAAAGAAATTCTAAACATTGCACCTCCTTTCTCTCAAAATAGCTGTTTGGTTTTCGTTACGTGAAACTTTTAACATGTATTTTTGCTGTTGAAAATATGATATATTATCATTTGCAATTCCAAGACAAACTTCTTACTGTTGATGGCTTCAAATCTCGTTTGAATAACTTGACAAAGATCTAGAGCAACGCCTCTCAACCGTTTTAGACCAGAGACCCATTTTGGCCCTTTCGATTTTTTTTTTTTTTTTTTTTTTTTTTTGGGGGGGGGGGCATCTAGATAGAATACTAGTAGTATTTATCATTTGTTTGTTTGTTCATGGGACTGATCGAATCCGGAAGCGCTATAGCTATTTTCCAAAAAGATGACAGATTCCTACAAATCACGCCCCAAGCTGCTTCCGGTCACTTCCCTGTCAAAGAGAACGATTGTCTTCCCCCATTGCCCAATATTTTGATATGTTTTGATATTTTTAAAATGTAATGAAGTTCTGTAGAGGTAAGGCAGAAAAGTGCAAGTTGAACTCATTATGAGTGGAACTGGTATACAGAAGGCTACATTATGAAATTCAAAACGGAATTAGTCGTAATAAACGGTAAGTGAAAAAGCAAACCTTCGTCCTCTCTAGTGTTTCAGACGAAGTTTTGTCCATCAGAACCTCGATTGTTCTCCTAATTTGGTGAAAGAGAGGATGACACTGGTAGCTGAAGACAGATATGTATGTATTATATATAAGTGTGTGTGTGTGTGTGTGTGTGTGTGTGTGTGTGTGTGCAGATAGAAAAGGAAGGGATGAATTTAATTATATGGAAATATTGAGTGAAGCTAAAAGACGTGAGGGCCGGTGTAAGCAAAGAGATCTTACCATATTGGGGAAAATATACATTTACTTAAAACATTATGCATTATCTAAACTGAATTATGTGTCTTCGTCATCTGCTTGAATTCAGAAAATTTGTTTTGATATAAGGGGAGAGGTGAATATATGGAAGGTGTTTGGCATTCTGGGTAGTTAGTTGTAAAGTTATATTGATAGGGTAGTTAGGGAGAATACTGCATGGTTTGGTGTGAGTTTTATTTTAGACGTAATATACTTTATACTTCTATTTTCTACATTATATATATATATATATATATATATATATATATTTTTTTTTTTTAAAGATTGGTTGGTGTATTTTCTGTATTATTTTCAATTCTATTTGTTACAGTGAAAATTAAATGTGTGTCGCAATTGTGACCAGTGCGAAAATGTGGTTTAAGGGATGTTATTCATATTATGTTGTACAGTATGATATCACATTGAATTGTTTTTGGCATTATTTGAGTGGAGGCGAATTTTACTGAAAAAGAAAAGTGTGTGTGCATGTTTAAGTGTGTTCCTGGCTCTCCTTTTGCAAACCTGTACAGATTGCAGATATTTGGCATTTGTGAAGGTCTGTTTTCCCCTTTGTCTCGTGATGACACTTTCGTTACATTACACTCTAACAAGCGAAATACCAAAGAATACAATCATAAGGCTTCTCCAGTACACGTTGTTCAGACACATGGAACTTTCAGTACATGGCGAGCAAGGACCTCCTTGATGAACGGGGAGGTGCATGGAATAACAACTCACATCCCTTTCACATTACCCCGGAATCCCAGCTGCTTATTTTTCTTGATGACGCTGACTAGTCGTGACCGTTGTATCGACGGCCGTCATTTTACGGAGAATTCACCCTCCAGGATGACGTCACAATCCAAGTGACGCTTTTCGCAGGTCGTTAGACACGATCAGCAGACGGACATTGGAAGTGATAATTGGAGAAGGCGCGAAAAGATGACCATCGCTATCACGTGGCGGGCAGGCAGCCAGCCGGACACTCATCTTCTATCTCTACTCAACAGAAAACACAAACTACTCCACTTTAGCTGCTCAGATCCGCAGAGCATGAACTCTGATCTAGATCATATAGTGAAGCTGGAACGCGAAAACCGCATCCGAATTGCAATGAAAATGTTAGTGGATTTATCTCTGGATTCTTCACGCTCTTGCGGTGGAGTGATGTCATCACCAAATTCTGCAGCCAGGGACGTTTGATGTCAAACCTTCCCTCCTATTTCCTCTTTGTTTCTGCGTATAGCCCTCGACAGCTAAATGTGACCAAAAAAAAAAAAAAAAAAAAAAATAGAAAGAAAAATAATAATGATAAAATAATAGCATGCTATCATGCGCAATAATGTTGTACCCTGTTATTGGGGTTATTCGGTGTCTGATAATCAATATTACATTTTACAAAATTTCTCACATTTTCTACTTTCAGATCTTTTCATCTTTCCATATGTAGAGTTTCAGCAGTAGACGTCACTTGCCAAGATGAGTCCGACTTCAGGGTACTGTAACTCATTTTTTACTGGAGGGGAATTCCGAAGAAAGCACTTTCAACGGCTTATGCAATGAGCCAGGTGCGTTGCTATGTCATTGTATAAATCATATTTTGCTACTTGAAGCCCCCAGTTAGAAAATACCATAAAAACAGTACCTAAACCGAATTGGTCTACAGCGAAAGTAGAATACATTAACTGTTAAACTCACACAATTAGTGCCAAAGTTTGGTGCACAGCAACAATACCGACCGAATGCGAGTGAAAATGAAATTTGTCCTGGTTTCAGATCTATCCAAGTATTTCGTGTAAAGATTATTTTACCAATCATTTAAATTCGGTTGTGTTAGATCTGCAGCTTTCTTATACATGTATTTCATTGAATATCATCATTCGCATGTAGTAGGCCTATGTCCTACAAAAAGTAGTCGGTTTAGCGAAGGAGGTACTAGGGGTACTTCTTGGTTTACCTTGTGCATCAAGTTGCCGGTATGCATTTTCCCGAGATCATTTTCTGACCACTCGTTGGAAGTGGAACGTTATGCCGTGCTCGGAAATATTGATGTCATGACTGTCGCAGACTCTCTCTAGACGGGAAACCGACGACGCCCACTGCCCATGATTTGTTTGAAATTTATAATCGTGAAGAGCACCACCCAGTGCAGGGACGGTATCTGCAGCGGGAGCCTAATGGGTCTGATCGCTAAAGACCCGGGGAGCAAATGGCCCAACGAGCCGCTGGCGACATAACGTTCACATCCAGTTAAAAGCGTGCACCTTCGGCGAACTCGCGCCAATAACATAGTATGCTCTCATCGCACGCGTTTTTAGCTATCCTCCGGGACATCTTTGGCCGAAACAGCGGTCCGCTAAACATACACCAGGCCACAGCACCGCTGGTTGTCCATGGCACGGGCCATCTGTTTCTGAAATACTTATCAATTCGCTTATTTTGTTGGAAAGGATCCGCGCAGGGGTTATTTGGATTAGAAAATGATCCTCATGCAATCTTTACAGGCACAAAATACCACTGCAATTTCGAGCAAAATAGAGCAACTTCGAGTCGCATGGGTCCTTTGTGTTGGTCTACGCAGATATTTAATTTCACTTGTTCTTATTTCAATAAATCTGTTCATTGATAAAAGTAGTTTAGTTTTAATACGTTTGTCTCGACAAGCACTCGTAAACAAGAAGTCTCCCAGACAGCAAGTCGGCTGCAATCCTCAAGTATTTTCTTCTTTTTGCCTCCGTCCTACCAAAATTAGAATAGACGCAAAAGTAAGTGGTATTCATGTTTTTATTTTTTCAGAACGACTTATTTAATCTTTGAAATCCCTGCTGAACTATTCGTTTGGTTACAGCAGCTGTCAAACCATCCTTTGAGAATTTCACGTAAATGTCACTCCATACTCAATTTGTCTCCCGTCGCATTGAAAAGAGTAAAGAAGTTTCATTAAAAAGAATAACGCATGGAGATTTTTAATCTGGCACGTTTGCATTTAAGAGTTATGTTGCTTGTAATCAAAGACATAACGCATGGATATCAATTGAGGTGATTATGTAACAATCCTGAAAATTCTCTTGTCGTAAAAGTCGCGAAAAGTATTATAGGACCTGCTTACCGGTAAATCCCTGTTTCTCGGCAAATTATTTAGTACCTATAGAAACAACCATATCCCCTGAAATTTACCACTCTGTGATTTTTTGAGTTGCCTAGTGGAGATTGCAGTAACGTTATCTATACACGTCGATGTATATAATTATAAATCTTGAAATTCAAATTTAGATGTAGAGGAAACAAAAATAACTAGCAAGGAAGAGAGTGCAACATAATATAATACTGGTAACAAAGCTCCCTTATTTTATGCTTTCTTTTAAAACATTCATGAGAATAAAGGTTTCTCAGGTGTGAATTATTTCTTGTGTGTCTTTTCGAGGTATTGGAGAGTGCTCACCCATAAAAAACGTTTACTCATAAATATGGAGGCCTTTTAGGGACTATTTTCCTTTACATACTAGTATAAATGTTACATAAAATCAATATCAATAGACAGATGTAGATATGCTGATCATATGCTACAAATTAATGCAAATGATCGAAGACAAGAAATACTATTAATAAAGATAGAAATGATGATGATGATGATGATGATGATGATGATAATAATGATAATAATAATGATAATAATGATAGTAATAGTAATATAATAATAATAATAATAATAATAATAATAATAATAACAATAATAATGATAACATTCATAATGATGATAATAATAACTATAATATAATTAACAATAACAATGATAATATCAAGGTTTGCACCCTATGCTCTTATATTTTCACCTAATAACCTTCTTCGTGATCAGTTATCTTACACCATTCGTTGTCACTCACACAAGAGATATATCAATCACTGTATTTTTTTTCACATAAACACGTCGGAAATTGAGTTAGAATACCACGGGCGCTTACATGTTTCTTTTCTACCAAAAAATAAAGCTACCAAGCAAACGTTACGAAACGACATTTCTCGATCTCCATAATACGACTATGGGTTACTATCATTGAACCTGACTATTTGATCCGAAGGTTTATAGAGAGGGCTGAACTGAGGAGATGCGTAGATCAAATTCAAATTTGATGATATCGGCTTGAACGTTTCACTATGCCAAAATATGCACAGAATTCTTCCCACAACGACTGTCACACGAACGTTGTGCCCGCAAATGAAAACCATTCCTTGACAACACCTTATAGATCACTCTTCTCAAAACGAAATATGGTTTCATAGCGGCCTTCCGTCTTTGCGAACATTCCTCATCCTGACTCTCGAGAAGAGAAAGCGCAATGTTTTCTTAAGTTTATGGTATCGTATACGCGCAGAATGCAATATGTTAACTGGAGTTATTGCATTCCGACCCGTGTTGGTTTATTTTCGTTGAATGGAGTAGATAACTTATTGTAAAACGTCACTCCCTAGCAACCACCAGCATCCTACTCTGTGTCAACAGATGACTTTTCATCTACCCAAGCGCGCCAAGCGGTTCGGCTGCGGACGGTGTAAGGCGTGAGCTCTGCGTAAACAGCGTTTACTGGAAACCTGGTCCGGCGAAGAGAGACGACGAGCGACATCTTTTGTCCATCTGCAGAGAGGCGATGAAAAACGCCCGCTGAGAGATTGGACTAAAGAGATTGGACTAAAGAGATTGAGAAAGCCTTGGAGGCGAATGTGTGTGTATGTGTGTGCTAGCGTACGTGCGTGTGTGTGTGTGTGTGTGTGTGTGTGTGTAGTTATGTGTGCATATTATTCGGAAAAGGCATGCATCCAGAAGACATCGAAGAGATGAAGGGGAAACCCAGGAAAAAGAAGGGGGGGGGGGGATGGTATATTGCGGACAGCCTTTGCACCAGGAGCATGAAACATCGCCATGCCATTCTGGCGATGTTCCTGGTAACCATGGAGACAGGAGGGGTGGTGCAGGCACGAGAATCTTTTTCTCCTCGATGAGGACTGAATCGGTTTAAGCTTCTTCTATAAATCTGGCGAAACACTGTCAATAACACATGCACATTCCTGTGAAATATTTTGGCCCGTTTTTATTGCCAACAACAGTTGGAAGATTATTTGTAAGACCCATTAGAGATATGATCACACCAAACAGCCATTGGAGATGTTTTTCTCTTCCCTGTCCCAGTGTGAAGAGATTGAAGAATATAAATGTGCAGAAATTTATGTGAATTCTTGGTAGGCCACCAGGGTGCACAGAACTTTATGATTCAAAGGAAAGTGTGGTTCTTGTGCCCGTATATATGACCCTGGAAAAGGTCACATTTTCCAGTTATTAATGACAGACAAGCTGATGTGGTAGGGTCAAGGTCAAGGCACGGCATTACATCTAATGGGCCTGCATACAAGCAAAGAACCTTGTAACCTTGCTAACAAAACCATACTCACTTGAAATAACATGGCTAAAGCACATACAAGGAACTGTACTATGACAGTTTTAAATTCCACTGTTTGATAGCGCGAGAGCCAAACCTAAGTTGATGAAAGCT
Source organism: Diadema setosum (assembly GCA_033980235.1). Lineage (NCBI taxonomy): Eukaryota > Metazoa > Echinodermata > Echinoidea > Diadematoida > Diadematidae > Diadema > Diadema setosum. Next base: position 27,770,690 of record CM067061.1, on the reverse strand, counting down.
TTCTACTGCTCTATGTTTCAGGGTCACAGCTCTCGGTAATAACATCCTGCTAATAACGTGCAACCCTTTTGGACAGTGTCTCCTTCATGCCCAATCTCTTTCACATTCAATATAGCAAATATTGTCTCTCTCTCTCTTCCTCTGTCAATGAATGAATGAATGAATGAATGAATGAATGAATGAATGAATGAATGAATGAATGAATGAATGAATGAATGAATGAATGAATGAATGAATGAATGAATGAATGAATGAATGAATGAATGAATGAATGAATGAATGAATGAATGAATGAATGAATGAATGAATGAATGAATGAATGAATGAATGAATGAATGAATGAATGAATGAATGAATGAATGAATGAATGAATGAATGAATGAATGAATGAATGAATGAATGAATGAATGAATGAATGAATGAATGAATGAATGAATGAATGAATGAATGAATGAATGAATGAATGAATGAATGAATGAATGAATGAATGAATCAATCAGTCTGTCAGTCAATCAATTTTATCAACTATCCACCCATCTATTTATTTATTCATTTATTTAGTTAGTTATTTACCTACCTACCTATCTGTCTATCTATCTATCTTTCTTTCTCTCTTTCTATCTATTGCATCAACTATACAGATACATCCTAATATGGCCTATGCACTCTACCAGGGGGTGTTTCATAAAGCTGTTCTTAAAGTAACAAACGACTTAAGAACGACTGGTGATCAGTTCTTGTGAATTATTGAAATTCTGATTAAGTATAGCACATCAGAACGTGTTCCAGTTGTTCTTAAGTCGTTCATAACTTTTAAGAACAGCTTTATGAAACATCCCCCTGGATTACACACACTACATAATAAAAATATTGTGTATGTAAAACGATGTCTGCAATGGATTCATGTAAAAAAAAAAATTGGCATTAGCTGTATTTGTATTTTTGTATTTTCTGTCTATCCCGAAGTAGATGTGAGAAATGGCTTAGGTAACTGAAACGGAATTTGATAAAAACATAATGACCTGCAAGGTAACAAATGTAGTCTTGACAAGAGTGTCTTGATAAGGGCCTGATTTGGGAACAATTGTTACAGTTATATAATCACTCTTAGGACTGATATTTTGCAAGTATAAATATGCACCACATTGTGTCCATACCTGAAGTATGCAATAGCAAATTTGCATTCATTCCTTTTATCTGTATGTGACTGCAGAGTATGTGTCATATTTACAGTTACCCTCTGCATCAAACACCACAATTCACTCTGATACATAAAACACACAAAATCAGTCTCATATTCCACAAAAATGGTGTGTTTTTATTTTGACATCCATAGCATGGAACAGCCCCTCTCATAAGAGCTGTGTCATTCAAAAACCTTCCTTCTTATATCATCAACATTTCTCTCTACAGTAAAATACATCCTCACATGAAAAGTCTGTACAATTTTCATCTGCCTCTGTCGAAAGCAAAACTACCAGAAAATATATATAGCTCTATGCTGCCTTATTCCATTGGCATTTCAATAATCTACATGCAAAATATCTTATCTTACAAGTCGTAACTCGCAGGTCTGTTGTCAGTATTATTCACAGTGTTTACAACTTCACAAGATATTGTCTTCTCATACTTGTTTTTCTATAGTCTTGAATGCAAGTTTAATACCACAGTGAGACGCAAAGTGTTGCAGTTTAGATAAAACAGTGAGAGATTGAAACACTGTGGTAACATGTGTAGAACACCAGTGACAGATCTCAGTGTATACATAACTGGCGGTAGTACATGCTGTGTGCAACTCAACCTGCAAGTTGCACATTATCAGTTTTACTGCAAGAACATGTGTAATACACCAGAGGGTGATTCTAGTGTTAACCCTATGGCATGCTGTGTGTCATACACCTATGAGTTGCCTCTTTGGAGTAAGTTACCTCGTACACCCTGTGGTAAGAATGAAATACTGGTACACCTTAGGGTGAAAACACCGCTCATCCTTCGGGTGGTGTTTGCAGTGTGTAATACATCATGAGCTGGACAACCAGTGGCGAATGCATACATGTAGGTATGTACACAGTGTAGCTGCTGAAATCCCAAGTGTATACTCTATATACACGACATATTTGGAGAGTACAGTATTCCCTGAATTGGGACAAATAACACAATTTTAAAAGAATATGTGATCAAGAACCACTGTGACAGATGGGGCAATATATGCATTACTCCTTTACAGGAGAAAAGTTTGCACAATCCTACCTTGAAGACAATATACTGCTCATTTGTGTTACAGGAGGCAATATTTTTGCAAGGTGTTAATTTCCCAAATATTGGTGGGCACACAAAATTCAGGGGAAAAAAAAAATCACACTGAAATATACCACGTATGCAATACCCTAGAGGTCGTACATGCTCTCTGTAGTACACCTTGCAACCGGTACACAAGTGCCTCATACAATGTACACCTGATAAACAACACAACTGGCAGGTAGTTTACCAGTGTGAAGTGTATAACCTCTGCTATACAAACTACAGTTTTCATACACTTAACCTGTTGAAGATGGACTGATTTTGCTACAATACGCATTTCCCATATACCCCTGCCCGAGTATACTTGGGACTCGTCCTCAACAGGTTAAAGGGGATGGCTAGTAACCGATCAGTGGGAATTAGTGGGAAAGCTGAGGGATGATTGTTCCAATCCTTGTGGGATTTATTTAAGAGTACATTATATATCTACTGTTGTGTGAAAGTTATTTGCTTCAGAACGGTCTCATATTCAAGTAATGTGCAGATTAATGCCCCGTCACTGACCACGGACGCTTCCCTGGAAACATTAAACTGCACATTACTTGAAAATGAGACCATTCTGAAGCAAATAATTTTCACACAAGAATAGATATATAGTGCACTCTTAAATGAATCCCAAAAGGACTGGAACAATCATCCTCAAGCATTCCCACTGATTCCCACTGATTAGTTACTAGCCATCCCCTTTAAATAGGAACTACACTGGCAAAGTAACGCACAAACAAGTCCTAAAGATACATTTACACTCTGCAGGTAGTACGACTTGAGGATCATACACTCTGAAACAATTGCCTTGAGAGTTCTTACACCTAGGGTGTCAACACAGTGTTAACAATGCAAATGCAGTGGTGAACAACAATTTGAAATACAAAAAAGCACAGGACAAACCCATTCTGACCGCAGCTGCTCTAGAGAGTTTTTGATCACAAGATTAGTACTGCAAACGGGTGGCAATTTGAGCAGTCCTTTACACTTTATTTACACCAGTCAATCTCTTATGCGATCAATATTTGCCCATTATATGTATCTGTCCTTAATTTCATTACCTTTCTTCACTTTGCCATTTTGTTCATTGGCTTGGATGCAAGTTCGGAGTGATCCATAAGGCATCTGTTGCAATAAAACTCAACGAATCAGCGAGCAAATCATTGATTTGATGTATATTTGCTGTCAAATAAGCAAGAACATGATAAAAAAAGCAGTTTTTAATCTGCACAATTACATATGAATATATCAGTTTGACAGCTCAAACTTGAAAAATATCCACTTTGTGTATACTGTTGGTACCTTGACCACAAAGAATTCATTTTCTCTCTGCACAAATATTTGACCTGGACAACACACTGATTACGTTGCATCATTGGTCCAACAGAAAAAAAGAAAGTGACCAAACTACATGCAGGAAGAGACAGTGATTACTTAATAGAAATGATTCAAATAAATTTGGTCCTTTTGATGTGAAAACATGAATTGAACAGAATGTCAGACTCTTCAAGACAACACGCATAGTGATGATGCGAACAATTGAATAATAGAATCATCTGAGCATAGAAAAAAAACACCAAGTCACAACTTTACTGATGAAAAGGTTCTCACTGACAACTGATTTGGGATTTATAGAGATTTCCCTACACTTCAAAAGGTTTTCAAAGCAGATGTCAAATAAAGCACTCTTGATAAGCTATCTTTGGTCATCAAGAAAAAAATGGAGAATGTCTCGATACTTTCTGTACAAATCTGAACATGGCAACTTTGTTCTTAATATTAACACTCTGACATGTCCTGCAAATGCTTGTAAAAAAAAAAAATGATACAAAAATGATATGTAAAACAGAATTGGCATATAAAATCATGTGCAAAACATACAGACAAAATAATGATACCGGTACACATGACATGCACTTAGTCCATAATTTACAAACAGGGTGATTAACAATCAGGCCCTATGCTACTGTGCGTTCTCAACATTATACCCAGGTCCTAGCTACCACTTGCATGGTAAATAACTAAGGTATGTGAAGTATTAAGTTTTTAAATACCAGGTTATCTCGTTTTGGCAAGTTTGGTGTGACGGCATTTCATTTAACCATATTTTGTTGATAATGAAATCCGTTTGTTTTCAAATTACTTTATCTATTAAGCAACAATACATGCTGTATTTTCTTGGAGAGCGGCAACTCTTGCTTTGATTTGCTGCAAATTGTAGTGTTACATGTAGTTTTGCTGCAAATAATAATGTAACTTGTAGTTTTGCTGATATGTATATCGTCTCTATTAGCGTTACAGTTGTCCTGCCGACAGCTGGTCATTGCTGTAGAAACCAGGAGGATCCTGCACAACTGCATCAAACTGTAGATTCCAATTCCACCTCTCTGACTGTACTATGGTTTGTAAATATTGATTACATGTATCTATTTATGCAAGTGATCGGAAGCGGGGCTAATGCTATTGTGCCAGGAACCAAAAAAGAAAAGAAGCAATTAATTATTTACGATCAACATCACTTTGCTAGGGATTCCTCACAGATTGAACTCGTTGTTTAACCCTTGACCTCTGACCTGCGGGCAGTTATACCCCTCTTCACGCACATCAAACCACCTGCAGCCATGAATGCAGGTGTGTGTATGTGTTTTCATGCGTAGTGGGTGTGCAGGGAATAATTTTCCAACTCAAATTTGACTGGTGTAAAAATGCATAGCAAATTGCAATGCGATACCAGGAAATTATTCCCTGGGTGTGGCTGCGTGTATAAAAACAAGTGTATTCCTTTGCTTGCTTCACATCATCCCTGTATTACTCTGCTTTGCAAATTTACTGTCTAAAAATGAAATGCAGAAGTGAAATTCACTGTTTCCATATAAAAGGTGGCTTGACGTTGACAGCGTAAGACCCCAAATGTGCAAAAAGGGATAAAATGAGACGATGAATCATGATAAATCATGACAAATCATCTGTTACACTGTATTCACCTTAACAGATAAAATTCTAGTTCCAACGCAACAAGTATATTCTTGCTTTTACAACACTGTAACTTATGGTTTCATTATTCATCACAGGTGTATGGACAAATGTGACAAGAAACACTGAAGATTAAACCTTTCACTACAAATATTCTCTTCATTATTGAAGTTCTTTCATCTGCTTGTGCAATATTATCAAACCAGAGAAATATATTGAAAACAAATCCAAAGCCTTGAAATAATAGGCTCACTATTCCAAGAAGTCTAATTCACACAGTAATTAAAAACAGGAAAAAGATATAAATTCTCTTTTTCACCCATGTACACACAAAAGCATACAAATTGCTTGATGAACTCTGTGTAGTACATAATGTGTGTGACACTATGGTTTGATTCCCCCCCCCCCTTGTATTCAAGTCTACATTAACAGTAAATTGCAAAGCAAACCTCCATTAAGAGAATACTGTGATTAGTTGCAGGAACCTATTTTGTGTTGATGGAGATCAGAAATACAAGAAATACATGGTATATGAAGTGAATAAAGTTGGCACAGTGTTGTGTTTCTCGAAGCAGAGGCAAGAAACCCAGGAAATGACGAGGGAAGTTTTGATTTGAAATGCTTCCTTTGTGCCAGCAGCACGTCGATTCAGACTCCACCCACACACTGGTGAAACTCAAACAGTGTTTGGTATTCCACATGGGTGTAACTGATCACTGCAAATCAATGTCTAGCACTCGAGAGCTACAGATGCATGGATTCTATAATAGCAGGTGGTATTGTTGACCTTATGGGATGTCTAACGAGGAATAGATACGGCATGTTCAAATCAGAATATCCAAACAAAATGAAAGAGGAGATATTAACATATTCTATCAAAAAGTGACCAAAACTTTCAGTTATAATGAATATTTTGACCAAAAAAAAAAAAAAAAATTGGCAAAGGGAACTCTAATGATGACATAAATATGTATGGATATATATTCTGGACGGAGTAAATTACTTTTAAAATGTGAAACAAACTAAAAAGTGAACAAAGCAAGGTGTGCTAGGACTACAAAGCACACTAAAATATTGTACAAATGCCCAGGCTCTATCTTAGACAGGTCTTCTATTCATTGTGGAATCACTTCCCCTCTCTGATGTAAAGGGGAGGTCCTGAGTGGACGGTCGGGGTCATGTGACAGCAGCCGATGTCTGTGATTGGTGTTTCTGTATCAGGGCATTCAGGAGCTTCAGCTGTTTCTTGACATGCTGTGAAGAAAAGAAACAAACATTCAAGTATTATTCGGGATATAAAGTAACACGCTGAGAATCGCAGATACACACATCAAAGAATGCTGTCAAGATATTTCTTCTTCTTTTACCTAGATGAGATTTTACTTGTGACAATTCTTGCGTCAAAGGCATGGTCATCTTTTTCAGACAATTACTGGCACATATAGCTCAATCACTATACAAATGGAGCATTTCTATTTCATTAGACTTTTTTTTTTTGGGGGGGGGAACAAAAACTTGTTGACAATTGACATAAGATCTTTGGAATCTTCACAAGTCCTACAAATACAGAATTACCAAATTGAGGGAAAAAAATTATTAAAAAAAAAAAATCCACAATTATCGAAAGCTTATGTCAGCAATTTGTCAGGTAACAAGTGAGATATCATTGGAAATGATTCATTCTGCTCTATCTGACAGTGGACTTACTTTGAAGTGTTTAAATATGGTGCTGAAAATGTTTTGTGATCAAACTCCTCTTATAAAAATAATGATTTTTTTTTTTTGTTTCAATTGGCAGTGAATACTGCCATGCTGAAAATAGCATGCTGAAAATCATGCTGAAAATAGCAAGATTTACTTGATCCCTTCTAATTCACCAGTGAGGTTGAGAGTTTTCTCCTATTTTGATTTTGTTGTTGCTTTTGTTGAATTACCTCAGTGTCATTGACTGAGATTGAGGATATTCCAGCAGAGAGGAAATACCAACATGAACTAATTATTCACATACAGCCTACTTAAATGTATTAGAACACATCCTTTACATCTCAATCAATCAATCAGCATGTAGTCACTGCTAATCTGAGACACTGCCGTGAAATGACCCCCAAAGCAGTAATCATTACCCCCTAATGTCTTGCTCACATGTAGAGATAGGGGCATATCTGGGTAAAATGGGGGTTTTGTAAATGTGTTCCAATTGAGGGGTCTTTGAGGTCAAAATTGTCATTCAGCTAACTCTCAGATGTGCTGGAGTGAAACTCCAGAGAGAGTTAGCTAATTGAAAAGTTTTCTTTTCCTACATAGTATGAGCTATCAAGGCATTTTTACATTTTGGGGGGAAATTTGATGGCAAAAGGGTGTGTATCTCTAGATACACTCTTTTACCATAAAGAGACTACTGCAGCACTTGCCAGGTTTTGTTGGCAGAATGGTTTGTCAACAGAAAACTGACTGTAATCCTGGTGATGAATAGTTTGAAAAAACAAAGAAATGTTTGACAATAATCTTTGAAGTATAAAGCAAACCCTTAGGCAAGTTCCATCTTCAAAATCTATTCCTGAGGCTTCTAGAGCAAAATCAAATGCTCAAACCTAAAAACCATTTTTCTCAATTTCATTTCTCCTAGTGTGGAGCTCCGATACACCCTTTCTGCCTTATTTCAGATAAGCAGCGCATTTACCTTGTAGTCGTTGTACTCCATCTCCATGGGGGACCGATCCTCCTTCTGGACCCTCTGCCCTGTCTCCTGGAGGAAGTTGTCCTCAAAGTCCTTGAGGACCCGGCGTAGCCGCCTCTTCTCTGACTGGGCTTGGTCCTGCCTCGCCAGCAGCTCCTCCCTGAAATCAAGGACAAGGTGTCATAATCTTCCACAGGTTGTCATGGTATTACAGTGCATCAATACCCCCAACATTAACTTTGTGACATGGAAGAGAATCGCTTTAAAGGGAACCCAAACCCAAAGAGCAATGTGGATTGAGTGAAAGCAGCAACATTAGTAGAACACATCAGTGAAAGTTTGAGGAAAATGGGACAATTGATGCAAAAGTTAATGAATTTTCAAAATTTTGGTGTTGGAACCGCTGGATGAGGAGACTACTAGAGGTTATGATGTATGTGTAGACAACAATATAAAGAAAATATAAAGAAAATTCCACAAAAATTCACTTTTCTAGCATAATGAAAGAGCACTTGACCAACCGCTTTCAGAAAGCAGGGGGAATAATTGTTACCCTTGACATATGTCAGTATCAAGTTGATGGAAAGTGTTATTTTCATGAAAAATGGATTTTGATTTTGAGACAGTCACGCCTAGCGCAGAGATCGACTTTACTATGGCTCAGGCAGGGCTGGACACTAGCTGTTTTCTCTGGTGGCCTGTTTCGGCTACGAAAATCTTTGAATTTGAAATTTTGGTTGCCTGAAAAAGAAATGTATTGATCCAAAATAAAAGGAAACATAACAATCTATATAAATCTTTATAGTTGCCCAATTGGGCCACCTAAAGATAGACTGTTTGGATATTTGGTTGTCAAACATCAATTTTAGTGGCCCGAAGGCACTGCCTTATGTCTTTCGAACCCTGGCTTTGGGAACATAAGGTAGGTACGATGCATGATTCGCCACACTCACAGAGAAGCTTCGTGGAAGTAGGCACTCGATGGGCTGAACGGAGAGTCGACCCGTCCGCTGTCGTTGGGGCTTGGGCAGATGTCGTCCAGGTCCGAGGGCGACCTCCCCATTAACCTTTGACCCGAGGGGGAGATCATCTGGGTGACCCGGAACTCCGCCGTGCCAAAGATGTCCTCCTCCTCTCCCTCGTCATATTTGGTGTGGACGGGGCCCTGCGGAGGAAAGGAAAATGCTCAAAGCTTAGCACAGATATTCTGTGTGCATTCTGCATGTGGTGCTGGGAAACCTTTCTGGTCTGCTGTCTTGTAGGCTCTACAGTAATAGTCACTGACAATTACCGCAACCATGATAACAACTATACATCCTTACCGCTGAACAGGCATTGTCTTGCCACTGAAACAAGTCACTATCACGACTCAATTGTTCAATTGTTAAAATCATAACTTTATTATAATAACATCATCTATAATGTAAGTTGTTATTGTCTAAGTTGTTACGGTGGAGGCCAAGATTTGGTTAAGTCCGAACATCTAGTGTGCACTGAAAGGATGCTGTGATGGTTATAAATGAGTGCAAGTTAATAATGTCATGTCTGTCATTGATAACAGCAAACTTTTCAATTCTTGCTTAAAGCAAGACATGGACAGTTGAGACATTTGATTATTACAGCTCTACACATGACACACACATTAGAAATGTAACTGCTTTTGCTACATACACAGTAGCATCATAGAATGAGAAGAAACTGAAGCCTGACTTATACATTTGTTCTTGTGTCACAACTACTCACTTCCAAAATTAATCACATTTCACACCTAATTTGCAATTCAAGACACCAAAAGTTCTGCATCATCATATTTACTTCTTTTTTCTTCTTTTTTTTTACATAAAAAATAGAATTGGCAGTGTGAATGAAGACTTGGAGCCATTTGCCAAAACACAGTTGCTTAGACATCTGTTCATTAGTGTGAACAAAGATGAGGGAGGGTGTTATCTCACCATCTGCTTGGGCATGAATTCTCTGGTTTCTGTAATCTGTTCAAGGGTGTGAACGATCTATTCATTGGGAGGAACCAAGACTTACAAGTGTGTTCTCACCATCTACTCTGGCATGAATTCTTAGGTTTCTACAATATGATCAATGGTGTGAATGAAGACTTTACAGGAGAAAGTTCTCACCATCTGCTTGGGCATGAATTCTCTGGTTTCTACAATCTGTTTAAAGGTGTGAACGGTCTATTCATTGGGAGGAACCAAGACTTACAAGGGTGTTCTTACCATCTACTCTGGCATGAATTCTTTGGTTTCTACAATATGGTCAATGGTGTGAATGAAGACTTTACAGGAGAAAGTTCTCACCATCTGCTCGGACATGAATTCTCTGGTTTCTATAATCTGTTTAATGGTGTGAATGATCTATTCATTGAACAGATCATTCACACCATTAAAATTTCATTGGGCATAAATTCTCTGGTTTCCAGAATTTAATGGTGTCAATGATCTACTCATTTGGCATGGATTCTCTGGTTGCTACAATCTGTTCAATGGTGTAAACGATCTATTCACTGGGAGGAACCAAGACTTTAGGAGAGTGTTCTCACCATCTGCTTGGGCATGAAATCTTTGGTTTCTATGTGTTCCTCTATCGTGTTGAGGTCGGACGGAGTCGCCTCCTCCTGGACACTTCTCCTGGCATCCTAAGTGATGGTCAGACACAAGGCATTGCTCCTGACTTTTCAAGTCATTACCACTACTTCTCATCACAAAATATAATCCAACTTTCAACTAGGTTTTCCGCCAACAGCCACAGCTTTGGATGTCTTAATACTAACAGCAGACATTCATTATTAAACATACAACTAACAAAAAGTTTGCCCACCTATAGAAGCTGTGATGTTACTGAAAAAAAAAAACACAACTCCACCTAACAACTGTCACTGTAAATTAACACACAAAAGAGTAAATTATTTATGCAAGAACATGATCATTCCTGTCTTAGGTAATCAATCAACATGATTTCATTTCTGAAGTCATTCTATTCTGACTACAGGAGATGTAAAGCAGACAGCTTTCAAGGTTACATCGGATGTAAAGTGAACTGCCAGTCATGTTGATAACATTCAGTTCTATAGAAAGATGGTGACTTACCTTGCAATCCTCATACAGGTATCTCCAGCACTTCAACACAAATGCTTACTATTGCATGCCATGATACAGTAGTTTTGGGTACATCATGCACACAAACGAGTATGGGACTTTTCCCCCAACAGCATACTTTCAAAGATAGTCGAGAGCTGTGACAAAAGCTACAGGGAAAATGTTTTCTTTTTCTTTTCCTTTTTTTTTTTTAAACATGCATTAGCCTACATACTTTCTGACCCCCTTACTTGTTCCTAGAGGGAACTATTTCATCAGAAAACAGAAGAAAAAACACAATATACTTGGTAATAACATCTGTAGACACACAACTGTAGATTGAGGGAGGGAAAAATACTACTTGGGGAGACTAAAGTAAAAGAGAAAAACGGCAAACTTGGAGAAGTTAACAAAGTTATCTACACAGAAGAGAAAAACAGCAAACAACTACAATATAAGTAAGTTACAGTGATTGTAAAGAGGTACATGGTGATTAAAATCTGTCATTAGAAGGAGTTAGGATAGTCAAACGGATGACTGCTGCATGCATGCTGGCATTCTGCTGACTGGCCTCACCTGTTTTTTCAGGATTTTCTTCAAGGTGCGATAGCGATCATACAGGGGCTTCATGATTTCCTTGGAAGCCTTCGTCGTCTGTGGGTTTAGATAAAGAGAGTTTGGCTGTATTCTCAAAATGTGAAATACTTTGTACTTTGAATGAATAAATACATCAATATCTTCATGTTTGATAAACAGATAATATTAAGAATACTTGCCAATAATGGCATGCCATGTCATTGATACCTAAACTACCTCCTGCTTCCCATATCTTTTATAAAATGCATAACCTGCTGTTTTAAAATAATTGTTTGAATTAACATGCTGTTCTATCCAAACACAACCGCATCTTAACTTCAAAGCACATTTCCCCAAACTGTATTTGCACAGTTGCCAACTTTCTTTTTCTACAGTGTGTATAGGGTGGAACAAATCGATAGAAAATTAAGAATCTGGAGAATTTGCAAAAAATTCTAAAGCCAGGAATCCATTTCGGGGGGGGGGGGGGGGGGGGGGGGGGGGGCAACTTCATCTGGTCTTTGTGGTGATATATGACTCATGTGTCATCCATTACCATGTCGAAGGTCTACCATTCAATGGGAATAGCATGGGGTCTACAAGAACTCAGTGTGATTTGGCTCTCTATCCAAAAATTTTACTGTTTATTTGATCTTGATCATCTCATTATTGCTCCGCTATTCAATGAGGATAAAACTTAAACACTCATAGTGATGCTCTCTATATTGTAAAGGACAGTGACTAAAATTGAATTTCTTCACATGACACGAAATGAACTTGTCTTTGCACGACATCTGTTTGAGGTTTCTGAAGTTAATCATTCTACCAGGGGTCCTCAACAACTTTAGAGCACTGTTTCTACCAACACAATCAAGACAGCACCAGCTCCACAGTGGGGGGGGGGGGGGGTTTGTCTTTTTGAGGTGAGATCTTACCGGCCTGCCGTATTTACTCTCAAGCTGGAGCAATGCTTTCTGGATGGCCACCTTCTCTTCTTTAATCTCATCCTGAGTCATCTCCTGGAAACAGGGGTGAGAGAAAAAGCAGGCCTATCAATACAGCTCTTGGAACTACGAAGGGGGCAGAGAGAATGAATGATGGAGGCGTGGCCCACAGACCTGCCTTGAAGGTTGTAATGATGGTGATGGTGGTAGTGGTGGTAGTGGTGACAGTGGGGGTGGTGGTGTTGGTGTTGGTGTTGGTGGTAATGATCGTGGTAGTGGTGGCGATGGTGATGGTGGTGGTGGTGGTGATGGTGATGATGGATGATGGTTTTGAGGGTGGTGGTGGTTGTAGTGGTTGTAGTGGCAGTGGGGTGGTGGTAATGGGGAGGGGGTGGCAATGGGGGTAGTGGCAATTGTGGTGGTGACAACATTGATGTTGGTGTTGGTGGTAATGGTGGTGGTAATGGGGGTGGTGGTGGTATTGGTGGCAATGGTTGTGATGGTGGCAGTCAGTGTGGTTGTGGCAGTGGCAGTGGGTGTAGTGGTAATGGGTGGGAGTGGTAATTATGGTGGTGGTGGTGGCAATGGTGGCATTGGCAATGATGTTGGTAATGGTGTGAGTGATGGTAGTGTGGGGAGGAGAGTTGGCAATGCCCTCACTTTATACTCCTGAGCTGTGGAAGTTTAGAAGACCTTATACCTACCAGAATGTTCCATATTAACACATTCACAGTAACAGAAGTTGGAGCAAAGAATGCCTGATCTTAAATCCGCATGAATAACTTAAGTGATGAAAAGTAAATCAACCCCTGCATCACTTGTAACTTTCACAGCTTTAAATAAAAAAATCTCTTATCAGGAAGATTTTTAATGCTGGTTTGATGGTCAATAACTACAACTTTTGAAGTTTTCTAGGTAAGCTGCTGTGGAGTTGGTAGCTCTACTTACTGACATCACATTGAACATATTTTGCAAATTCTCTTATTCTCTAATGGTAAACCTACATCCTACAGAGAAAGAAACCGCAACCCATTCACAACTTCATCAGCTCTTTACATGCTCAGGAGAGAAATATATTACACTGAATATAAAATTAACAACATTTGGTTAAATTGAAGAACATGTTCAAAACAAGAGAGAGATGATGATCTCACGTGGATGTCGAAGCTGCGATTTGCCTCAATTCTCTTCTCCTGGAGCCGTTTCTGGGCCAGATTGAGGGATTCCTTGAGGCCAGCGAGGTGGACTGGGGAGGAGTCACCTTCCTCGTTCATCTCGTTGCCAGAGAGACGGGCCGGCAAGGTGCTGTGGAGGGGGTTCTTGGCTTCTCTCACTTCACTCTTCAAGGCTGTGACATGGCACATTTGAATGATGATGATGAAAAGAGACACCATCAACTACAGCAGTCATAATAGATGTGGTACTTGTATCAACATTTATCACTACAGTAACAAACACAAAAGCATCTTACACTGTACATAGATGTTTGACTTATACCTTTGCCTAGTGGGGAATTTATCACAAATGTCTTTCCAGAGTTTATTGCAACTGATTGATAAATTGCCCTACAGCTGTACATCTATGTAAATAGGCACTAAATAGATCAGTGTTTTAGCAGTAAAATTGTAGCTATGGTAACAGAAATATATGTACATACATGTACTCTGGCAGGATTCAAACCTACGCCCAAGACTTCTGGACTTCAAGATCAAAGGAGCTACAGAGTATGTGTTAAACTGGAAGTAGGTGAAATTATCTGTTTGTCCGCCCACCTTTGAGTTGTTTGGTCGCTCTTTTCAGCTCCCCGATCATCTTCTTGATTTCTGGCTGTCCAAGCTTCTCGTTTTGAGTTGGCTGATGAGGAAGCAGATTGAGGAGAAGTGATAAGTCATTCAGCTTGTGACAGTATTTTACTTCATTTCATGTGCCACTCATCAGTGGGTAATGATAATAATGGTGATGATGGTGATAACGATGACGATGATGGTAATGATAACAACAACAACAACAACAACAACAACAACAACAACAACAATAAAAATAAAAATAATAGCATTAATATGAAGAGCTTGAAAAAGAAAAAAAATGACAATGATGATAATAACAATGGTGACAAAATACTACTACTACTACTAATGATGATGATGATAATAAAGGCTAAAGGAATTACAGCTGTATGGCTTTGACTTTGATGAAAATGATGTAAATTATCTCCTGTTTCTCAAAGTGATATGACACATGCATACATCTTTGCTAACCTTTGCATTGTACTGGCGCTCAAACTCCTCCTCGTACTGCTTGATTTTTTGCTTGAGTGAGCGCACCTGTCTGGTCAGTTGTTTGATGGCTGCTACGCTGTCCTCTTCATCCAAAGCATTCTCTGACCGCTTACTGGAACTGAAAACAGACCAATGGCAAAAAAAAAGACAAAGAAAAAAAAGGAAGAAAGTGACAAAGTGTCCATAAATGGTGCATTCTCATACTGATGTCATCTTTGTTATGGTGTATAGTGTTTTCGGCAGCCAGAGACCTATTTTTGTATGCCTTTGTCTCTGAAAGTTGTGTATGAATAAGCAATGCCAGAACACATGTAAAAATGAAGACTGCATGAAATCATTGCTCTACGAGTTCTTGCTATACCATGGTCAGAACTGTTCAGGCATGATGAATATCAATGGATGTATGGAATTTTTGTGATGTGTGACGTATATCCGGAGAGATATGACATGAATTCATAGCACAAGTCTGCAAAATTAAAGGACAAGTTCACCTTCATAGACATGTGGGTTGAGTGAATGCAGCAATATTAGTAGAACACATCAGTGAGAGTTTGAGGAAAATTGGACAATCCGTTAAAAAGTTATGAATACTTGAAGTTTCTGCTCAGTCACTGCTGGATGAGAAGACTAGTATATCTTGTGATGTCACATGTGTACAACGATATGAAGAAAGAATAAAGAAAAATCAACATATTTTCACTTTTTTTGCATAACAAAAGAATACTCGTCTTCTCTCTTTCAGAAGGCAGGGGGAATAATATTGCCCTTAACATACGTCAGTAACAAGTCAAAGAAATGTGTACTTTATTAAAAAAAGTAAAGTTTTTGTGAAATTCTCTTTTTATTTTCCTTATATCGTTGTACACATGCAACATCATACACTGTAGTAGTGTTCTCATCCAGCAGTGACTGCGCAGATACTTAAAAAAATCACAACTATTGAACGGATTGTCCGATTTTCCCCAAATTTTCACTGATGTGTTCTACTAATATTGTTGCATTCACTCAATCCTCATGTATATGAAGGTGAACTTTTCCTTTAAAACAATTTCAGTACATGAAGATAATACATGTTAACTTCAATGAAGCATTCTTAGAATGCAAATGGATATGTGTAAATGATTGCATACTGATTATTTTTAATGTCTGACATGTAATTCTGTATAGCAAACTTGTTAAAAAGATTGAAGGTCTGCTTATTTTGTGTTATTTGTTAATATACAATGAATACATTTGCATGAGGCCTGCAAAGTTAGAATGCTGAACAAATAGCTAAAAGAGAGCATTATTCAAAAGCTGAACAGGGTACTGAAGGTTTCCCATATTGGCTATTGATGTTTAATCTTATCATTCTTTGTTAAACCAACCAACAAACCGTAGTTTAGAAATATTAGCTTGATCACAAACGGTAACCAGATGTATGCATGCGACATGTTGCTGAGAGCATTTAACAGGTATGCCTTACACTCGCTTCTATCAAAAGTTAAAACACTTTTTATTTTGTTTCATACACACTCAGTATTAGCTGCTTGAAGCACTTTGAAAGTCAACATGAAGATCATCAACTGGGTAATAGTTATATCAAAAGAAAACAGAAATTAGCAGTACCAGCTTGAAGAAAAGTGAATGGTTTCGGTTCATCACTAAGAAAGTTACGATCAGCTTCATCATAAAGTTTCACGGGGCATACCACAGCCATATCATATGAACATTAGCTATTCTTTTTTCTTTTCTTTTTTTGTCATGCACTTTCCTTGTCACTTGAGTAGCAGTCCATGGGTGATTCATATGCAGATTAAATATATCTATACTCTTTGAAGAGATATTTGTCTTCATAACCTCGCATTAACAAAAATAAAAAATGTGTTCTCATAATCTTGCTACAGTTTTTCGAGTATGAGTAACATTTCTAACTTAATCGTTATCTTTTTTTTTCTGTGTGCATTCAAGGAAAAGAAAACCATATGGAGGACAAATCTCTCTGGTAACTTTGCAATCAGAGATGTGGTGATAAGGGGGAGAAGAGAACGGATTAACTATCCGAGGAACAGCCTGCAAAGGAGGTAACGTTAAATTGTGTAGCTACTCTCACAGTCCCACCAGAGAGAATGCAGTGTTGGAAGGGCTTACAGAAAGTACAACTATCAAACTACCCACAAAAACAAGTGCTTTTACTTGTTCAACATCAAGGCTATGTTGTATGCCTGCTGTTTGTTTGTTTTCTGTTCTTTTGCCATGCAGTGCTTACTTGTGACAGAAGCATTCCATACTTGAGTCAATGCAGCAAAGAGGGCTTGGGAAAGTAGAGTGGCACAATTAAACACAAGAATAGAATGCAAGCTACCTGTTTGGGAGAGTATTACATGGGACCACATTCAGGTAACCTAGTCTACACACAGTGGCCAAAAACAAAAACTAAAAGAAGAATATTGCATTTCAACAACCGCATCAACGATATGTGATACACTGACTGTGAATGAACACAAACTTTATGTACATCAGTGCATCCGCACTTCAGACAGAAAAAGAAAAAAATAACACATTACTATTAAATAAAACTACAAAAGGAATCCATCATCCACCAAGCCCCCCCTCCCCCCCCCCCAAAAAAAAAAAACAAAAAAAAAATCGCATTGATGCACCCTGAAAGCCCCAATGCTTATGTGAGATATTTCAATCCGAGGTTGGAGAAATGTGAAAGCATAGCCCTTTATGCACTGACCATATATAAAATGATGGTGGGATATTTTTTTTTCTTCCATGAACAGCTGGAAATCATACATCTTGTTATTTTGTTAGATAATATATAGCAAAATAAAACAATAATATGTACAAAAGAAAGGCATTTCCACAGAAAAAAAAATATAGTAATATTGGAATGAGGGAGCACATAAGATGCAATGCCAAAGTTGACATGATTAAAACTACATGTAACTGCCTCTAATCACTGGTTAGTTTTAGATGCTCACTTTGTAATTAAAAAAATGACACAAAGAAGAAGATTAATTCATCTATGGAATACCGTAAATATGTTATGAAAAAGAAATCCCCAAGACAGTTCAAATAGTCATGAATTTATAATGTTGTAAAATTCAAGAGTAATGCCATGTGACCTAATGATTGACACTGCATGTTCCATGCATCATTATCTCCATGACAATATTTAGCTCCTACTATGTATACTCAGCAAAAATATCACTGATCATGACAGCAATGTAAGTTTTTTCTATGATGTTATAAAATAGAAAGATACATTATATGGGTAACAGGATCTCTCTGAGACACCCATGGAAAAAAGAAAAAGAAAACACAAGAAATGGACAGAATTTGCCAGAGATCAATTGTAACAAGAAACAAACACAAACACAAACACAAACACACACATGCTGGTATATTCGTGGAAAATCCAATTCAAAAATATGCAAAAGCCATTAAAAAAAAAAATAACAGCGACAACAACGTTAAGTGGATTTCATTAAAATATGCCAGACAGTATGGAAGAGAGAGAGAGAGAGAGGGAGAGAGAGAGAGAAAAAAAGTTGCCAATTGATATATGTAATCTAAATATGTAGGATGCTGCTTTGGAAACAAGAGGCAGAAAGAGAAAAGACGGCATGAGAAAGAGAAAAGTCTTTGAACTTGGCAGGATTTTAACAGGAGCAGCTGTAAGATATTGATCGGCAACAATTTCTCTTTCTGTATTGATGTTTTTCCTTTCTTTTCTGATTTCTCTTCCTTTATTTAAAGCCATGAGCAATACGAGTAGACATAGCAGAAGCAGCAGCGAGAGCCATTACAGTCCAGCATTATCCAGCGGAAGCATGTAACAAGGCATGCTGCACTAACACTTTGAATATCAAAGCAAAAGCATAGGTAATCAGACCCTCCTCCCCGCCCCACCCCAAGCCTACACGTACATACTGACCACAATGACATCAGCGCATGTGAATGACAATCCTTCATTGATAAGCATTTTTCATTTGTTCGTCTGTTACAAGAAGAAAAAGGGACTCTTCTCTATATTGGAGGAGAAATTTCATGTTTCTTAAGATACATGGGGGCTGCCTGAAGCAGGTCACTAGATGTAATGCACAGAGAAGAACAAAACAGCTTTCACTACAGATTAGCAAGAAGAAGCAGCATAGGCAGAAAGAGGGATGTCAGAAGGGGAAAATCCTAGTTGGGGAAATCCCTAGTTGAGGGAAACGTGCAATGTAAGTATGAATGAAGGCAGGGAGAAAGAATGTAATTTTTAAAATGGAAAGACGGAGGAAGAGATGTGTTAGGGCATAAGGAGAATTTCCTTTAAACGAGACAGGTGATGGCCGGTGAAAACTAAAAAGGAAAAACAAAAGAACGATGAAAACAAATCTGATTTTTCTATTCTCCTCTTAAATAGGAACATTAATATCGCAGACCATGATGGAAGGGCTGAAAATTCACTTCAGAAGTATTTTCAACAATTGCGACTATTTTTGAGACAGACATTTCATTTGTCACTGCTATTGATAAATCAACTGGTTTGAAGAGAAAAAACATCCACAATTTTGGAAATCTTGGAACACAGAAGTTATCATTCCTTTGTACCATTTCAGAAGAAATAGGTGAAAATTTTGCTCAATGTGTATAAATCATACGAGATACCAAGCAAAGAAGTCATAGCCAAATGTCTAAACCAGATATTTGAAAGTGCCGCTGGTACATGTATGACACTTGATCAGCATTGATTTAGTCGCCACTGTTTCATTTATACTGTATTTCTTAAGATCTTCACTGAGCTGCTCGTTTGTAGCTTTTATGTACAACCTTACTCGGTGGGTTAAATTCTCATTTGAGGCAAGAGATGAAAGAAGAATGGGAAAACCAGCAATATGATAGATGGTTTATGTAAATGAGATAAGCAGACGATAAATTAACATGACAAAGCTGCACAGCTACAAGAATTGGAAACTTTTAAAAAGAAATGACGAGGGAATATATAGATCAGAACTGAAGATATGTTGATGCATATTGAAAGGAATAAAATGATAAAGAAGAAACACTTTTCGGAAATAACAACTGTTCACGCAAAGGAAATAATATGAAAAGCAAGACATAACTGAGGTAAGGCAAGAGTTACTACATGTTTATGCACTGCAGTCTTCACAGTGAGTCACTGGATTGACCAAACGATAGTCTGTGCACATTTTTTATCTTGAAGGGGATTTGATCTATCTTAAAATCCAACATGAATTTGAATTCATGATATGGATCCATCGAAAAACACTGGAATTAGCTTGACAAGTAAACACTCATCACAACAGTAAACGCCTCCATTACAGGCCTCAGCTAGCGTATATATTCCACACGCTAAAAAACATTCAGTCCATCTAATCGCGGTGCACCAAATGCCCAAAATGGGTATTTTTACGATTTAACATACACCTCTGCATTCCAGTTTTGGCAGTTCAGACAAAGATTTGTCTGTTTTTTTTTTTTTTTATAATGAGAAAACCGAAACCTTCACTCCGAGGTATGACTACTACAGCCACAAATTTGAGCTTGATGAAACAATGAAGACATCCTGCTGTGCTTTAGATCACTTCTGTGAACAAATTGTTACTTTTGTGACAACTCTGCGAGCACAGATCAAATGGTTCTCTATTTGCATCCAGTGAGTTCGTCAGACAGCAATGCTGTGCGCGCAACTGGGGCATGAGAACGTAAGCACAAAAGGCAACCATTACTTGTTCAAATGAGAGAGGAAGTAACAGTGTGCCGTGGTACCAACCGAGGAAAGAAATCGTGCTTGGAAACGGGTGACGGTGGCCCTTCCATTTCAAGTGCGCTGCTGGAAGAGAACACAGAGCCTGGTCTTAATACAAGACTTTCTTCTCTGAAAATTTGTAGAACGAATCACTGCGAAAGCAGAAGCCCAAGTGACAATAAACATAAAATGTAAGACAGTGTTTATGCAACACTTACATAAACAATGCTGAAATCAGACAAAAAGCAATTGTCTTCCTTGTCACAAATAATCTGAACCGAACTGGCAAGAAACAGATACAGAACTTGAAATACACTGTCCAATGATGCAACGTAACCACGTCATATTAAGCAAAGTATAAATATATACGTATACATATAAAAGCTGCCAAAATTCCCTCATCAAAATCAGGAGGATTCAAGATCAGGAATCAGGAAGATGCTTGTTTATCACATGCACTTAATTGGTCAAACTCATACCAAATTCAGGAAGGTTTTCATATTCTATTGTTTAACTCCTTATACTCCATGGTGTAAACCCCTTGTGTGTCACATTATTCTAAGACTGCAAAGTAGACATACTTTGGGGAAAATATTCTGTTTTTCAAATCCATGTAAATTTTGATAGAGTTTTATTATGCTGGACATACAATGAGCAAAGTCATAGAAAAAATGTCACATTTATGACAAATTTATGATTATTTTTCTTTCAAATGATCAGTAGCTACTATATTGTCAAGGCGTGACTTTTGCACACAAAACATGACAGAAACTTAAAATGTACTCTTCACATCAAAAAAGGGAACACTGGTTGATATTCAATCCCCCCATAATACAAACTGCCATGTGACAGATATGGAATTCCGAGTGAAGCCTTCATTATACAGATTGTACTACGGCACTTGGTGATTTATCAATCAGTTTAGGTGGGTTTGACCATTGTGCGTTTCAGCAAAATATGCAAACTTGGCACGCCATCAACTGAGTCGGGCATGCGAGCGTGGCACATAAAGAGTTAAAGACATGATGAAAAATTTCTGTTTTCCAAGAGCCCCATTCCAGACTCGGGAAGATTTGGCAGCTCTGCATACTAAAATATATATAATTTGTAAAATATGTCGGTCAAATTTTTGAGATGGCAGCTTGAATCTATCTGATGGCATCAACTGAGGCATTATTCATCACAACAGTTTGGTGATATCAGAAGTATCTTGATTAGTTTTCAGAGAAAATGCTTTCGATGCCATCAAAACTATTTCCGTGGAGGGTGACTTTTGTCACTTTGGTTGTTCAACTGACACCGGAAGAGACAAATTATCGAATCTATGCGGAATATAAAGACCTTTCAAATCAAGTGATCTTTGCAGCGACATCATGCACCGTGTCCTCCCAAAATCAAGCGTGGCTTTCTATCATGATTTCACATGCATGATATGTTGGGCTATTCCATTAGACCCAGGGGTGATGATCACCATGTCAGCAAATACAAGGTTAATGTCACTGACACAGTCACACTGATGAGGCTTGCTTCTTAAAACCAATACCACACATTAGGAAATTCCAAACAGTGGAATAAATGGTTAAGACCGCTTTTTGCATCCAAGAAAAAGAAAAATCAAACTGAAAGTTAAATTCAGAAATTTGCGTAAAAAAAGAAAAAATAAGATAGAGAAACATGATGTTTCATGGATATACACGAATGAAAAAGTAAGGGAAACCAAGCTATTTGATGTGTTAGCAAAAACAGACAACCAGACAGGGCAGCATTTACATAGGGGTAAGATTGCATTGAACCAAGTCTATATTTGCAAATTTCACGGCACAAGAACTGAATAGAACTATTCTCATCGCATAAATACACACATATATGTAAAGGCATCTGACACTGAAGTAAATGAAAAATAAATATATATATGCATCTATAGAGGATGAATATATAAATGCACATATAGTCACCTTCCAAAGGTGGGAGGGGCATCTTTGGCCCGGGGTGAGAGTGGGGCGTCATAAGGGTCGTGGAGAAGACTGTGAAACAAGGATTAAGTTAGAACACAAAGCCATCTTTAGAGATGTAACGGCAGTCGGGTGCAACAATCCTTCTGGAACACACGTAAGACATCACACAGACAAATCAAATCCCTTACACCAGTTAGTGAAACCAATACCTTCCCTTCATCCATCCTCCATGGATTACAGTTTATATGAAACCAGTAACCCCCCCCCCCCCCTTTCCCCCATGGATTAAGATTTTGGGGAAACTGATTGCCCCTCCCCCTTTCCCAAAGCCAAGTACAGTTTTTACCTCTTTATTTTTTTAATCATAAATGATATAAGCTTTCAAGTACAACCCCAGTAAAATAAAACCTTGCAAAGAAGAACTTTCAGGATTTAAACGGTATCATGACAAAGTTACAAGGATGGATTCATTGATTTGGATTTCTTCTTCATTTCTCTGTATGCATGAGACATGACAACTGTGACATTCTTTGGACATTCCAGGCCCTACAGATAAGTAAGAGTGTTCATAATGTTGCAACTGAATATGGTTTTCATTTTGTAATCAGGGCTTTCCAAAAGTTTGTGTAAGGGACCTTGTACGCAATGTTTGTTCTTCTGCTCATGATGTATGCTTGTGAATGCGCAAAAAGATTTGAAGCATCTGTGTCACATGATCCTAATGCATACATCATTGTTGAAATGAGCCTGGAAAAAAACAGTTTACAAAGAATGCGGTCTATCCACCATAAATACACCAGAGCAACACGTCAATAAAAATGCTTTGTTTGGGGTATTTTGTTTTTCCCGCATGACATGAACCTCTTTCAAGATACAACCTAAATTTAAGAATAAAACTTCACAGAAGACGACGATTACTAGTACATGTCAAATCTGACATACATACAAACAAATGCACAAACATCAACTCACATTCTGCTACACAGGTTTCACACACGAGGACGATTCAGGAAAATTCAATACACACAATAAACAATGAAGAAGATGAATAGGTTACGTCTCTACATCTTTGAAGTCCAAACCTTGGTTTGAAACACCAAATGTTGGGTACATTATCAAATGACACCTTGTTTGCATCACTAACATAATATCTTTTGACAGTTATACTTCTTTCTTTGTCCCTGCTGATTGTAAACTTTATACGATGACCTAACCAAAGATACAGTGCTCCACTGATGTGGAATTATTTTATTTATTCATCTATTGATTTATATTTAGTATTGTGTATGGACATTTTGTTTACATTGGACATTGGACCATAGCATTACATGGCAATTTGTTGTACTTGTCTTTCAGTTTATTTTATTGTTGTTGTTTTTTTCTGCAATGGAACTTGTTTGGAAAAGAATTTCATGTATTGCTTGCACTTGATTTTACATTACATTTTGTATCATACTTTCTCACTAAATGCCACTATATACCTGAAATTCTTTAATTATATTTTCTCACAGCATATGTTCAAAACATTCTTCTTTTCTTGTTTGGGTAGAAATCTGTTACACTTGCGA
The DNA here is from genome assembly GCA_033980235.1 of Diadema setosum. Classification (NCBI taxonomy): domain Eukaryota; kingdom Metazoa; phylum Echinodermata; class Echinoidea; order Diadematoida; family Diadematidae; genus Diadema; species Diadema setosum. The sequence goes on along the minus strand of CM067061.1, from coordinate 27,746,597 downwards.
TTCATTCTGGCAACCTATCCTAGAAAATGAATATGAGTTAAACATGACAGGGACTGCCTTTACAATCTAACTTTTAGTGTAAAAGTTTGGCGAAAAAAATGGTGAACTATAATCGTGACTTCAACTGCAGAAGTGTTATAAAGATGGTGTTCAATGTTTTTACAGCCCAATGTCAATGTTGTGCTAAAAAGAAAGAAAGAAAGAAAATAGTATATAATCTATAGATGTGCATCAGGCTTCCCAACCTTTCTGACTACAAAACAGGGGTGATTTGGCTCAAAGTATGAAAGAAAAAGCTGCTGCCATAGGTGTGTTTGGTAAAGTCATAAAGAAAAATATGAAACGCCTATTAAAACAAGAGCTGGGAAAGGAATGGTCAAAATTTAGTTTCTTTCCTCCAAATTAAGAATGGTTGTGCGGTCTGTATGTATACTAATGATTATATCTGAGTTGTCCCAGCCAATAAAAAAAAGAAAATAAGAGCAGTGCTACAAATACATCAACATATAAAAATCACAAACAGGAGATTTACATGGCATAGGTAAGTCACATTTCTATACTTCTTGGGAGCCTTACTATTTCTACTCAATATTGGATACAGTTTTGAGGGGGCAATGCCAGAAAAACAAAAACTTTTCTTCTTTCTAGTATAGCAAACAGAAGGTAATATATATAGATATATATGTATATAAATCACTGCACTGCAACATAACTGATGCATTGCCTTATGTGTCATCACATAAAACTCACAAATACCAATTTATGGGGCAAAGTAAGGCCTTGCTTACATCAAATCCACTCCGGGGCTTGAAATAAAATATTGTGAATTACATCACGGCAGGGTAGTACAAACAAGAAATAAACGGAATTAAAAAAAAAAAAAAATGTACACATACTATGCACGATTACAGAGTGATTATCAGAAATGCTCAAAGATAACGGAAGGGGCATAAATTGCGCTCTGTCGTAAAATGACAGATCATAAAAGACAGCTACACTATTGCACAAAGAACTCTAAAATGTCGAGAAGCTAATACCTCACACACACAAAAAAATGTTCCCTCCACAAGAGAAAAAAACCCATGACAAACTTGTGGAATTTTCTTGCACTGAATAATTTGCACTGCTTTTCTACATGCAGAGATGGCATCCAGACTGTGAGCTCAGTAGACTCAGTTCAAGACAAACCTAGTTATCGTTTGAAGCTTCTCCAGTCTTGAAAGTGTCTGGCTTCCCCCTTCATTAGCTCCTCCTCCTCCTCCTTCTTTTCCTCCACTCTGATGTCCATGCCATGCCTGAACTGCATCTGTGGGTTAATGATTGATTTGGAGTTAACTACCAATACATGTACATATCAATATTTAACCTGTTGAGGACAGTTTGATTTTGCTACAACATGCATTTCCCATAGACACCTGCCCGAGTATACTCGGGACTTGCCTCAACAGGTTAAAAAGCATGAGTATGTTACTCATCTGAACACTTAATTCAGTTGTCATCTAAATCCCGACAACAAAATAGTTAACAAAAATCCTGCTCTACTAGAATATTTTACAAGGTGTGACGTCAGTCTACATGTATCTACCACATGATTTTGGTACTGATCATTTGCTACATGTATCTGCCTTTCTCTCACCCATGATTCCTGTACACCCAAGACATAAAACAGCAGTACAGAGCATTGTGCTGGGTCTATCTATGTGTGATCTTTAGGACATATCTTCATACCAATGAAAAGAATCAAATCTTTTTTACCTTCATTTAACAATAAATATCTTTTTGTACTCAAGAATGTTGAAGTATTTTACAGAGCTTTTTGTTTTTTAATCACCACTCCAACAATTCCTCTAAAAATTGACCTTATCGAGAATTATCCAGCAAAGTCAGGAGTAACAATGTGCTTCAGTCTAAAAACAAGGTCACTGTGACACAGTAGAGATTTAAGGGTTACAAAATCTCTTTTCAATGGCAACAACAGTTCAGACACCTGCCCTAACCAGCAAATTAAGCACTGTGCCAAGCATGCCCACTGGCGAACAAGGCACAGTGAGGGTCAAGCCACAGCCTGCCCTGACCTTAAAATTTACTTACCATGCCCGTCGGTGTTGACATGCAGACAGGTCAGATCTAGAGGAGGAACCATCTGTCCCCTGAGAGGGGAGCTACCACGGTCTTCACCACTGAACCCCCTCTCCATACTAGCCAACCTCTGTTCATCCCCCGCCGTCCTCCGCTCCACTCTTCCATTTTCCGCCCACCCCTCCTCCCCACCGGTGGTAGTCCCCCTGTAGGGCGTGGCAGCCTTGTCCCCGAGTCTCCTCCTCCTTCTGACCTCTTCCTCCGCCTCCTGCTCGGACTCCCTGGTCTTCTTCCGCCTCTGCCTCGGCTGGGGCACCGGTCCCTCCAGCGAGTTGACCGACGTCTGCACCCCCCACAGTCCTCCCTCCCTGACGTTTCTGGACTTGGCGCTTCTCTGCCCCTCCCCGTTCTGTCGCAGCCACACGTCCCGGCCTGGGGACCGCGATTCCGCGTCATTGATTCTCCTTGAGGATTGCTCTCGGCCATTTGCCAAAATCTCTTGGTTCTGGTCCTCACTGCTAGGTCTGCAGACATCACATCAAATTGGACATAATTGATCAATAGCTCACATCATCTACAATCATTTCTCGACTCAACTTGTCCTGGGGAAAACTGGCTACAAAATCTATTATCTTTATTATCACTGCATTGGCAACTCTGCCAATTTCACCACAAATCTTCCAATGGGGAAAGATTAGATGAAGCCAGTTAAACACATTAAAATGGCACAAAATTTAGAAAGAAATTAACAAAAAGTCGGCCTATTTGTGAGAGAGAAAGAGATAGGAAGTGAATCTTCTGAAATGTGTCATCAATTTAGGCATCAGTTACATATTACAGAATTCAGAGGCTTGGAAATTTTGCAATTGCCATATACAATCATTTATAGATAACAAAAGGGTCAAATAAACAATAATTTGTTACTCAATCTTGTGAGACACTTACAAAATGATAAAACGATACAGCAACAAACTACAGATATGTGGTTTCTATGATTTCAAGAATTCTATAAACCTAAAGCAGTGTACTACATTTGAGAATAAACTGATGGGCCTTTTTTTTTCAGAAACAAATAGAGTCGCTACACAGAAAATATATCATTTTTCATACAAGGAATAATGCAATGTAAGTATGTTTTCACTTGTTTCTGGTTCAGCAAAACAAAGGGTACAGTCAAGACTTACTGAAAATTCTTTTTGGTAGGAGATCTTCGCTTGGGAGGTGCTGCCCGGCCTGCTGTTAGCTGCAAGAGTTAAAGAACAATGACTATTAAGTGACTGGAGGCAACATACAATTTTGTAAAAAATATAAAACATCACAAACCTAGCTTTTTTGAGAGAACAAAGAACAGAAGTGCATATATCCTACAGTGAGGATGTCCTCTAAAGCAATGCTTAAACATTTGCCAAGTTACCAAGGTTAGTGGACAAATAGTGTACATTGTACATTCATTCATTTAGAAGAAAGAGTGGATGCTGAAGATACCATCTGACTTCATATTGTTAATGTAGAGACTCGCACTCCTGAAACTGTTAATTGCACTATTCAATTAATCTTGTTAAAAATGTAATTACTACGCCAGATGCGATCAGGACAAAATAGGCATTGGGAAATTATATATATTAATGAGATGCAAGATGGGGACATATCGGACAGACAAAGTTTGTATATGTAATGGGGGGGGGGGGTGTGGTTCAGCAAAGGAACGTTGCCATCTTCTACCCTCTAGGATTCAAGTGGACAGTACTGGGGTAAGGTCTCACCGAGTGCAGTGTGCCCGAGTTGCGCTTCACGCTGTCCAGCTCGCACATTTCTTCCTGGGTCACATCGTTCGAGGCATCCTCACGCAAACGTCCATCACGGAGCGACGAACTGGCTAATTTCTGGAGCAAGGACGCAGACATAATGAAGGAACGATCACAATGGTAACGAGATGCCGTGATTGCCGTACACCCCTGTTGTAAAGATTAATCTGCTGACTATGTGTTCATCCTTATTGGATATCCACCATTTTCGTCACAGGATTCAAACATATTTTCCCGATGGAAACAAGTTGGTCTTTGTCTCGTCTCATATCCCTTCCTTTCTTCTCCTTTCTCTCTTTTACACATCATGCAACAGATGTTAACAGCAGCTGAAACTTTTCTAAAGACTGATTTCATGAGATTAATCAACAGTGACTAGATTTTGACAACCACACAGAAAATATCAACCTACCGGTACTTCAACTTTTATATATGTATACATCACTTGTTTCAGTCTTACCTGTCCAATGATTAATCCCTGAGAATGAGACAAGTCATATGCTTTGGAGGAGGGCCTGCCCTTCCTTCGGATGTGGTCATGCGATCCCGTCACCATGGTGTCGTCTGTAAACTGAAGCACTTTCGCCCTGACAGACAGGTCCTGACTGTCAAATGAGCTGACCAACCGCTCTAGGGAAGACTCAGAGTTGCTCCTCCGACTGTGGGAACCAAAATGCATCGGAAAAAAAAAAAATAGCCAGCGCATTCCCCTCTCTACCTCTAATCTTGCAATAGCTGCCTATTTGCAGCATGGACTCAAACAGGGAACTCATTAAGCACAACTCTATTTGGTATCCAATTGCAAGCATGCATTATTGTGGATATTGCATGTAGCAAGGCACGTTGAACTGTATCTCCCGTTGAAGAAATACTACACAAACAAGTCATTAAGTTGGTCACTGCGATCATTTGAGTCTCATAGTCAAGTATTCTAATTGCATCATATTGTACAATACCTTCTATGGCACTCAACAACAACAACAACATCAGCATCATCATCATCATCATCATCATCATCATCATCATCATCATCATCATCATTAATCATCATAATTTCTATTTGCAGTCCCAAGTAATACAAATTGTATTTCTACAACTAGAAATAAACAAAGAATAATAACATAACGTTGAGTACACATAGTATGAAACAAATATCTATTACAATCATACAGATACCTTTGAATCCTCTTTTGACAGACATAAGGCATTAAACAATGAAACTTGTGACAACGAAATCATTGAAGAAACTGTTTACACGAAACTTGATGACTAAGAAGAGAAGTTCTTACTTGAATGATGTTCCTTCCTGCACTTTTTTCTGATGTTTCCTCCTTGGCATAGCAACAGGTCCTAAGGGGAAGAAAATAGTGTCACAAACAATATTTTTAAAATTCACCAAGGTTATGTTAGTACAAGTGTTTGTAAAGGGAAACAAGCACGTACAATATTTGTTGGCTGTACAGTGTCCAATATAGCTGCAGTGTAAAGAATATCAACAGTATGAAAGAGAAAATTACCCTTATGTTAAAATTCATTGTGAGAAGTTCATTCTGTAAAGTTAGAAAATGAACTTGATTTTTTCTTTCAGTCACTTGATAATCACTTCAACGATCACTGTGTACATTTGCACGTGTCACACTTTTGTAATACCTTTGTAATGATAGAAAGCAAATCTACATTTCTTGGTGGATTAAATATGATACAAATATCAACATACATTTTTTTAGATACAACACAAGCAATGCTGGAGGCAATAATGAAGCATAAACCCATGATTTATTGTGAGATACAACCTTTTTCTCTCACATTAAAGGGACAAGGCTGCAAGTGTCAGGCAACTGTCCTCAAACCTGCACAACTGATATCATTGGGGAAATAGAGCGAGCTATTCTTGCATGGAAGACCCGTGGATTTGGTCCCAAGTTGGCTGCTGTGGAAATCAGTTACGGATGGTATTAAAGGTGACCACCGCTGACCCATATATGACCAATCAACCTGCACACACACTTGGCCCATATTCATCATTCCCTTGACCACAGACTTGCAGTGGTTGAGAGAAGGATACCATCTGACTGCTGAATTTCACACAACCTTTGCCCCAGTGACAAGGAGTATTACCCATGGGACCTAATCTTACAACCTGTGTGGCAGCGAGGTTGCAAAGTTGTATGACAAACGGTAATGGATTGTGACATAAAGGCTACAGGGCAGGTGCAATTATCACCTGCTCTGTGATTATTAGTGGTGCACACTGAATTTTTGATACATCTAACACAGATATGGTGTGACTTGAAAAATTTTCTACCACAAAATCAGATCCTGTTTTACATAGGCAGTCATGCTTATGTCCTGTATATAACATACCAAATTAAACTTTTTATCTTTTACATGTAAATTTGTATGAAATACTCAGGGTTTCGATACGTGTATGATGCTATACATTGTACCTATCTTCCTTTCTCCTTCCTGTTTTCTTTTCTTTCTTTTTTTAAAGTAGGCAGCTAATAATTGATTTGACAATATCTCTACTCTACATATCCTTGGACACATATCAATGGTGTCACTTTCATTATAACATTACATCTGCTGTGTCACGTATCACTCAACAAGAGGAGGAAATGTACTTGACAATACGAGTTCAAGACATGAACTGGATTATTTTGAAGGAAGTGTACAGTGAACATTTATCATGTGTGGTTTACATGAGAGTGAAAGCAGTTAGTGAAGTGGTTTTGACATACAAAGTGCAGTAGCACATCACAACCACATATTCTGTTTCTTAATGTACTGAGCTAGGGTAGGAAAAGAAATTCTGACATGAATAGCATTTAAGCAAGGCTCCATGGACATGCAGTGACGATTAATGCGATGACCTTTACCTTCTTGTGATCTTGGGCTGATGCCTCTCTCCGGACTCCACTGAGAACCAAATAGGTGTTGTGAGATGCAGTCTTGAATCGTCTTCTCGACCAGTCTGTAGAGAAGGTGCACATAAAGACAATGTAGAAGTCCTTGATCTTTTCAAGAACTGTTTCTGGATATTTGTTGGTTTCATATCCAGGAGTTTTGACAGGTGCCAGTAAATGATTTGTGCATCAAGGGAAAGGGGGGGGGGGGGGTTGACTGATAGCAATGTTTTGGTGCCAGAGAATATATCAAAAGGCGAGATATCTAATTAAGCAAAATTATTACAGATCAGTGAAACTGGCAAAATCACAAATATCAGATTCACGAAGAATGGACATTACTTGATAATCTTGGCATCTTTGGGTATTTTTAAAATGAGTCATCTGGATTACGAGACTGTCATGCCACTTGCATGGCATCCTCCCATTGTGTTTGATATGCAGAGTCTGCATGATAATACTGTCTCATGGAAGAAAACAAAACAAAGTATTACAAATATAACATTGAACTACTTTGCCCATGAAATATCACAGTGATACACTTTTACACACTATTACAGGCAGAAGCAGGTGACCCTGGAAAGCTATTCTGCAAAACTCACTATTTATCATGAAAGGAGATCTACTTTCAAATACTTTAAAATGCATCTGACCTTTTTTGTAATATTTCCAATATATTTCTCAATTGTCATCATGGATCTGTTGCTTTTTTTCAGAGCTTGTGTTTGCTATTTTGGTGAATTCTCTGAAAAGATAATTTGAAGGACTTGGTCATCAAAGAGGAGGAGGAAAAACGTTGATTGAAGCCAACATTGATTTTGCTAGTCTTAGCACAGTGTTATGGTGGGGGAAATAAACAGAAAAAAAAAAATAGAAGAGAGAGAGAAAGATGAAAAAGAGAAAAGCCATGGAGAGACTATTTTTTTTTTGTACAAATGACACACTGTAAATGTGGAAATTTTTGTACATTTCATCCGACATCAAACCGTTGCGAAAAAGAAAAGTGTGCAACTTTTTTGCTTGCTACTACACAGTTATTATCTTATACCTGTGATCTCAACAAAGGTATATCGAAGCTGGGTATTTTACCGTAGAATGTGATGCTGAGGCCTTTATTACCACCGTGACTGTCCACGAAATTGCAAACATGTGAAATTTATCTTCTCACACAAAAATTCCCACTTTTGCAGTAAACACAACTTGACTGAATGACTCACTCTGAGGTATGTGACGATGAAACGGGGGAAGGAGCCGCACTTGTTCCTACTTCACTGTCCAGTGTGAAGGGTGAGAGGGCTCTGTCCTCGGCAAAATCAGCATCCACAGTACTGGAATTTAGAGAAACACACAGAAAGATGCCACACACTCATCTCCTAACTCACTGAAGCTTTGTATAACTGATACTTGGAAGAGACCAGACTCATTGGCCTGAATTCACGAAGGTGGTCTAAACCTGGTTTAAAACTAGACCATGGTACAAATTTAGATCATGGTCTAAAATAAGCGTGAAATAGGCGTACCTTTGACATCCGCGTATCAATGCACGTTTGTACTGGACGTCTGTTGGCATGAGCAATCTGTCAACTGTATTTACGCTGACGAAATTTGCATAAACCATGGTCTAAATTTGTATCACCTCTGTGAATTTGGGCCTATGTGACGTTGTGCAATAGAGTAACAAAGTGTGATGTCATAACCATTCATTCATGGAAACTGGTTCCAAACATCCTCATCTGGTCTGAACATCTGTGAACACTATTGTCGCAAACCCATGTACGCATCTGATTCCAACCCAAACTATAACAAAAGACTGTGACATCATTACTTTGGTACTCTACACATGTTCATTACCATCACATTACATCAAAGCTCTGTAATGATTTCACTATGATAGCTCAACTTGTATTATGTTTTGACTTGCTTTTAGCAAGGTGATTTCGGCTGTCCTGATTTCCATTTAACTGTATTTAGCTGGTCTCTAAGGTCCGAATTCACGAAGATGGTACAAATGAAACCATGGTTTAAACCATGGACAAAAACTGTGGAGCGCCAAGTGTCGCATGGAACATTTCGTTACGAAATCAGTCATTTCGTCGATGAAATGATTATTTTGTAAGGAAATGACATTTTGTAACTAAATGAACATCGACAAAATGACCAATTTCGTAACGGAATATTCCGTGTGACACTTGGCGCTCCATGGTTTTTGTCCATGGTTTAAATCATGGTTTCATTTATACCACCTTTGTGAATTCGGGCCTAAGTATTTTTACGTACAACCAGGTACATGAACCGGTTATAATGACATAAAATTGACAGTCCTGGCAGCCTCATTATCACACGGTTTCCCTGTAACATATTCATACATGATGCACTCAAACATGCTTTTTAAACCTGTGTTTACTGGAACTGGGTGGGCTGAATAATAACCTTGTGGGATTTATGAACTCTTGGAGGTACTGTAAAACCAAGGAGGTTTAAGAGATGGAGTTCCAACTGGCTGAAATTATTCAAACAGTTGTCACTTTTCTATTGATGTACAAAAGAATTCCACAGGTGCATCTGTGCCTTTGATGACGGGGTTTGATGCTGCCGTCTTGCTGAGCAATCTGAAGATTCATTTTGAACGTTAACTTAATGTTGGCTATATTTTGCTTGTTTATCTATTAAATGAAACGAAATCTCACTTAATGATAAAGCTCATTAAACAAAGGTCAATCCCTTCAAGAAATATGTGCAAAAGTGTAAATCAGAGCTGTATCATGTGAAAGTGTTTAAAACTGTACCCTCACGGAAAGCTGGTTTTATCACTTTTCCACTTAATTCCTCCAAATGAAACTGATATGGAATAATCTTCGAGTATAATTCTATATTAATAGATATATCAGATTAGTGGCCGGGCACGGCCAGTCGAGTAATTTTCATTTTCATTTCATCATTTTTTTGCACAATTTCTATTCACGCATCCCCGTGTCTTTACCATTATATACCACCTATCTTTTATAAGTAGGGATGGCGAAAAGTAATTACCATCACAGAGACATATTTTCGTTAGAAAGTGGCTGATGATTATGCAATGAGGCATGAGTCAATTGTCTTCCTATCTGAGCGGCAGGTCCAGTTTGCCACATGCTTCAAATACTTTCGAGTGGCGGCATCAAACGTGACTTCAAAGGAAATATGACAGTTGTGACTCCATTCTCTTGAACCTCGTTGGTAAAACTAAAAACATTCGCAGCATGAAACTTTCGCGAATTGCCACTGGCATTCTATGCACTGCGTACAAAAAAAACCCTTTCACGTGCATTTTACTTTTGCAAATCTTGGGTCCTGGCTAAATTTGCAAATGTTTCATGCATGCAAAAATTTCTGTTTTTACAGTGATTGGTGAAACCAGGGCCCCATTTCATAAAAGATGATAGGATAGCAACTTTTGCTGAAATGGCAACTTCCAATAACAACAGCCAATCAGGAAACTGGATTCTTGTCATTACCATGGCAATTGCCATTCCAGCAAGAGTTGCTAACCTAACATCTTTTATGAAATGGGGCCCAGTTTCGCTTCAGCGCCATGCTTAAGCGTGGAACCTGAAGCAGGGTGACCTCTACAATAGCAAGGCCAGTGTGTGTGGAATCTTCACTCACCTGAGGTAGCTTTGATTCTGGGGGCTGCTGGAGGAGGTGTCATCTCGCGAGAGGTCGGAGTAGTTTGAGTTCAGGTCCACCTCGTCTTGTGAGACCTGGGGCAGAGCAAAAATGACATCAACATATAATAGCACCATCTCTGGTACTCACAGCCATACTGTACACAATGATATAATCACAGCATGGTGGATGGTAGAATATATACCTCAGAAGGAAAAACAAAAACAAAGGATAACACAAAGGACGGGAAACGGATTGAAGCTGAGGTTTGACAAGAACAAGAAGAGGAATGAGAAAAAAAACAAAAAGACGACGAAGCAGAAGAAGAGAAGGAAAGGTGGAGGAAAGAAGGTAAAATAGGAGAGAAGAAAAATGAGTGGCAGTAGCAGCAGCATAGTTGTTGTACAAGTAGAAGCAGACTCTGCAATAGAAGTGAAAGTATTAGTTGCAGTACAGCACTGTAGTACATGTAGTATCAGCAGCAGTAACAGTACCGGTAGTTGAATATGATGTTGAAAGCACAAGAGGTGCTTGCTGTAATTTCACAATGCCACACATTTGTCTCACAAATACAATATACTCATACCTGTTCAAGAGGAACTACATATATATCCACATTCCTCATGTGGAAATTCAAACCTCGACTAAAATTTGGGACCCACTGTAATCATGTGCATGGGACATGGTGAACTGTCAGGTACACATATGAATGCCTCGAACCAACGCAAGTACACCAACATCTGCATTCACTGTAGATCGAAGATCAATTGTTAATGACACTTGAATGTCATAAAACTCGTCACAAGTCAAACAAAGTTCATGCCTGCATATTAAACATATCCTTTGCACAAGGTGTCCATGAGACAGATTTATTTGAACGCCTTTATGCAACTGCGCTGGGGATATCAAGTCAGAATATTGGGACATCTTATCCTTCTTGACGTAAATTCATTTGTACAAGGGAGAGCGACAGGTTAAAAATACTTGACTGCTGTTTCTGATTCAAAACAAAAGCCAGCACTGAAGTCTCTACCCACATGAACTTTCCTACCCACATGAACTCTCAGGGAGGGATGCTTAATGCGGGTACATGATTTTAACAACAGCATGACAATGACGTGCAGAATCACTTATCGCAAAAACTGGTCCCCAAACCCCCTCCACTCCCCCTTCACCACATTCTTGGGGATGAGGAGTAAAAATACAACAAAATCAGGATGCACAGGAAACAGAGCGGTGGTGCTTGTAATTGTTTGATCCTGGGGGAGGATGCGACCCATGATCGTCTCCGAAGCGGTGCCGCGGCAAAAAGCCACAGGTTTCCCCCGCCGCCGCTAGTGCATCATGATGGCATGATGCGAAGGTCACGATTGATTACCCCTCCCCTCCCCCTCACCCCCACCAATACTGCTTACGGTCAAGGTTCAGTGAAGGCTGCGCACCGACTGACACAGAAACCCGAGATTTGCTATATTTACACCCAAAAGTGTCTTGTCTCCGAGCTCCCTCACGACACAGAGTATTGGTTGCCACGGGATACCGCGCTATCTGCAGGCAGAGATCTGCTCTGCAAATCTACAGCTGCTCGAATAATTCTGCCTGCCTTGATCTTGGCGAGATTATAGCCTCTGCAATCACAAAGACTCTCATAACACAAACCTTCCCTGTGGATGTGGATCACATTAAAAGACAAGGCAGTTATTCACAGAAATCTGGTAAATTCCTTTTCTGTGTACAGGAGCTAAATATAGCCATGGGCTGTCTGTGCCAAATAAAACATTAAAATGAATTTTAGTCTTGACTCTTTTCCACCCCCACCCCCCAACTGTAATACCAATAAATATCTTGTCGCTGTCTGATTTTCTCCCGCAAACTACCCTTTCAATACTCAGAATACTCTTTCTCTCTTTGTTTTTTATGCACAATAATAGATGTCATATTGATCAATCAAGACAGTTTCATAACTTAGATAAAGGTGAACCTGTTAAGAAAACTTGATCCTCACAGATTATTTATTGCTCTCAGGGGGTTATAAATCCTCCCTCTTAAACTGAAGGGAAACTGGAGTTTAGAGTTAATTTCCTTCAAGGGTCCTATGTAATTAGGCAGTCACCCATGCCTCCAATACAAGTTCTTGGTCTAGTTAGAGATAACCTAACCAGTTTCTTGTCATCTTAAGGGAGGCATACTGACTAGATTGTAAACCTGCCAGAACATTGGGGAACGCTAGATAAAACAGTGACAGCTGACTTGTTGCGCATTTTACAGCACTTGCCTCAGTATGTAAAACACTGAAGAAGAGACAAATCATAATCCAGTCACTTCCACTCAAAATAAACTTGACTGTGGGAGAAAAGGGCACTTAAGACAAGGGACTCATTGCCTAATGAAACCCTAATACGAAAAATGGAAAGCTCTTGTGTCAGTAACAATTCATGTCTGGTAGCCAACATAAAACTGTAGACATAGGCACACACACACACACACACACACAAACACATTCACATACACACACCCTATGTACTAAATCATTGGGAAAACAAAAACAAAAATAGAACTTCCAATTCTTATACACAAGAGCGATGGCCTGTAGAATGTGTGCACCATGATCCCAATCATCTGGATGATCATACACCCACCTATATTTATGAAGATATATTCAATGTTATGACACCCCTTAAGCCCCTGGAAGAACGTCACTACTGCATACGGTGTGTTATACACCAAAGCATGCATTGGGTTTCCGGTTCCTTTGTACTGTGTTGTGGATATATCTTAACACAGAAACAATATCACTTCCCATCTACACGTAGGCCCACCTGAAATGATAATAAGTTTAAATTGATTTATACACTGCTTTTTCCTCTGAATAAAAAGTATTCAAAAGTACTGAACAAATATGATTAAAAAGAACAAAGAAGGAAGTTCAAGGATTTCATTCTTTTTACTGCTAGAAAGGAGGAACAGTTAATATCATCCATGTAAAAACAAAGTTTCATACTACATGTAATCACTTGTGTAGAGGACAACATTTATTTACAGTTGAAGGTAATCTACTTGTACATCTTTAACACCTATTCTCTCATAACCAAAACAAGTGGAGATACAATGTATGAGATTTCATTTCTCATGATAATCTCTCTGTGTTCATCATAGATGAGAGCAAATTCTGCAAGAGAAGAGCTTCCTTGCTCTGTTAAACACTCATCTAGCTTGGGCAGATGACTAGCTGTTCCTGGAGGGTCATTACTGCACAGGTGTATTTTGACAGGTTGTGCAAATGATGAGGAAATATTGAGAAGAGATGGATGTGTGAGAGAAATCACACAGGGTGTAATGGGTTTACAGATGACACCAGGAAGGATAAAGTCCACTGGGTATAAAACTAATCTCATGTCTTGGATATAATCTTGGCACCGAGGTCTATTGCCGAGTCTGGGTCTCCCCCCAAAGAGAGCTGATATCTGCCTTGATTTAGGAGAGAAGAGTGAGCAAATCAGCACCTGATGGTGAATAACCTATCACTCTACACATCCTTCACCACAATGAAACATAGGAATATATTCTACCACTTCCCTACTCCCATCCCATCCCCCCCCCCACCAACCTACCTGTCAGGTCATTGGACTGTAGTGACACATTGCTCTTATCACAGACTTTGTGTTGACCACAGAACATGACTATCTATGCATAACCTATCAATTTAAAGGGATGGAACAGTTTTGGCTGAGATGGGACTTGAGGTTTCCAACATTTCTTTATGATTAGCATAATTTTTTTTTTTTTAAGATAATGAGAAACCTCTCATAAAATATGAAAGGGCATTAAATTTTGAGAAGAATTCAAAGTTTATTTGATGAAAAATTGGTTTTGAAATGGATGAGATATCCAAAACAAAGCGATCCTCATAAAAGATGGGACCCACCTTTTCTTCAGTTCGCTTTGTTTTACTACGTTTTTAGATATCTTGGCCATTTTAAAGGGTGTGTACAGCTCTGGATTTAGCTTTCAACGTTTTGCGAGATATTCAGAAACCACTCTGTGAGATGTCAAAGAGCATGCAATTCTAAGGGGTATCAAAAGTTTATTTAATGAAAATCGGTTTTGAAATGTCTGAGATATCCAAAAACAAGGTGAAACAAAGAGATCCTAATAAAGGTGGGGCATGTCGCCTTTTATTATTATCACTTTTGGGGATATCTCAGCCATTTGAAAACCAATTTTCATCAAATAAACGTTGAATTCTTCTTAAAATCACATGCTCTTTCATATTTCATAAGAGGTTTCTCATTATCTCACTTGGGAATGTTCAAAACATGAATCCCCACCTCAACCACTACTGTACAGTCCCTTTAAAACCAATTTTCATCAAATAAATTTGAACTCCTCTTAGAATTGTATTCGTTTTAATATTTCATTAAGTATCTCGCAAAAAAGTTAAAAGCTGAATTCTCACCTCAACCAATACTATACCATCCCTTTAATTCTCCCTCTCTTCCTTTCTCCAAATGTCTCTTTCTTCTCAGTCACTGCTTCACTTTATTGGCACAAAGTTCTAATTAATCCTCTTGAAGGCAACTGAAATTGTAACAAGCAGCACTTCAACCTGACAAGGAGTCTGAAACCAAGACTGAGGATACTTCAAAATCACAAAGAGCTGTGCATACTGAGGGGCTTTAAAGCTGGGGGGTCGGCATACTGTGCATATCACATAATGGACTGGTTGAAGTTCAGAAGCGCCATTAATCACAGGCAGTGTCCGAGACTCTGGAATATCAACGTCAAAATCACAACCTCCAGAGCTCAGTAGGTTGCCAATATGACCTAATTCGGTGACCTTTAGGCAGCAGTGTGTGTTGGTTAAATGTCACCATTCCTCGGACAAGATGCTTGACTGCTATAGGAGCCGGATGGATTATTATTAGATACACTGAACAAGTACAGTATTGGGGAAGGGAGGAGGCGTAAGGTCCAAATCTGTCAACACCTTGGTGTATGTGACTCTGGAGTTGAGAGTGACTTGGTAGTTTGGGCATGGGGAGTGTTGGATAGGTCCACATTATAAAGAATTGATTTCCTTGTAAAAATGTTACAATTCCCATCCACACCCCCTCAAAAAAAAAAAAAAAAAAAAAAATAGCCTACAGGGACAACAACCTAATAAACACTATTACAGTATTCCGAGGGATGAAAAAGTATATATTTTTGGCAGAAAACAGTATTTCTACCTTCCCTGCAATAGACTTTTGTAGTAACACAATTTGGATAAAACAATTATTTTCTATGAAACCTGCAGCATTTTTTTTTTTTCAAAATAATGCAAAAAGTAGCAGTTGGCATTTCTGCTAAGTAATAGGCTATTCCCCCCCCCCCATTATTTTTCTCTCTCGATGACTTATACTGCCACTACTTGTCCTAAAACAAAAGCAAAACAAACCAAAAATGATAAAACATAGGCATGGTACAAATGCTGTACATTTCAACAATAAAAACTGGATCATGCACGTACAAAACATCCTGTGTGCATACTTCCTTCTAAAGGTGGAGGATTTCAGAATAAACATGGATAAAAATGACCTTCTGCACTTGCTTTATACCGAGTACGACGTGGCTACATGTCTAACTAAACTAAGACCTTATGATCCTAAACTTTGTAGAATATTTATTACTAAAAACAACACTCCCACCAAGAAAAGAAAAACAAAACAAAACACACAACATAATAATACAGGATTAAAAAAGAAAACACCCAGGTGGAAATCTTGGCCAATTTTCTTTTGACCTTTCTCCTACTTCTATGAACATAACACCCAGATCGGATTACCCCTGAGCTTCCTTTCAAAACAAAGATTTCATCAAGCAGGACAAGGAAAATGCAAGCTCAGGAAGGAAATATCTGGCTATGGTATATCAATACTGCACCCTGAATTCACCTTCATAGCATATATTTCTACATTTCTACTTCCTCAATTCAAAGATACTTAAGGACAATCCGTACAGGATGCCTACACTTGGCATGTTGAACAGTCAGGTAATTATCACACCATATGGGAACCTCTTGTGAGAATAAACTGGAAACAGATGGCTACACCAATTGAAACTCTCAGTTAAGAAATCCAAATCTTCGTCTAATTAGCCTCGCCTGTGCAATGTACAGGGAAGCTCTAGTATAATGGAGCAACTTGAACAGGGCTTTAAACTGATATTCGATTCTAAATACTGATTATTATAGGGCCATCACTTTCTGGCGGTAACTGTGTAGTAAAATCTACATGCAAAAAAAAAAAAAAAAAAATCTGCAATTTAAAAATAACACTCTTACACAAATGTGGATAGTAAGTTTATGTATATCAATCATATTTCAAAGGTGGGGATAAATGATATTAATCCCTTGATTATCCTTTATGCATCTCGTACAGAGTATAATTGGTTATGACTTTAAAGAAAAATATGTAGAATTTCAAATATCTTCAATTTGTACTAAAAAGTTATCTCAAGTCCTTAAATTTTTAGTTAAAAATCTCTTGTCATTCTGGGATGTACTGTACTATCATTCGCCATACACCAGAGTTTGTACATGTTGGTTGCTACTGCCTAAAAAACACCAATCATTGTTGGAATGTAAGGCAGACTAAACATACACATCATCATCATCAGCAGCATCTGCTACTGGGGCAGAAAAATGGCTCCCACATGAAATCATGGGTGTCAAGGAAAACAGGCAAGAGTGAAGAAAGAGTGAGTCACGCTATACCCCTGCCTCACCTGTTTGTTCCTCTTGGATCGCAGGTGCTGCTCGTACGTCGGTGCCGGTATGACTGGGGGAGATTTCTTTTCCTTGGCCGCCTGCACTTCGATCCGCTTGGAGCTCCATGTGATGGGGCCGGAGCCGTTGACGCCGACCTGGGGTGGACTGGAGCCCCCGTTGTCTGGTCCAAAGAGGAACTCGAACTTGTCGATGAAAAGGCGGACGAGATGGTTCGTCTGGCCCTGTTCTCGTAAGCCCTGAATTCCATCAGCACACCTTTTTAGTATAAACAGAAAGGGTCACAAAAGGGTTAATTCAAATTATAATGTAAGCATTTTGTTACTTTTTCAAATTATCTTCTTGTCTAGTTATTTGAAAATAAAACATGTTTGAGTGATATCCTTTGGCAGACAGCTTAACTTACCCTCCTGTTACTGTAAAAAGGTGATCGCCATATTTCAGAACCATCATCAACAGTAGGTCATGGAATAGAAATGAGCCCATTGTAGCCCTTAATTGTACCTCATGCAGGAGTGACCCCATCTTCAGACAGAAATTTGCAGATAGTGGGGATGGTCTGAGAAAAGAGTCAAATTCTACATTTCAGCTTTCAAAATTTACAGCTCCCTCCTCTCCCACCGCCAAGAAAAAAACAACAAACTTCAAAACAACTGAATGGCTGCAACACAAACTAATGTGCAAGGCCACAGAAGCAGAGCCGTTGTGATGTGGAGGTGGAAAAACTTCTCTTTACTGTTTTGCATAATGACTTGATACTTTTAGCTCTTGCATGCATCATGAATGTTTTTCAGAAGGGGTCTTCTGTGCAGACATCACATGACACTATCAGCTTGGCATGCCATGTGTCGTCGTGCAGCATGAAACCGGATCACCACGCTCATCTTTCCCTCCCCGACACATTTGCCGTGATGCTGGCTGCCTCTCGGTGCCCTCAGATGCAGTCGACACGTGACAGTAAGATGACGGTTCGTCTGTAACCCTAACCCTTTCATGACTGCTGCCCTTGCACTGACTCCTCCTCAGCTGACTCTGGATCATGACTGGATGAGACCTGGCTCACCCCCTGTCTACACTTTGAAACTACACTCACTCATGACGTGGTTTGGTGAAAGTCATTGCGCTAGACCATGATTGAGTCCTGAGGGGAGATATGCCCAATTATCTTCTTCTTTTTGAGGTGCAGTCCATAAAAGGAACACTTAACAGTATACACAAGTACATATTTTTGATAACCTTGTGTTGTTTCTTGACTTTATTTTGATTGAGCAGAAGGAGTGACATCTCCTATTTTGATGGACTTTCAAACCAAAATTTCTTTCTTGTGTCTTTCATTTCCAAAATCTGCCTGGAATGAAATATCACTGGGACTTCAACAAAAATATGGTCGAATGAACTGGACATGCATAAAACAGTCAACAATTGTCAATGTAATGGAAACTCAACCCATTGGTTATGGGTACCATGAGTGCTATGTATTAACTCCACAGAGAATTACAATAATGTACAAAAAAGATACACCCTCCTATCACACAAGAATCCTTACTTTCTCATCATTTTTAATAAAAATGTTGAATAATCATTTTACTTGGGAGTCCTCTTGCTTTTTGAACCAATTTTCTATTCTGTAAACCATACCTAGTATAAAAAATGACCTGGATATCAAGTTTTAGACAAGGTGCATCCTATCATTTAGTGCTAATGACTGGAGGCATGTCTTGTATCTAATCTTCATGCTTACCTTTTTTTGAATTCTCTTGTCAACGATCAATCTTCCATGTCAATCATATAGCCTGCACATCTACACCCAATGTGAAAAGCCTTTACATAAATGGTATAATTAGTGACATCGCCAGTTATAATTTTCTAACTGCACTTCATTAAATCAAGCTTCGTTAGCTACTATGTGTCTGTAATATTTAAAGGCTGAGTACGCAATACGTCATGAATTCTTGAATTGTCAGCAACTACGAGAATTTGTCATCAGGGTGTAACCCACACTGCTAACTGTGACATGTGTGACAAATGTGAAAAGAAATCACATGATCAGCGATGAGGTGAAATGTTGTCATTTTAGTAATTTCGGATCACAGTAGTTTTTTTCAAGGTAGCAATGAAGGTCTCTGCAGAATTGCCACATTATATACTAGTCTTAGCTAGCAAAGTAGACAGGGAATGAAAGGGAACACCATGCAGCTACATGTAGCAACTGACCCTCGCTAACATCAGGATCAGAAATATGTCCATTTGTATAGTCCTTTCCTCGATATAAACAATGAACAGATGTAACAGCAAGTGACCGGCTAATTATGCGCTGGACAATGGGTATGGTGACCATGTCTGGAAAGACAGTTCATCATTTGCAAGACACAAGACAGTGTTAATTCTCTAAACAGCAGCCATGTGAGAAAACATTTTGATGGTGTGCATGAACAATAGAGAAAGTACTGCATCATGCCAACAAGACTCCAACATAATGTTGTGAAAAACATGAAAACATGATGAGTCACAGAGCTTTGGGTTTTTTGTAAGCCGGCAGCTGTCCATCACATAATAACACTAGAGGGCAATGTCCACTGGGGTAAAGTCAAAAGGCAAAGAGCAGCAATTATCATCACTGACCGCAACACAAGTATTACATTGATCATCTACTGTAAAAGTGGAAATTTTCGCGGTGTTGAAATTTTCGCATATTTCGCACAACCAGAAACTAGCGCGAAAATAAAAGTACGCGAATATTTTTGCTTGCCATACGTTCCTGTACTTGGCGTCTTGATTCCGAAGAATTAAAAACACGCAAAACTCTTTTTACCTGGCCAAGCGCGAAAATATCCACTTTTACAGTATTACAATCAGTTGACAGTAATACTCCAGTGCAGAAGGACATTGAAAGTCAGTGATATTCATGTCCTTTTGCCAGCCAATCCCCTTTTCTTCCACCTATCACCTCCCCCCCCCCCCCCCACCCTATTTTTGGGTGTTGGCTAGTCTACGAATGACTCAATCATTGTCTTTGGCCGATATACCTTCTACTGCAACCCCTTGTTGTATTATCACTCAGTACCCTTTCAGGCCCTCTTTGCACTCTTGTTGGAGAAATGGGGGGGGGGGGGTTGAGCTGTTGTGTTTATAGTTCTTACAAATTGTATCTTGAAAATGACACATTTCTTCTATTGAAGATGATTTTTTTTTCTGTAACTTCTGCCTCTTTTTGTGTGTGTGTGTGTGTGTTTTTTTTTTGGGGGGGGGGTGTAAGAATTGGACAATTTGGAAAAACAAAATGTTTTTAATGTTACTAATTAGTTATTGTGATATAAAGTTTCCTTTTATTCAGACAGTAAAATTAATAGGCACACTCATATTTTATTACCAGTAACCTTTTTCTCGAGAGAGAAAAAAAAATAAAAGTACTATGCTCCACATCAAATTGTTGTTTTATCAGTAGTCTTTGTATAGGGGTAAAAACAACATGTTGATGTTGAGCAACAGAGTCATTCAAACTCATCAAAGCCATGTAGAAACATACACTGATGCTGTGTATCTATTGTAAAATGTACAAGGAATCCTTGTCTACTGCCTCCTACAAATGGTAATTCCCCGCAGTTGTAGATCCGCTTTCCATGAAAACTGGGTTATAGCGCCATTCCTATCTAACGGGCTGATCAATTTGTAGCTAACAGATTCTATGACTTCCAAAAGCTATTATAGGATAAAGATGCAATCGATTTGATAAAATAATAAAATAAAATAATGAGCCATGAGAATAATAATACAAAAAAAATTGCTGTGCTACAGATGCCCATGAGAAGAACCAATAACGAAAATCATATTTCTGCTCCATTTGCAGATGATATTAAAACTACATCTGGGAGCCACATATATATCTAGGGAGGGAGGAAAATAAGGAGAAAGGTAGTGGGTGGTTAGGAGCTATAAGGCTGAAAAGTAACAGCCAGGACAAAGTTTTGGTAGAAATTTGGAAGCAATACAAGCAAGGCATTTCGCTATCTACATTGTGTACTTAGAAGTGAATGTATACATTTTCTTAACTCATTAAACTGTTTAACACTAAAGCTCACTCCATACCATAACAACTTTGTGATTACATCCCCCCAAAACCATCACTACCAAAAGAAAAACAGAAAAAAAAAAAAAGAATTTCATGCTGGTCACTTACAAACCACTGTATCAAAATCAAGGAGGGTGGGTGTTTATGTCTACTTTAAAGTAAACATGCATTTGTGCTTTACTTATATACACCATAACAACTTTGCATGATTTGGTTAAAAAAAAAATCCATGTAAGCTACAAAGGTTCCTTTCAGATTAAATGGAAAAGACATACAGAGACATTAACACTTTTGATACATGAGCAAAAGCAGGTGTGACTTGTAGTCTGTAACACAATGACACAAAATTACAGGGTGGTTTCCTAGCCAAGTACTTGGTAAACAAAACTGTCTAGACAATCGACCTGATTTTATCTGGATTTCTCAGCCTTCTCAATACAAGGGTGTTGGCGTCCACTCATCAAGAGTGAAAGTTCTCACCATGCCATGGAAAAAAAAAAAAAAAGCCCTAAATTATTTCTTACACTTCAAAACAACCATTTATCATACACCTCCCTTCATACATCTCTTGATCAAAAACAACAACAAAATATAAGTACCTTTGAGTCATAGTTGTGCTTTCAATATCATAAAAAGATTATCCTCTATGTGCTAAAGAAAAAAATGGGTCCGCATATTACTCGTCAGAATGCAGACGAGCGTATTGATAAATTTTCTTTCATGAAGCAAACCTACACTTAAATAGAATCAAAAGGGGACTGAACAAAGCATAGAAAAGAATTATAATACATAAAGTAAACATGTCGCAATTTCATTATGTCATCATATCACTAGTTCACAACAAAACTACTGCATACGCCGTTATTTTCGCGAGGGTTTAATTTTCGCGATTTTCGTGAATTCAGTTGGATCGCGAATTGAACAACATGCGAAATTGTCTCCATGCGCTTCATTAATAGAGCATTAACGTAAGCGTCGGCGTCGATTCGCGAAAACAACATCTCGCGAAAATGTCTATGACCTCGTCATTCGCCAAAATAACTGTACGCGAAAATAACGGCGTATACAGTATTGGAAAACCAAACCTCGAATGGCCCGGTATGTGGGAAGCAAGAAAGTACAGAGTCAATTTTACTGTGAAAATTCCAAAACAAAATTATCTTCAAATCTGTGTAAACACATCAGTTTGATGATGTAGAGAGAATCCTATCAAAAACATCCCTCTCAATTTTTAAATCTACTCCCTACAATTTCCTCTCAATCTGAGACCAACCACAGATATCCTTTTGCACACTTGCAGAGCAGGCATTGTGGAGATTTGCTGCACTGCGCTTACTCACAGCGTCGTTACCAAGATTAATTTGGCCATAAAGTCAAACCGAGCAGTCTCGCAGTGGACTAGTTGCGTCAGACATTATACGTGCATGCCTATTTTCCCCACAGGCTGTGGTCGGCGGGAGGATCTACTCATCCCTATCTCGCATGTGTGCTGTACATCATCTCCCATTATAAAAATCTGTGGATACGTAACTCATCACCCCCATTTACAACTCGGTGGCATAAATCATCAACTTTTACTTCCCAGCTCCACATCACTAACAGACACTCTGACGGCAAGAACCGTACTTAAAAAGACGCGAAGAGACATCCGCCAGTTTCAGTTTTATTTTGCTGATTGCCCACTGGAGTCTAATGCCACTCTCAGACCCCCGTGATCTTGGATCAGGTTTGATATTGGTGTAATCAGACGAGACGAGGAAGAATCTATCTATTGTGATCTGAATGAAAACTGAAACAACTAAAAGAAACTCCTGATGAAAACCAGTATATGATTTAAGAAAAGTGGCCCAACTTTCGAATAAAGTAATTAAGATTCGTGCAACCACCTCTACATGCATGTTTTGTCAAGCTGGGCACCTATGAAACTGACAATTTCTTTTTTAGTTCCGAACTCGTCAACACTGTATACTAATATTTCTTTTTAGCTTTTTCCTATTAAGGTATCCCCTTCTTTGTCCTTTCATTTTGTTTTACTGTCTTGTTATATTCCCCTTGTGTTGTTCTCCTTGGTCAAATGATATTGGAAATACTCAGAAATTCATATTATTTACCTGTGTGTCTGTGCCCTGTTCCTTCAGTTATAAATGAGGGAAAACTGTGACAAACCATATTGCCAAGAGGCCAATATTCAAGTCAAGCAAATTACTTGTAAAAGATAACGGCCTCCTAAATCTGTATACCTTATTATACAATGAAATATATGTGTGTAGACTACACATGTAATTATATATTTCTTCTGAGTACTCTTGTTTATATTTCGATGTGAAAATCGTTGACTTATGTCATAACAATTTCATTTGAAAAGTTTTCAAATGAAACGATTTCATTTGAAAAGTTGAGAACTAAAAACAAACTGAAAGCAAACAAACCAACTTACCGGAAGAGATTGGGTCCAAAGACGATGGCCAGCGCCATGGAGTTCATCTTGTTGGTGTCCTCATACTGGGTGACCTTGAGGAGGAAGCGGCAGAGGAAGCGGAGGACCAGGAAGTTCTCCTCCGGGAGCTGCTGCAGGAGGTTCTTGAGTTGCTTCAGGCTCTCCTCCTTGTTGTACTGGAACTCTGTGAATGATGGATACCACAATCATTGGGGGAGGGGATGATGATACAATGTAGTGATGATGATGATGATGATGATGATGATGATGATGATGATGAACAAGATGATGATAATGATGATGAAGATAATGATGATGATGATGTGAACAATGATGATGATGATGTGAACAATGATGTCTACATTATTAGTATGATCATTGTGATGCCAGCATTTAGGCACTGAAAAAACCTAAAATCAAACTTGAATCACATGGACTCAAAAAGTAATGCTGCCTCAGGAGTGAAATTCAAGGTATACAAAATATATTCAATTCTTTATTTCCTTTGTCTATCAGAAAATGTGAATATGCTGTACAGTTTTCTAGAATAAAAATCCTTTAAAAATATTCAAAAGGTATCTCCTTAAGATGTCTGCATTTTGCACTTCAGTGCTCCAGACACTGAAACCATGGCAACAAATTCATGGTCTCATCAAGGCATCTCGGGGGAACTGGGTTAATGTGAATTCAATTCATCACCTTCCTGTACGGCCAGAAACTGGGCATGGAGCTGCTGAGTGATGAGGGAGTCCGGCAGCTCTCGGAAGAAGAGCTTGAGGAGACTGGCTACTGCCATCACATCACTGGCCTCCTCCAAGTTGGCATCGCCATGGCGATCAAAGTGGAGCTTGAGCTTGTCCACCACCTTGGAGCTCCCATTGATGCGGAAGATGCCTTCATGGCCGATTCCTGCGGAAGCCAACAGAGAGACGGAAAATGCAGATTTCTACTCTTCAAGCGAAAGATTAAATGAGAACTTACCCATTTGAAAATTGACCTCTATTTTACAAGGGAGTTGTAGGAAGAGAATACATTGAGAGAGACACAATACAATAATGATGATGATGAATATATAAAATTGACAATAAAATAGCACGGACAAAGAATTAAGACTTCAATATTTCCCTTCATCTTTTGACCTCTCGTCAATGGCCAGTACAATTAGATCATCAAAGAAAAATAAAACAAAACAACTGAGCAAAACATTAGTGCATCTGAGTACTGGAAGATGTTTGTGTATCAATTGACACAGTGACTTCATTCTGTGGCATCTCATCAGTCAGGGAAGGGGACTGCAATACATTGCTGAGGTGATGGACAGCAGAAAGCAAAGATAGGATAAGAAAAGAAAATAGCAGACAACATTACAGGCAAATACTGGAAGACAAAAAAAAAAATTAAGGACAATGTAATCACATAAAAGTAAAACAAAAAAACCCAGTAATGTCGGAGAGAGAAAAACACGAGAGGTAGAGAGCAGACAGAGGGCACAAAATAAATGGAGATAAAGAAGAGACATTTTTACAAGACTGCATGCTAAATGCTACCCATATACAGCTTCAAATATTCCAACTTCTGTGACTGCATCCAGAGGCAGCCCCCACCCCCCCCCCCCCGCAAGTCGGCAAAAATGAAAAATGAGTGTCTGCCTGCTTTCCAAATGGATATCAAATACAGAAGTCTACTCATTTCAACTGATATCCATCAAAACACCTCAGCTTGAGGCAAAATCAACGTCATCCTTCTCAATATCCGCAACCACATCAAGCTATCCCTCATGTTTACTTAAAAAAAAAAGAAGCATCATTTATTCGTGCCCAGCAAGCCTAGCTCCCTCCTACTCCCCCTCCCCCCCCCCCCCCAAGTGTCACCATGATTCACAAAACCACATTAACACACAGGGAGGGAAGCAGGTAAACATTATTGAGAGTGATACTTAATGATTCAGTCGGAGTGTTTCATGTACTCACTGCGAGATGACATGAAGGTTTTTCCAGGCCTTTTTAGAATGATCAAACAAGATTCTACCTTGGTGGTTGCCTGGTGCACAAGGAAACCAATATGAAGCATCAGCGGAATATTCACAAATCAGATGTTTTTCTTGCATGATCGGAAAACCCAAATGCTGACACTTAAAGGGACTGCACAGTACTGGTTGAGGTGGGGATTCATGTTTTGAACATTCCTAAGTGAGATAATGAGAAACCTCTTATGAAATATGAAAAAGCATGTAATTTTATGAAGGATTCAACATTTATTTTATGAAAATTGGTTTCCAAATGGCTGAGATATCAAAAAAAAGTGATAATAATATAAGGCGACAGGCCACGCCTTTTATTAGGATCTCTTTGTTTCACCTTGTTTTTGGATATCTCAGCCATTTCAAAACCGATTTTCATCGAATAAACTGTTGATACCCCTTAGAATTGTATGCTCTTTCACATCTCATAGAGTGATTTCTGAATATCTCACAAAAAGTTAAAAGCTAAATCCTCACCTCGACCAGAACTGTACACACCCTATAAGCAGTGCATTTCTATGTCATACACACCTAATATCAGCAGGTCATCCAAGATCCAAGCTATCACTGTATTTTCTTGTAGGATACAACCAATTCCATATTCATCTGCATCCTTACATAAAAAGTAAGGGCAGATCATTTGTCTACGGACAGCAGCAAGCTGCTAACACAAACCACAAGCATACACCTCCCATTCACAAATGCTGCAAAAATCTTTGTCTTGTTTTACTCTGTTATTTCCATTTCTTCCTTTTTTTTCACAGGAAAGAGAAAAAGGATTGATAAAATTAGTATGTGTGTGTGTGTATGTGTTTGGAAGGTAGGGAGAGCCATGTCTGAAATATTACAATATTCATTGGTTGGAGCAACTACAATGCAAGTTATTTGAGGCCTTGCCTTGCACACAGTGACTGACGAACCTTATTTCTGAATAGCCAGTGATGCACATATCATGCACGTTGCACGCTGACCCTCTCCCTCCCCCCCCCCCCGCAAAAAAAAGGAGAAAAAAAAAATGAAGCACACACAAAAAAAGACAGATCAAATTCAATAGCTGAATTACTCTCAAAGGGGGACCATAGTCTACGTCATCCTCCTACTGTGCAATTGCAGCTCAACGAAATTGTGTTTTCTTTTCACGCAAAAGGATATAGCCATTACAAGTACTACAAATGCATTTATGCAAACTGTACATGATGCAGACAGGGAAATAAGGCCCCCTGGGTCTGACATAAGGCTATGTATGTATATCCCAAAGAAAACTCTGTGTGAGTAAAAAGGAGAAGCTTTAAAAAAATCCTATGATTCAAAATAAATCAAGCACAATACTCCATCAAAAAGACACATAAACTTCCACAAAGGCCATGACACAATAGCAATTAACATCAAATCAAAAGTCATTACTAGCCAACAACGAACCGAAGAAATATCACTCTATCAACCAGCCAGGTACTAATCAGATTAACAATTCATGTCTTGACACCTAGCTAGCACGGAGCTCATTACAGCAGATGTAATCCAGACATGATTAGCATCACTCCCAGTTCAATCCCTTCAGGAATTATTGGATAGCTAAAAGCGGGAAATGCCATTTTTGACGAGAGGGTAATCTGCGCCCTCATTCCTGATTATGAGGCCAAGCAATATTTCAGCATTTTTTTTTTCCTCTTTCTAGGATGATGGACGGCCACTGTCTTTCCTCCAGCCACAGGAACGAGGGCAATGGGGCGGACGAGTTTGTGATGTGGCCGACATCTCATCTTCACTGTTTGTTCGGACTGTACCTCGCCAGAAGCAATCAAGCTCATTAATACTTTACGAGGTGAATGTCGTCCAGGATGCCTCTTGACATGGGTTTGAAATATTGGCTACGAAGAAATAATTTTTTAAAGGGAGAGATATTCAAAGTTGGCTAGTTTAAGAGCAAGTCACTCACCACAAATGATCTCCTATCATCAAAAAAAAAAAAAAAAGAAGAAGAAAATGTAAGGTATTGCAACACATTAACTAAAACCATGAGAAAGATATTAAAAAACTATACCCAAACAATGGCGACCTACTATTGGTTCAATGTTCATGAATACCATCCTCTATCTAATGAATAAAAACCTGTTTAATTTGTAACATTATGGCTTCACTTGAGCAGTTGTCATTTGTTTCAGCAGTGAATTATCATTAGTTTTGAATCTATAAACTTTTTCCCTGAAGAATTTGATCAAATCATATCATTTTCATGTTTTTATAACTCCAAAAACCAGAACAAGACACTATTTTTGAAGGGGGCATATTTTAGTCTTTTTCTGATACAACACAACAGGAGAGGAGAACTCCTGGTTCATTGAACTGTGAATCAACAAGAAATGTTGGTGTAAAGTGAGATGGCAAAAATCATGAAGTTCTGATGTCACTATTTTAAATTAAATGTTGAAATGATTGTGTGGCGTGATGGCTAGACAGGAAATTGACTGTACATGCCTATACATCACTTTGTATACAAACAATGAACTGTTGGCAAATTGCCAAGATGACTCATGCTGTGCTCACTCCAAATATTGGAAATTCAGAGCTAGAAGGATTTAAACACAAAACAAAAATCAGTGGAGTTAACACCCTTTTGGCTCTAAAGCTGACAGACCAGATGATTCTGCACAGATGAATCAATACTACATGTGTATATTAGGCCTTGTTCCTGCTGGCCACAAAAAGACATTTCACCTAACTTGAGTGAAAGCAAAGGACACACAAACACATTTATGTTTCTCCACCACAGCAGATGGCATTAGAGGGGTCAATTATCTAACAAAGATGGACATATGTCATCCAGTCCATCGCGGGCAATTTTTGCAGTCGAAAACCATGCTAATAAGTCATTGGGGGATAGACAAAATAAAACATTCTAAGCATGCTGACGACAGAGAAATTTTATATTTGTGCACAGGAAAGCAAGCTGTGTGAGATCATTAACAGAGAGAGAGGGAGAAAAAAAAAGAAACAAGGTTCCTCAGTCATTATTACAGCAGTGTCAGAATCTTACTGGGTGTAATGGGAATTTCCCAACAAGCCTTTCCATATATTTGAAATTAACAAGACCCCCGAGACGATAATTCACCCAGCACAGTCGCTGCTCGATGAAAGACAGTGTGCTCTCAACCCACAGGAGCTGGACCAGAACCAAAAGCCCAGGTCAGCCTCAGTTAGTCTTTCTTTCTCATACCCCTTTCATACTGGGGGTTAGCTCGCTTCAAGTGTGGACCTGAAGTGTGCTAATTCCCAGTATAAAAAGGTTGAAAAATGTTAAGCCCGAGCTAAAGTTAGTCCGCTCTAGGGAGGTAGATCAAGTCCACTTCAAGTCCGAGCTAACATCAGTAGAAAAGGTATCTCAAGTTTAGCTCGAGCTAAATTCACTTACCCGTGACCAGAAATTGTGTACGGCGCTTCCAGGTTGCCAATAATGCACGTTTACTGCTGTACAAATTGCCACTAGCGCGTTGTGTATTACGACGCGCCGCATGCACTGGTGTACTAATAGCATTTCACGCTATCACTGTTCGCTGTTCAGTAAAACTCTCAGAGAACTCTTTGAACTAGCAGATGACATGATTAAGTTGTGGAAAAAAGGATAGACCACCGCAGTACGTACACTGTATACAATGTATCTTTGCCGATGACTGGTTGAATTTCGTGCATAACGTATAACAACGGAACTGAGATTGTACTCCTACACATGTATAAAGTCAAGCATAAATACAGTCACTGAATTTTCGTGATCGTTGGAAGGACAGCAGGGCGAGGGGGGGGGGGATACCTGCCAACATTTCAAGATGAAATATCTTACTCGTGGATTGCAAAAATCTTATTTTATATGCAAACTGAAGTTAAAATCTTACTTTCGGTCAAATCTTCAGAAAATACACATGAAAGGTATATCTAAATATTTTTTAAAAATCTGATTTCCATGACAGAAAATCTGATTTTGCTACTTTTAACGTAAAAAATCTTACTGAATCTGATAAAATCTTACTAGTTGGCAAGTATGGGGGGGGGGGGGGGGGCGGTTGATAGGTCTGGTCTCGCCAAATAACCTTGGGTTGCAGTGGAAAATGACTTAGCCTGAGCTAAACTTAGCTTGCTTCTGAAATGAGCTAAAAGTTGTGCACAGTATAAAAGGGGTATCAGACAAGGGACATTTAACCCTCATATGAGGTAGCTCTGAAGGGGCATCTCCTCTGTAGCAAGGAGATGAGCCTTTCCTCAGACAGCTGTTCATTAGTGTGTGACATTACATCCACTGCTCTCTGATAACATGACATACAACCAGCTAACACATTTATGACAAAATCAGATAATGTGATCATGCTTGAGAGAAACTTTGATCTCAGACTTGGGTAACATGATGACGCATCACAAATGTAAATACTGTCACTGTTATGTAGGCCTACTTGAATTGAACATGAGCCATAGTTATTGAATATAATACAAATATCCTGTAGAAACTCTGAACAGACTATCTATTGTATTATGAACAAGATTACTAAACAGTATTTTAAAAGCAATCACAAACTTATGACATTGAAGTCATTGAGATAAACATGGCTAGACAGATGCTGCTACAGATAGACACTGTGTTATGCCATATAGCGAGTCTAATTTTTCACGTATCGGGACTTCTCAACAATTTTGCAGGTGGTTAAATTTGTGTTTGTGGAGTACAGTAATGACAGAGAAACTATGTTTGCATGCACATCGCACTCATTTGGGATCAAAGTTAATATTTCTGCATCTTGTTACATTCACAAGTAACACCTGGCTCACAGAAGTTATGACATGATCTTGCAAAATATATGGCGTACATAGAAGACGCTAAAGACAGACAGACAGACAGACAGACAGACAGACAGACAGAGAAGACATGGGTAAAAGAGAAAGGATCATGGGTTTCCTTTTCTGGGGCTGGGTAATTTACAAGCACCTCACTGGTTCTCCCAAGAAACTGCCAGTTTCATGGGATATAAAAATGATAGGTCTGTAAACAGATGTTCACCTTTGACCTTTACCAGCTCCTCCATGGAAGCTTTCATTACAGCCAGAGACTCACAAACTGTGGGAATTAAAGCCTCAAGTTATCACGTCTGAGCAAGGAGGTCCTAGCAGCAAAACCTCCACCCTCTTTATTTCATTATTATTTATTACAAGAGAGGTAGGAGAAAGTAACTGGTGGCACCAAGCATTAAAAAGAAAAAGAAAACAACAACAACAGTAAAAAACGAAAAAAAAAAGAAAAGAAAAACCCAGCATGAACCTGAAATTGATACTATGATACTGTATACGCTATATATTTCGCGGGGGTTTTATTTTCGCGAATTTCGCGAGTCGGGAGCTATTTGCGAAATTAACAACACGCGAAAATATTATCTTCCAAAATGAATCCCTTGCGTTGATGATATGAACATTTCAGTACTAGTGTACGATGTCACGGCTTACCGAACAGACCATACTGGCTAAGCTTGTTTACGTACATATAGCACGTCCACGTCTACTTACGAATACTGTAGAGAGCCAATCCATTGCGCCACAATGCGTGGCGTGTCACCCTTGATTACATGTACTAGTAGTAGTACTAGCTCTTGCGTTTGCATGCCGCTACGTCTTTACAACTTTAGGGGCCGGGGCTTCGTATGCTCCAGCAGCTGGTTGCCGCTGAATTTACTCGTACCCCTCGTACCACTCGTCAGAAATCTAGCGCGATGGACTTTAACCACTTCAAAAATCATAAATGTTGAATTCTAACTCACTAGTTCGCAGAGTTTGGTAAGTTTTTTTTCATGCAGTGTATAACTAGTATCATTCTTATTTGCTAGTGGCCTAGTAACAAGTTGAAAATTCACACTTTCTTTGCCACTTCATATTTTCTCTGGTCCCCCAATCGCGAATTTAACCACTCACGAAAATGTGTGACAGCGGCAATTCGCGAAAATTTATGTACGCGAAAATTATAGCGTATACAGTATAGGCCACAAGGCATGATATACCAGTAGTTTATAGGGCACAGGTTTGGATGATTATCGTAGGTTGTAATGACATCTACCTATGGACTTTACTCACATACATTGCCCTCATTTTCACATAAAACCCATTTCTAATGAATGATCTGGTTTCAGTTCACACATATTACACACTTTCTACACTAAACATTTGCCTTTATTTGGGCATGAAGGACCCCCCCCCCCAGGTTTCACTTTGGAAAGGCTTCATGCAGAGTAAAATTATATCTGTTGCTTGAAGGTTTGCATGGTGAAAAAAATGGCTGATTTTCATCTCCTCTTAAAAGTGCGAATTCATGGTTTTGGCTGAAGAAAAAAAAAATGTTTAAGAACTGATGCATGTACACTAGTGCATTGTTCATTTAAATCACGTTACACATGGGATCACTTTCTGCGAAGATCATTCATACCATCACAAAAAGAAGGAAATCAGAATTTCTCTCTATCACAATGTCAGCACAGAGAAGTAGTGATGAGTCAGAACATTTTGTTTGGACCTGATCCCTAAAGTTGTGAACATAGTGCTCTTGGAATTTGTAGTACAAAGGCATGAAACTGATTGATTTATTGTCTCATTTTCAATTGTGAAAATCGGATATAATTGCCCGTATACTTCCTCAAGCTTTCTAGATGAGTAAGCACACAGCAATGAAAATGGCAAACTGCAGAAGAAAAGGGGATGTTTTGTCTTCTTGGGAAGGGGAAGGGTGGGGGAGATAGAAGCAATTTGACTACTCAAACCCCCTTACACCTTCCCGACAACCACAACTATCCTTTATCACTCTTTCTTTGTACTCTTAAAGGGAAATGAAACCAAAATTTATGGGAATTGAGCGAATGCGGCAATATTATTACAATACTTGTGCCGTATGCTATGATCATTACAGCATGACTGCTTTTGAGGTACACAACAGAGGTATGAAAACAAGGAAAAAGAGGGGTACCGTGCAATTGAAGTTCACATCAATATCATCTCAACCTTTGCACAAAGGAAGCATGCACATCATGTCTGTATTGCGTGGGAGGTCGCAAATCATAACAATAACAAAAGGCACGCTGCATTTTTAGTCTGTACACCTACGGCATACCGGATGAAATGCAATGCAATGGAAACAAAACTTGATCTAGGTGTACCATGCCATCTCCTCAGTCCTACTTCCGTACTTTCTTCTCCTCTCCCCCCCCCCCCCCCCCATTTCACAAGCATGGTAATACAGAACTGTTACATTCCACGACTAAGACATGCCATTCACAGAGAATTTGAAATGCCTTGAATACCAAAGATGAGGGGTAAATCAATCCACAAGGAGAAATAGATAATGGCTAATGGGCAGAAAACTTGCTGAAGCGTCACAGAAATTTTGGTACTTCTACTTCGTCCCATGAACAAGGACATTGCCGTTGTCCATAACTCAAGTCAATAGGCTTATATTACTCTTTACCCACTAAGCCTACATGTACTTCTTTCATGCAAGTATCGACCTAAGATTTTCTGTGAAATTAACAAATGAAGTCTGTTGGGTCAACATGTTAGGTTTTAAATAAAAAAAGTTCATTTGCTTTTACAAGTTCTAGTATTATGTTACATAATACGAAAGAGCGTCCTCACCACAATGTCTTCTAAATATTGGGCATTTGGGAGATTGTGAGAGCTGGGCACTCTGAGGCACAAGAAGGCAATCTTTCCAACTCATAGAGACAATAAAACAAGATAAATCAAGCTGTAACAATCTTCAGTATTTTACCAATCAGCAGAATAACATCACAAAACTTTCTGAGAATAAGGTTTTTATAACAATGAAAAAAAAAAAGGTCTCTTTCCTACTAAAATGACTGCAATTTTCCCTGTAAAATTTTATGAGGAAGACTGTTTGTGTACCCAGAAAGGACAGAAAGAGAAGCGGCTATAAAGCACAAAAGCTCTGGTCATCACTCAACAGACAGCCATCAGTTCTGGCTGACCTCGCTCCTGGTCAATTCCAGCTACAGCAAAGGTCAGATAAAAAAATAAAAATATGATACACTGTTCAATATCTCAGCTAAGGGCGGATTATTGAGTGTATCCCTATCCATAGAGAATCTAGTATGTGTATAATACAAGGGCATTCCCAGAGCTTCAATCTTTTATTCATTTTGTTTTGGAGGGCATAATACTTTGCAGAATGGAAAGCTCTACAAGCATTCCTATTTCCTGTGAACAGTTTTCCAGAGAGTATGGGAACCTAAAAAACAAACAATCAAACAAACATGAAATTTTGAGAAGAGAGATAATAGTACAGCACCACAAAATAACAGATCTATAATGACAACGTAGTTTTGTGTCACAAAAATGACAACATTAAAAAAAAGGATAATATATCATTTCTGTATTTGTTTCACAACAATGAACAGAAGCAGACTGGCCAAATGAAAAAAAATAAATAAAAAAGATCATAGAAGTTTACTTTTTTATCTTCTTTTTTCAAAGTGACACTCAGTCTAGTTTGAGAAACAGTCACACTCATCTGCAGTGTAAAATGTCTAATTATTCTTCAGAGCACATTGGTTTTAGTTCTAAGGTTTGCAGTAGGTTAAATCAGATTTGTGTAGATGCTCCCATGCATATCAAGGAAAATTCATATTTCTGCACACATACTATTACAGAGTGTTCAGACCCTCAAGTGCATCCCCTCGCCAACTGGTTTTCAACAACGAACTACACTTCATAAATAAATATAATTTACGTTGATGTAGGGCAATTTGTCAAGCAGTTGCAATGAAAACATCTCGACGGAAGAATTTCACGAATTTGAACTACAATTCATACAACAGCTGTGTCATGAGAAAAGTCAATCACTTGCGCAACTGATGATGCCTTTTAATGCTACCAGAGTGCATGTACCAGGGATAGAAGTGAATGAATGGTCAAACTAAACTTCAGCTTCTAATCTAATAATTGAGTTTCAGAGGACAAACTGTTTAAATTGCAAACATACACTGATATTCCAAGAAAAAAAAATATGACTTTACCAAAAAAAAAAAAAAAAAAAATGGAGCATTACTGGTAAGTCATGAGTAAAGAAAAAATGTTTGGGAGAAACGTGACTATTAGAGTTTGCTTTCAAGTTTGTAAAAATAACTTGATTAGCAAGATAATGTTTCTAAACAAGTTCACACGTGTCCTTCAGAGAAGTGAGAAATTCCCTCAAAGACAAGAGTCAGCTTTCGCTGCCCGCTACTCGAGCAAGAAATAAAAAAGGCTGGACCGATTCGCAGGGACAGACAGTATGAGCTTCATGGAAATTATGTGTAATGTGGACAGGAAATCATTGATATCGCTGTGTAATCCCTCAAGCAGGGATTGAGTGCTGACAAGTGCCTATTCTCACACCATCACCTGTTGGTGACGCTGCTCACATTAGAGCCTCTCCTTCTGCACCCTGGGGCATGCACCTCTTCATGCTATTAAGATTTTCCCTGTGCCCCTTATTCATTTCCTCTCTCTGTAATTCAACAACTTCTTCCATTCCATTAAAATAACAATATGTAACATACATTTTTGTAGGTCTCTGTTTGTTTGTGTGTTTGTTTGTTCATTTTTTTTCCATTTGAGAATTGAGAAACACAATAAAAAAACTAATGTGTGGCATGTTAACTGAACTGATGGAATTAGAGCAGCGCATAAATTATCTGGCACTGTATTATTGAATTTCATGATCAATACGTCAGCAGGCATTTGTGTAAACTTGACATTTCTAAGAGGATAGATGTCATATTCAAAATGCAGCAGCAGCAAAGCAAATACAAATGCATATTTTGGCTACCTTCCCTTTTACCCTTCCCTTCCTCCCTCCCTGCATCTCATTAGTCTCAGTGCAAACATTAATGAGACATGTGTTTGGTGCACAGCATGTGTCACACGAATGGGTTTCCTTTCTCTCAATGCTGCTAACATGCCGATTATACATTATTCCAATGCGACCAAGAGTCAACACTGGTCGAGTGAACGCTATCGTGTTTCCATTAGCAACAGAATGATATGATCAATATTCACGTAATGTGCTGAGTTCGGGGGATGCCAGACTTTCCCCATGCCATGGCAGGGGATTGACCGGGAAGTTCCAGAGCATAAAATCTACAGCAAAAATACTAGCCGACATTGCCAGCTGGGAAAAAGCATATGGAGTAAAATGCTCTCTGATTTTATCTCTTCCCTGGCTGTCTTATTAAATATCAAATAACTAATTGTACATAATATACACACACTAACCCATTTTTTTTTTTCTACTGGTCCGACCTGTCCCTGTTTGGCCAGTAGATACAAAATTGTACCAAGCTTAAATATTTTTACTAGTCTTAACCTGAAATTTACTCTTCCTCTTTTTTTTTTTTTCAAGTGGCCCTGACAATGTTATCTATTCTTTCATTACCAGTCATGCTGGACCAGTAAATTTGGCAATTCCTGAAAAGTTACTGGCCCGACAGTGATTTCTAATGGTCTGGGACCGTCGGACCAGTGCCAGTGTCAAGCACTAAAAAATGCAGATGACTTGCTACGGAGGTAACATACAGAACAGGGCATTCACAGCGTGTGGACCAGGAATACCAGCCTTGTCAACAGCACTGCACTATTCTAAGAGCTGAAAAGGCATTTCTTGGTGGGGGAAACAGTAATTTTACCTTTCCTGCAATACACAAAATGTGTAATAATACAACATAGGAAAACCCGTATTTTCCATGAAACTGCAGTATTTTTGGCAAAAAAAACCCTTAACAACAAAACCAACAACAAAAAAGAAGCAACCCCCCCCCCAAAAAAAAAAAAAAAAAACAAAAAACAAACAAAAAACAAACGAATGTATGAAATACTGCAAAAACGAATACCTGATAGTTTGCATCTCTGGTCGACTGTTGTTTTTCCAGGAGAAGTTCTAATTAAAGACCAACGAGTCAGCCCTGCCCAAAATAGCATGTTTACCACTGAAGTCAGAACATGCAAAATATTCTCTGAAAGCCCAAGTCACCATCTGCGCCACATAATGGGCTATTTCTAATAGTTAATAAAGTACTTTTAGAACACGTCCTTTCATCAACTTTCTTATGGTAGCCAACTGTAGCATCACCACTAAGCTTGCATCTAATGCGCCCAGCATATGTGACCCGCTACAACAAAATGGTCCTAAAGTCGCGCACGGTCGAAGCCGTGAAAATCGAGTTTGAAGTTAGAGCATCAAAACTGGTCAAAACTTACGATTTTCTGAATTTGACATATTATTAGAGTCCGACATGTCTTCTATCATCTGTCGAAATTTTGAAGCAAAATGATGAAAGGAAAGACCAAAAAATAGCGTTTTTCTGGGCCATGTTTTTTTAGCGTTTCAACGAAGCAGAAACTGGTTCGAACATTTGGATTGAGCGCCATACATAGGCTCCGCCCCTAACAACAACCAGAGTGATCTCATTGGTCAGTTTGCTGCTTGCCGCTAACTGAAGCGTGAAGCTCGCACACTGCCCAGTCGACTGGTGCGTGCGGGCGGGTTGCGCTATACCTAGCCGCTTCTCCTGACATCCTGGTCACTGATTGGTCGGTGAGGAGACCGCCGACGCTGTGTTTGAATGAGCATTTCGGGGGTTGCTAGGGCTTAACTTCTATTGTCCGGAGAGGTGAATACTGACTTGCGTGTCTCTTGATTGTGATTGCGTCGCAAGGAGAACTTTTAGGGCGCTTTTCTCGAAACAGTGATTTCCCAGACGTCTTGACATGCTCTCTTTTAAACATCGATATCTCCGCAGCCGATTATTTTTACAAGACGTGTTATATATCAATTTAAAGCAGAAAGATTAGGGAATTGTGTCATGCAATTTTCAAATAATCGACCTCGCCCGACTTTAGGATCATTTTGTTGTAGCGGGTCACATATACTAAACTGTATTACCAGGGTTCGAAATTGGCGATGGTCCGCTGGCCATTGGCCACCCAAAATCACGACGGACTAGCTAAAAATCATAAAATTCTGAAGGTACTAGTCCGTCTGGCTAGCCAAAATATTTCTTCAGTGTTAAATTTGATTCTAAGTAGTCCGCCTGGCTAGTTAAAAAAAAAGTTAAGTGCGACCCCTGATTACATGCTGTTTCCCCATATCACATTCATGTATCAATGTATTAGCAAACTACAAGTGGTAGCTGTTTTTAGCATTGAATAGAATATGAAGAATTTGTTCGCAAAAACCGATAAGTCCATTTTTTAAGATTTCGAAGTACGGTCTCTGTCATAACGTAAAAAATAATACCTTTTAAATGATATATTGCTCACTACATATAAAGGTACATTTTTGACGTTATGGTCAAAAGAAGCAAAAATTTTCTTATTATTCTCTTTATTTTTCTTGACCTTTAATCGCAAATATCTCCATTTGGCAAATATGGACTTATCGGTTTTTGCAAACAAACTCTTCATATATAGAATTCTACATTGTGCTGAAAATGTCATCCTCTCGTTTAACACCTTTCACTAATTTTTCATAAAAAGCATTCTCCCTTGAAAAGCATGTAACAAATGGTCCGCGATTACATGATTGTGTCCATCTAGTCGATGATTAGTGTTGGACTATCCCATAAAATAAGTACAGTATATTAAAATAGGTGTGTCTTCACACACAGAGAGTTTTTATTTGCCCTTTACAATGTGTATAAACTCTTCCTTTTTCCTTGTTTTTGTTTGCTTTTTGTAAGGCAAAGAGTTTGATGAACTCTTCAGAAAATGCAGTAACACATTTGACCCAGTAAAACACATAAAGGAACAAAATGTAGCTATAAAGATGTTCAGATATGACCCCCTCCTGCTTTGTAATAGTGTCATACACATATCTAATATGTATGCAAGCCTTACAGAAAGTAAAAGCAGAGTGGCACTATGTCTACATTAACCATTCTAATCGCGTGGAAGCTTTGCACTATTCAAGTCAACATAAAGAGACCTCATACATTGTACTTCCAATCAGGCAGTGAAACTGGAAGCTACATTATGTTCTCTAAAAGGATTACGTCCGAATGCGACATCAAATGTCTTCTACTTCCTTACAGTAGAGACTGAAGTGTGCTCTCAAGGAGGTGTCCCAAAGTTTCACGTCGTCTAGACACGACGCCTCCACCAGGAGACACGCACGACTCGACTCAGAATTCGAGCCAATGCAAGGCTATATGCTGGGCAGTCTGGTTGTAAGATAATCATGTAGATGAGTGCCGACTCTCATTTTAATACCATGGTATCAGCATGCATCTTTATGTAAGCCACAGAAAACTGCCTTCAATATCATCTCAAGACAGCAAATTTGCATTTGACAAGCTGGCGCCATATATGATCTCCCATTACCTACCATTTAAGCTGGATGAGATCAGCAACATTTGGAATGTTCAAGTTTATGAAATTCTTGTGTCAAGTTGTTTTCATGGCAACTGATTGACAAAGTGCCCTTCACCAACGTACTTGTAGCTAAGCACCAGTTATTCCTGAAGTGTTTTAGTATTAGCCATGAGAAAAATCATTGCCATACATACTCGGGAAGGATTCGAACCAATGATCTTCCGATTCAGTGGTCTAGTAGATACGATGCCTGTCTGGTAATCAGGAGATCATTGTTCAAATCCAACCCGAGTATGTATGCTCATGATATTTTACCATGGTTTCTATTATAAAACACTGACTTATTGGTGTTTATTTATATTGTATGATGACAAAGGGAAATTTCTCAATCAGTTGCAACAAGAGCAACTTGACTCAAGAATTTCATTAATTTGAATGAATATGCAGTATTCACTGCATGCTTCAAGGATTAGAACCAGCACTGGCTGCCGGGCGAAAGCTCAGTGGTCTAGCGGAGATG
Organism: Diadema setosum; assembly: GCA_033980235.1. Lineage (NCBI taxonomy): Eukaryota > Metazoa > Echinodermata > Echinoidea > Diadematoida > Diadematidae > Diadema > Diadema setosum. Next base: position 27,706,967 of record CM067061.1, on the reverse strand, counting down.
ACACCTGTCCTGTCATCAGGAGATCGTTGGTTCCAATCCAACCCAAGTACTGCATAATTATGTTCATGCTTTTTTTTTCATGGCTAACTACTGACAGGATAATCAGTGCTTATTTATGTCCACGAAGGGCTATTTCTCAATCAGTTGCGATTCAGCATGTCTACTGGTTTTTATCTCAATCAAATAACTCCCAGTATTTTGTGCATCACCTTTTGCGATTTCATCTTTCACAGCAAAGAGAAAGATAGAACCCCTTTCATACTGTGCACTACTTTAGTCCACTCCCAAAGTGAGATAACTTCAGCTTGGGATAAGTCAGTTTTACTGCTATTCTCGACAGTTCCCATCGGGGCTCCATCACGGTTAACATTTGGAAGCAAATCCCTTGTTGAAGGTTTGGGTTACTGAGTTTAGCCCAAGACACCTTTTATACTAATGTCAACTTGGACCAGGGCACCGTTTTGTGAAAGTTGTCAGCCCTGACAAGTTGTCATGTCTGACAATTTCAGAAAAATCCTTGGTTTTGATTGGCTGAGGAGCCCTGCTCACTGACTGTTACTATGGTGATTGTCAGGGCTGACAACTTTTATAAAACTGTGCCCTATGGTGGACCTGAACCCCTTCCCACAGTGGGCTAACTTTAGCGATTAAAGGCAAAACATTTCTTGACCTCATCATGTACAGCTGTACTAGAAATTAACTTCATCTGAAGCAAGATAACTCATAGCGTAAACAGGGTAAGAGAAACATACAGTATTGCTTATAGAAGTCATCCGTGGCAATAATTTGTGGGAGCTGAGAATATGTTTGATGGTTGAAGTATATGACAGTAATGGGTCAGAAGTCAGAGGGGTAGTGTTCAAAGAGTGGCATATCTTGAGAAGGGATCCACCCACAACTGACCGTGCATCTGGATGAAGTCAATGATCTTCTGCAGGAGTATGGGCACCTTGTAGCCCGAGGGCCCGACCCGGCATAGGTCTTTCAGCGGGACGCCAAACGTCTTGTTGACGACCTTTCGCCTCATGCTGGCAGGTGAGCGAAGAATCTTCTGCATGGTGACGACCCCTCCGTGTTGGTCTGTGCCAGATGGCACGACCTGTAGAGTGATTTGAAAACAAAAGGAAGATCTCCACTTAACGCCAATTACCTTTGCTTGCAAAAGCCCATTCAATGTATTTAAAAAAAGAAATAATAATAAAAATAATAATAATAATAATAATAATAATAATAACAACAACAATAACAATAATAATAATAATAATAATAATAATAATAATAATAACAATCTGCATATAAAAAATGACATTTGCATGGCAAATACATAATAAATATTACAATGGATTTTGAATGTGTGTGTCTGTGTACATGTGTATGTCATGGTAAGATAGAACAATATAGTTCAAGTGTATACATATTTACACTTTTTCTTGTTTGTGGGCTTTAAAGTATACTACAGTACATGTATAAATCAATCTATGCTATTTAATAACATTTACAATGTACAATCTAAATGAGAAAGACAATGTATCATCCATGCAAGCACTACATCATATTATCAAATAATGTTGCAGTGTGCATATACTTTGTATGCGCATTGTACACATAATTATCATATGATCACAAGAGTCAACAGACTTTCAAATGGCTTGTTGAAACATGAAAAATAAAAATGCATCTGTTTGGCTAGTCACATTTTATTTCACTTTCAGAGCAATTTGAATGGGATGCACATACAATGTAGCATACAACCATAAATATATTGGTAAATCATTTGTTTGACAGTTGGTCAATATTTCAAAAACATAACAAACTGATTACATGCCTATTAAGTTAATCATTTTAAATCCAATGTATGTGTATCAAGTGGCATGACATCCCTTTTTACTGCAGCATGAACTTTCAATAGTTATCTTTTTGCATAATTCATATTTACACACTGGACAGACATCAATTAAAAACCTATCAAAGGAAAATCATACAACATTTACTACTAAAAGAGTCAATGTCTAAAATTTGCAGTTATTATTTTTTCTTTTACTAATGGTCTGATTGAAAAAAAAAATCAGGAAAATCTCTGTCAATTAGAATATCTGACAGCCTACAAATGTACATTAGCAACAATCAATATCTCAACAAACTTGCATTTTAAAATTTCACGGTCACAGTCCAATGCTTTTCATAAATGTCTTCAACACAAGCACATTAACAATTTGCAAAGATGTGATTCACTCTGAATACTGTAACAGACCAATGAACCACTCTAATCTGGTTGCACATTGTACTAATGAGATTTGTACGAGTTCCTTCCATGTGCACAAATCTAACCTAACGTGCCGAAGCCTAATAATAGGGTGCAGCGGGGAAAGTGTTCATCTGAAGCAGCGAGGTCATGCAAAATGGGCTCAGTTCCATCTCATTGATTGGCCAGTCAGTCATCAACGGTTTATCGTTATCGTTATGGCTACCGAGTAGGCATGAAAGGCTTCTAAGTGGGTGGCATCAGGCTCCGACATCGCAGCCCATGTGGGCAATTAAACGCAGTGTACTTGCACAGACCTGCATGGAAACAACATCATCTCCATGCTATTTGAAGCAATGTCGCCAGCAATAGTAACACCTTTTCATGGTCAACAGAATCAATTGCTATAGAATGCAAAGCGATGTGCACAATCTACACTCTCAACATCCTGTCCATAAGTACATAATTGTTCTGATAAAATTTCTAGCCTCTTTTAGTTTTTTTTTTTTTTTTTGGACAAAGGCACATTATTAACACTGAGTAATAAAGACTGTATTGCACTTCCTCTTATTTTCTACCAACATTTAAAGCTCAATGGATAAAGATCACAATCACTAAGGCAAATGTCAAGTCATATTGACCTAAATCTGGTTTTACCTAATATTTTGACTTGGCATTTCAACTTCGTAAATGTTTTTGTTGTTGTTATTGTTGTTGTTTTTTGGAGACACCCCTCCAATCTTAATATGCAGATAAGGATTTTACCTAAAATGACTTCCCATGACATTGCCCTGCTGGTGAGGTCAACAAACTTTTAGGGCACCTCTCACACTACACATCATCTATTCAAAATAATGATTAGAGTGTCCAGTTGTTTTTATTGCAACTGACTGACAAATAGCCATTCACTGACATGTACATACACAGCGGTTGTTCAGTGTTTTGTGTATGTAGTAATAGTCATGCTAAAAATCATTGGCATACATACCATCCCAGCGTGTATGCCCATGATTTTTATCATGGCTACATCTCAGAGCCCGTTTACACCGACTTTTGGGCCGGCCTAAAAGTCGGTGTAAACGCACGCTGGCCCAATGCGGTACCAAATTTGGACCCACATTTGGACAAGCTCCGGAGGTTGTCTCGGGCCGGCCCTGGGCCGACCTATTCTTGGTGTAAATGCACGCTGGCCCATATGCGGTACCAAATGCGAGTCCCACTTCCTTTCCGCAGCGATCATGACGTAATTGCGTAATGTTATGAGTGCTTATATCGTGCATGCTGTCTTGTCTTGTCTTGTCTGGAAGGAGCGGAGAATTCTGTCTTGCAATGTTTCACAATGTTTCATCTCTGTAATTTTTTTTTCCTCACTCCAGAAAATTTGTGCATAGGTATAAAGGATGGTGAGAAACTGTGAAATTGATTTTTGTTGGGTAGTGGCGGTGATGTGACGTTATTTGTGATTTGAATTATCCCACAATCCATGCTCTGTCTCGGACAAAATAGTCATTACATCCCCAGGTATTCAGTTCACAGAATTGCATACATACACAATACACATTTCCCGCGGGCGCGCTCCAATGAAATCGTTGTTCACAAGCAGAGCGCTCCTACCGTCAGAATATTTATATATAGGCTGGCCCAAATTCTCGGTGTAAACGCACACCGAGTACCGCAATTTGGGCCGGACCTGGGCCGGCCTAAAAGTGGTCAGGCGGTGTAAACGGGGTCTCAGACACTGAATAATCAGTCTGTATTTGCATCAATGGAGGGCTATTTGTCAATCAGTTGCAATGCCTACACTTCACAAATGGTCTCTAACAATGTTGTTCAAATCATTTCTTTGTGAGTAATACAAACTGCAAAGAGATTTGATGATCCTGCATGCCAGTGACGTATCATCTAGACAACAGACGAGATCAAAAGTTGCACAATCTCCCATTTATAGAATACGACAACGAGAGAAGGAAACAAATTATATAGAGCGCCATCACTTCACCACTGTTCAAGATGAACCCACAGTCGGTACATTCACATCACAGTTACAGGATCCCCCTCCTTCCCCCCCCCCCACCCTTTTCTCTTGAAATAGTTTTGATAGGCTTATACATACATTTAACTTGGTATGCACCGCATGGCTGTATTTGTTCACGTAATGATGAAACATTCCCGGAATCTCTAGATAGCATCCTGCACTGTGGAGTACGGTTGGATAGAGAAGGCTTGGGGAGACAACAAAAACAATTAGCAGCGTCCATAAAACAGATGGCTGGAGAACTAAGTCAGGGAGATAATCTGAGACGGGAGCCAAGGCGAGATCAATTATGAGACCGACAATCAGCCGCTAAATGAGTCATTCTCTTTCGTCCAACATCAGCCGCTCGATTCCCTTCGGCATGGGGGAGAGGGTGTCATCTGGGGGCAATTACTCCTCTAAATTATTCCACACGAGGCATTGAGCTACACACCCCCACGTCTGAGGTCTTAATGACACCACTGGAGCTTTCATAGCACTGTGCACTCACATTTGTAGTCTCTTCACATCTTCCATCTGTCCTTACATTCAGGTAGGAGTCACACAACAACAATAACAAAACATTCAAGAAATAACTATAAATCACTTTGCAGCACAGTATCCATATCACAAACTTTGTATCAGGTTTTCCAACTTCTGCAGACCCACTAGAAAGGACATTGATAAACAGGAAAAGGCATATTTCAAAGGCAAAAATACACTTTTTTTTATCAAAGATGAAGAAATTGCACATCAAGCAGAATGCAAACATAACTGAATCTTGACAACCACTAACATAAATGAGGAACATCTACACCATAATGCAAAAAAACTTAAGCCACCAACCCCCCCCCCCCCCCCTTATTGGCAGAGATGAACAAAATGTATGTCTGAAGTTAGAAGTTAGATTCACAATGTACAATTGTACACTGTATTTACTTGTTTCTGGTGAATGGCCACGGATTACTGCATCAACTGCCAGGCAGACTCATTAAGGGAAAAACGACCTGGAATAACTTTGCACCACCAATGGAGACGGATGAGCATGAATATAATTCTATGGATTATTCATCGGTCCCCAGCTCTCTTCACACACACCACCAAGGCCTAATGAGTGAGGCGAGTGAGTCAAAAGCTAGGGACGGGTGATCCAGAGATTTTAGTGCACGATCAATCACCTCAGCACAAAAGGCATTATCACTGGAGTCATATGGTGACCCTCAGAGCATAGTGAATGCTGGACATTAATCTTAAATGACCCATCAGCTAGAAAGCACAAACAAATCTAATATATCCTTTCTACAATGGCATCTCCACGATCAAATTTTTTCACATTAATGCAAATCACAATGAAAAAGAAAAGTGGAGAATAGCCTATCATGTCAAGACAGCTCTCATGTTGGTATTTAAATAACTTTATCATTTCAACACAAAAATCTCAATGATATTTTCACTCAGACTGTTATGTTTATTTCTTTTTTCACTGTGCCTAAGAAGAATAAATTCCCTTGTGGAAAAATACAATCCTGAACAGGCTGAAACTGGGTATGTGTTTGCCATGAAATCACTGTGCATAATGCCAACAACTTGTATGACTAAAATCAACAGTTTCCATCTTATATGGGTAACAGAAGAGTATTTTAACTCAAGATCATTTGGAAAATGACAAACAGCATGACAAACTTTTAAGGAATGAAACTGAATTAGAAGCCCTTGATTAATAATCAATAAAAGGAACCATGCAAGGCATACTGCCTTCAATAGATGTATATCATCAGCTGAGATCCTGAAGGGTGCTATTGCATTCTAAGATTTGAGCATAAATAAAAATGAAATATTCAATTTATATGAAATGAAAAGTTTATTCAATTAAAAGTGGGTTGATTTATAAACACTGTTCCAAATGTAGGGCAAAATTGCACCCTTGTGGTATCAATTTGGATCATTTTACTGAAAATGAAGCTAATCTAAAATTGACACCATAATGTAGAAAAGATTGAGCTCTACAACATGATACCAATAACTCAATACCCCTCCTCCCAGAAAATTGTGATAAAGCCCTTCTGGTTCTCAGCCAATGATATGATTGATATTCATTTCCAATTTCCTACCTGCCCAGATAAGTGGTTGCCAATGTTTGATTTTATGTCATCTGTGCAATTCAACAAGTTCCATCTACAATACAGGTGGAATCTATGGTATAGACTATGTCTTTGCAAGGCTAGCCAAGCAGATACTTGACCCGTTGAAGACTAGTCCGGAGTATACTCGTGCAGGTGTCAATGGAAAATGCGGGTTATGTATAGCAAAATCAGCTCATTATGAATGGGCTAAGTTTAGCATGGGTTGCTGAGGGTCATTATTTTGAAAAACATACATTTCAAAGGCTTATTCTACATACAGATGTACATATGTCCAAACTTGTTTTACTAATCGCAAGACAGAAACACAAGGTTCTTGTAACAATGGTGAATGAAGACAGGGTACAGGGTACATTGTAGATGGAGAAACATGAATTCTGAAGACATGTTAGGTAGAAGACAGGAGTCCGATGGGGGTGAGTAAGAGATCTATCTATTTTGTCTGTAGCAGAAGATAACTCCAAATGATACAGCCTCTATTTCCTTCCTAACATAAATGTATTATTTCTTTCCATCAAGAGATGCCAAGATAGATTATATAATTATTCTGACTCACTTTTTTTTAACACTGTAAAAATAAAAGTAGGAATAGCTGGATAAAAAGGGGAGCTCATTCCGCCCCATTCACCTGCAAAAATAACAATGGATTAAATAGCTCTACTGTCTGGCAAGACTATCAAAAAGGGCAAAAAACCCACACAAACTGCAGATTCCCATGCATTTCAAACCAGAAAAATTATCATTCTGCTGCTTTGTACAAAGATAGCAGAGGACCCAAAGGTAATGAACCTTGCACTCTGTTAACATTGCTTAAGCACACTTGTCATAACAATGACTTGACTGTTCATGACAGGTTTTCTTTAAAGTCAAGGCCAAATGTGCTCAATACAATTGTGGCTCTCTCTTTCCTCTTGATCTTTGAAACACAAAATGGGATTTGGGGCTAAAGGTACTTTGTACATTGTACCACTTCTGAGTCATGCATATATCAACTTATCAACATTGCTCCATTATCTCTTGAATTGTGTTGGTCATGTACATTCTGTATTTTAACCTGTACAAAGACTGTACGTTTGACATCAGACACTGCTTTATAGGAGACATTCGTGTAAACAGGCATACAGTGAATGCCCTTTGCACCGCTACCAAGAACTATTTTTCACAGTAAGTGTAACAGTTATTTTGAGTATATACAGTAAGTCTATTAATTGCAGTTCTTGTCATGGCGACACACACAGTTCTTGTCCATTATAATAGCATGCAATGACACACTATCACTTTTAATGCTAACATCCTTTCACTAATGACCAATGATCTGCACAGTTTGATGAGAAAAATATCTAGACAGATTAAATGGTAAACACTATGAAAAGGAATTTTTACATCACACCTCTTATTTTTGCTTGCCTTTTAGGTTCATAATTGAGAGAAAATCAAAGGGAAGCTCTTCATGTTTGAATTGAACAAACAAAACTAAATACAAACAAAGTCTACGATAAAATCAAGTATTTCATTTAACATCGGATCTATAAAATTTCACAGTTTTATGGATTCACAGGATTGACAGAGTATCTGTCACTATCAATTATAAAATGCAAATGAAGATGTGTTGATAATGTCGTTTCCCAACAAGATTTTACTGGCGGCAAATGAATCATCATTAAAATCCATTCCAAACCGATGACTCAAATTAGAGAATCTTCTTTCATTCATATCCAATTATTCCAGTCTGACAATGATCCTGCAATACTGTCATTTGACATGGAGTGTTCACGAAATTAAATGATTTACAATAAAATATTGATCATTGTTTTTACCCTTTCATTAAAAAAGGAAAACTTAGGGGAAGATGGCAGGCTTGACTGCATGTGTATTACGGAAGTCACTTTCCCCTCAAGAAGTGACATCAATTTTAAAACATTGGGCTGAACAATCTATAGACCTGCCGCAATGCAAACATGGGACGCAGCCACCGACTTGAAATCACATTATTCACATTGAATGGAGTTTCTGTCTGTCTGAGGAGCCCCGATGAAGTTCTGCATTCGGAAGCACCGTCATTACATTTGTATCATCCAGGCCTCTTGGTGTACACGGAGGGTTGACAAATTGGCAAGGACTTCTCAATCACAGGGCGTGATGGGCAATCAATTCAACGCATCATCACAAGCAAGCGAATCCCCAGACTTCGTCTATTAGTCTCCACTCCAGTGGTTGCTTCGCAATGATACACGACTCTGGCATGGATTCTTAAAGGAGTGAAGATGGTTCAACAGACCCCGTGCAAAGATCCATTCAACCCAACTACATGTATAAACTATGGTTACAGCTCGTTATTCCGAAGGTTCGTTATTCCGAAGGCTCTTTATTCCTAAGATTCGTTATTCCGAAGGTTCATTTTTCCGAATTTCATTTTCAGATTAACCGATCTTCGGAATAACGAACCTTCGGAATAACGCCACAAATTTTCGGATTAACGAACCCCTTTTCATTTTCGGATTATCGAACCTCTAGGTATAGGGAATTTGCGTGTTTCGGATTAACGACCCTTCGGAACAACGAACCTTCGGAATAGCGAACCTTCGGAATAACGAACAGCACCCTAAACTATAATGACCAGAAGAACATGAAGTGTCTTTATTTTGTTCTCTGTAAGCCTTAAATAAAATATTATAAAATGGGTTCCAGGACCTCTGCAATCTGATTGGTCTATCATCATGCATTGATTTTTACTTATCAACACTAAGCCATGCATCCAGTAAAATTTGAATGCATAGTTCAAGCCATGTACAGTACAGTGTTGTACAATTGTACGTGTAAGTGTAGCGTGATCACGCAAAAAGTTCAATTTCATGTGTTTATGGGCCAATTTTATAAAATGAATGATGCACAGGCCTGTTGCGCGGATCAATGAGAACTGGATGCTCTCGTTTAACTTTGGAAACAATTTAAAACCCCCTTGCTGCGCTCATGGGCTTGAACAGTTCCAAAGTTAAACTTGCGCATCAAATTCTCACTGATCCACTGCGTCCTGTGCATCATTTGTATAATGTTACATTTCTATGTACAGTTATCAATATAGAATTAGAAAGACAGAAAAGGAATATGAATTGGGGGAATGACAGGGAGCTGTACACATTAGGGAAAATATTTTCCTTTCTTTTCCTACTTTTTTTTTAATCTACTTGAATAGCAAAGCTTCATGAAACATCAGCATTTCCATTTAATATGATTTATCAAAATGTGACAGAATCTTCTGGCACACTGTCAACAAGGAAAATGAGTACCACAAAATTACAGTCAAGAGCATAGTCAGGTCTTTCAATTCATCATTGTCAAGGATGATTGTGCATGCAAGGGCAAATCAGTCAAGATGAAAGTTTTGTTCTATATTTATATGTCAAACGGTAATTTCAGTGACGCAAAGAAAATGCTTCACAATGTCAGTTAGTTAGTCTTTTCATGAACACATAATTGAAATATCGTCACCAGCAGCTATGGCAATTGACAGCATACTGGCAAGAATAATGATATGCACAAACTGCAACATAAATGTATCTATTTGATGCACACTATACGTCAGCAATAGGAGACTGATGTACATTTGTTGTGAAATTTTCAGGGCCATTTTTATATAGCACAGAGTTTTTTGTTTCATTTTGATTGTTTTGGTTTAGGGGTTATTTTTCATTTTTGTTTTATTTTGTATGCCAGCTACAATTCACTTGATGAGCATGAACATTCCGTTTTGAGCCCACTCTGATTGCTGTGGCTGCTGGCATGGATCGTGTTCACAGACCTGCCAATCATAGAATTCAGTATGTATGGGCATAACTTAGAGAAAATAAATGCAGAAATGGAAATTTTACCCATCTTCTCATTGTACATCACTACTAACAGGTGTTGACTAAAATAGGAACACCAAGGCTGAATGAAGTTTCTTCTTCCCTAACAAATTGGAATGTTCCCACTTCAAATGGGAACAGTTGGCAGGTGATTGTACTTCCTAAGACCAATAATCTTTTACGGTCCTTTACAAAGGCCTAGTGGTTGTAAGAGATGGAGGGGATCTCTTCTAGTCATTAGTGTGAATTATAATGTCAACCTGTGGGTATACTGCAGGGTAAGGCTGCAAGAAGACTTAAAATAGCATTTCAGCACCTGATTTTAGTAATGTAAACAACCACTCATCTTGCAAAATTACTCAAGCATTGCTAGGAATGGCATGGTTGAATACAATGTCCACATACTGTATTTCATGTGGGGTGTCCACATATTGGATTTTATGTGGGGTGATTTGCATGGGCCAATGCAAGCCATCACTGAAAGGGGAGCCATGCCCTTCCTGATACACACTATAAACTTACAAGTACATTTTTTTTTTCTTAAGCAGCATGCAATATTAATGCATCCAAACTTGACCTACAAAACTATAGGTTACATTGTACATACGCCCACTCATGTGAAATAATGTGCCTTGGTCCCTAAGGTGACACAAAGTGGGTTGGGGGAGTATATAATCTCTATCACAGTAAAAAAAAAAAAAAAAAAAAAAAAAAAAAAAGACATTTTTGCCTGCTTAAAACTTTGGTGAATTTTGTGAGGAGCTAAGAGTGTGGAAGTAAAATGCACACAAAAGTTCTTGTCTACATACAAAATACTAAGTGCTAGTAGCTATTGTGGAAGTCTCACACCGCGGAAAAGGTGGTCGGCTGCGATTCGCCCAAGTTTCATGCCGCAAATGGTCATAGTTTTGACAATAATTGACAATTTGTGTCCAAAAGTCCATGCCAATCAGAGCAAACTACGGTGAGGGCTACACGAGGGTCACTGTACTTCTACTATAATTACTATACTTATGTACTTACTTAAATTACACTTGATTTCCAGTTTTTCATCATTTGCCCGACATGCAGATGAGACCAAAAAAAAAAAGTACAAAAGTCTTGAAGAGAGATGACTGCCTCTGTATCAAAGTCTATCAAACAAATGAACTTTAGTGGATTTGCATCATGCCCACATATATGACAAAAAAGAATGAAGAGCTGAGGGAAAACATATTCTCTAGTAGTTCATCACATGCCATCTTTTAGCCCAGGGCCCTAATTATGGATGGCAGATGCCTGTAATCAAGTACTCGAGTCGCTAAACATCGGACTCCTCACCCAGTGAAGAGCACACAGATGCAGAATTTGGTGAGGTCTATATTTAGGCACATAACCTCCGTGTCTGAAACAAGAGATGCTGGCATTATTTAAATACTGGTTCGTGTGCAGCAGTCCAGGACGGAGAGACTCCCAGATTTGATACTTCCCTTCAGCTGGTATGTTGTGAATCACAACCAATCGTCACTACAAGGAAGGTCAAGAATAGATGGAAAAACAATCAACCTCCACTCCTACACAGATATGAAAGTGCAAACAAACAGACATTTCATAGAGGACTTTCAAATCACTATTGTGCTGACTGATACAACTTATGTGAACATATTCAAGAGCAACATTGTCATGCTGTATGCCCTAGCCCATTTTATACCAGAAACCATATTCATGCATCAAATATGCGAGCATTCTATATAATTTAAATAACAGTATGCAAAATGACAAAATAAGCCCAAGAACAACCAAGGAACAATGGCTAGTTGCTGACTTTATGACAAATTACTTTCTGGTTTTTGTTTTTTGTTTTTTTTTTCTTGTTTTTTTGCAAGTAAGTGCAATACAGTGCAACATTTCACTGCTAGGGAAAGTAAGCTAGGATTCCTGAACCCCTCAGCTTCCCCATTCTACCAAAATCCTAGATAAAAACAACTTTTGAGTACTTTTCTCTTTTCCAGCCTATTTTCCTAAAAAGACTATTGACCATTTTCTTTTTATTAATTCATTACAATTTGTATTTCTAAGAGGGTACAGGGTTGTATATCAAGAATACTTTTTTTTTTTTGAGGGGGGTGGGGGTATAGCAAGGCTGTGATACATTAGAAACAATGTCTACTCACAGAAGTCATGGTGTTCAGAGGATGTACAAATCCTATCATGAAATTTTGTTAATCAGACTTTATTGCTGTGTATGTATGTTGTTATGTCTTGTGTTTGTATTGGCTGTAAGTCTTCATGTATGCCCAAACAAAAGATTCCGCATGCCAGTACAGTAGAATAGTCGGCGGTATTTGATGGGCAATTTTATCAGATGCGAGGCATTGGCATGTGCAAGCTTTGTCCGTCGCTTCCGTTCAAGTCCCAAGTCTCTGTCTACCCTCATGAGTCACAGTGTCTCGATTCCTTGACCAGCCGTTTGAGAAGTGCGATGACTTTATTCCTGCCAATTCCACTCTCAGACTATCATCCTATAAATACATGTAGGGCATTGTTCCAAGAGTCACTGTCCTGCCGGTGGGAAGCAGAATCGTCACGGCAACCCATCCAGAAGATTTTCTCTTTTGGCTTTATATACTCTGCTCATAACAATCATGGCATTCCCTTCCATAGTGGTAATAACATCATCCAGCTCTTGTCCTGCTGTACCAGTACTTCACTACCCAACAAGATCAACGGCACAATGACAAACGCATCTTCCATAACAAAGGATGATGCAACTTAATATTCAAACAAACATTACTGCAGCTGTCCCTTTTCATTTCACATATCATCACTGTATATAAATCAGTGACATACGCTATAGACAGGAATAGTCAATTCAATATTTGGATCAATCATGAATGATTACAATAAATTCTGCTACCAATACCAGCCGACATACAATGTGCAAGAGAAAAAAAGGATAAGGAAGTGGAAACATATGTGGAGACATATGATATGAAGAAGAGGGATGAACAATTAACAGTTTGTTCTGAAAGTAAAGCACAATTACTTTGACTAAAACTGAAAGCACACGGAAAGGAGAGTATGCCTCCATTGTTTGAGGCTTTAATAATAAGCCTCGCTTCCACGCTGTGTGTGAGGGACTCCGTGATCTGGCCAGCCACACTAGATGGAAGAATCTTACGGTTTAGATGTTGCCAAATCAAAGCACACAATGCTTACCATCCATTCATCCTTCAATTCAGAAAGATAATAAAGTTCATCTTAGTATGCAGGAAGCAAAGTGAGCATAAAGGACACTGATCAGGTCACCATGTGAGAAAATTGACAATCAGAATCAAATTCTGCAAATCCTTTTTATACATATACATCAATTTTATTAAATGTGACCCTGCATTTTGCGATGCATGGTCACAAATATTCACTGTTGGATAAAGCGATGTCACTTTTGGAGAGAATTCAACACAAATACAATGTTGTATTTGTTCTACCTGAAGGTATTTTTTATTCATGTGTGTGCCTGTTTTTTCTAGTTCAATACATTATTTTTGTACTTGTGTATCTGCATGTTTTTGTTTTCAACAAAATATGTCATTGTATATGATATGTGCTTTCTATGAAGCAAATAAAGAGTATAATAATAATAAAAATGATGATGATGATAATAATAATAATAATAATCATAGTAATAATAATCATCATCATCATCATAATGATAATAATTATAATAATAATAATAGTAATAATAATAATAATAATAATAATAATAATAGTAATAATAATAATAATAATAATAATAATAGTAATGATAATAATAATAATAATAATAATAATAATAATAATAATAATAATAATAATAATAATAATAATAATAATAATAATAATAATAATAATAATAATAATAATAATAATAATAATAATAATAATAATAATAATAATAATAATAATAATAATAATAATAATAATAATAATAATAATAATAATAATAATAATAATAATAATAATAATAATAATAACAATGTTTGCTGTGTAGTAAGATCAATATTGGCCTGGCTAGATTTGACATCTATCATTTCAACAAACCAGAAAGCAAAGTTCTAATACAGAGTACGCTGTACTGTACCATTAAAGTTTGATCTTGACGCACGGTGATCAAACGAAAGATTAACAGTCATTACCTCTGCCAAGGGAGGAGGTTATGTTTTCGTTACCGTTTGTTTGTTAGTTAGTTTGTCTGTGTGCAAAATGACTCAAAAAGTTGTGCACGGATTTGGCTGAAACTTGCAGGGAGAGTTGAGAATGACACAAGTAACAAATGATTAAATTTTGGCAAGTGATCTGTGAATTTTGGAGGAATTTATGAAGGATTTTTGATATTTTGACAGGTAGGGTCAATGAACTTGTGAGTTGAAGCTGCACATTTTTGAGGTTTTCAAACGCGCACTAAAGTGCATATTCTAGTTTCTGCTAGGGCGAGGAGCGCCGCGCAGCTGAGGGGTTTATGACATAACAAAGGCTTCTTTTGGGAAATCGGGCGATTTTTCAGCGTGTACCAGTATACCTATAGGTGGCGTGGAAATCACTGATCTCTATGGAAGAGCCCAAAGAGCTCCCAGGTGTGGAGAGGAGAATAATCTCTTTGGGAAGAGCAAGATCATCTGTGGAAAGTAACTGCTTGGCAGAAGTATGTGCTCTCAGAGTGCTTTTCTAGTTTGAAATGTTTCAACCCTATATTTAACATCACATCCTACATATTGTAGCAGCTCTATGTCTATTCTCACAGTCTTGAGAGAAAGAGAAAGAAATAGGGCTAGCTTTAACTAAGAACTATAACATACATACACTTTATGTAGATATGAATATAATGTACATCAAGACTAAACAGCTATGTGTACATGGGAATAGGAAATAATTTCCCTAAAAATTAAAGAGAATTTTACTAATATTGCTCATGAGCATGATGTACTAATTATTTCCACTTTTTTTCAAATTCTCATATCTTCAACATTATTATACAAGATTGTACCTGTTAATGGTGTGATGAGATTTCTATCACAGCACACAATATACAGTACAGGTACATACAATGTATGCCGTCCTTCAATCAATTAAGACAGAGTGGCTGACGTATCTATAGAACAGATAGACATCAATGCAGTTTACTCCATAAGAGAATTGTGAATCTGGTGATGACTCTCTGTATTGGATTGTGTGTTAGTGTATGGGGGGGGGGAAGGGTTGATGTACATTGTATCTGCTTATTTAAAGTGGAAGGCTGACCCATTGTATTCATCCAGCCTCGTACTACATTAAAATGAATCAGTAGTATTCAAGGGATAAGTATAATTACCTACACCCCAGTCTGCAAAATACAATTATACTGTAGTGTACCAGTTGAGCTCTCTATTTCTATTAGAAAGGTTCATTGTATCCACTCATTAACAAATTTATACAGAAACAGTGTAAAGCAATCTATCTAGCTCCCACTTCACATACTTGCAGAAACTTGAATGATAACTGGTTAACTACGTGTAAACTTCCCTCATAGATGACTGAAAAAAAAATTGAAATTTGAAAATTGTGTGTCCTGAATATGTACTTTGCTTTCTTATTATATAGAGGTACTGCATCATGGTATGTTATTCAGTCTACACACTGAATAAACACAACCATTACAAACTGTAGATTATACCAATTATTAAATCACTACAAGTACAAAACACCACATTAACATTCAAGATTTGTATCCTGATGAAAACATCTATAGTATACAAATGGACACAATATATTACACAATACTATTGAACCACTTCTTTAGGAAAAAAGACTACAATGTACAATGTAATTACGCTTCACTGTCTTGGGTAAAAACGCAATACATTTGATAATGAAACGCTAAGCCAATCAAGTGTTATAAATGAGGTGTGCTGTCAACTAGCCAAAACACACGTATTATACTTTCTAACCAACGGCTTGAAACCACGGTAAAGCTACAACGTACAATACATGTACACAGTGCTTGGTGTGCTTGTTCACTACTCAATGCTAGACAGAGAACTGCACACTAATGCCAGAAAAGGAACTACAATGTGTACAATGCATACACTAATAGACATCATGCTTGCAGAAGCACGCTTTCAACGCTATCCGACCCTGGAGTTGACTGTGATACCAATGGTAAAATCTGGTGGGTGGTGGTGAAAATAGAAGGAGTTAGAGATTGTGCCCGTACGTGATGCAATAATCATGCCCTCACTATTCATTCCTCTTCTCTAAAATACAGAAATGTCCAGATTATTGAGCATTCAGACCATCATCTGATTCCTGCAAAGGCGTTTCACACAAAAAAGGAAGCGAAAAAAAAAAAAGAGACCCAAAAAGTGCACTGTTTAAGTATTCTAGGATGCCTTCATTCAATCAACTGTACTTGATTGAAATTCATCAATCTCATGAAAGCGGGGTGGGGGGGTGGGGGGGGGGGGGGGAAAGCTAGAATGTATTGTACTATTGCTGCCCTCACTGTACAGAGGAATGAGTGTGGGCTATGCATTGCAAGCATGCTGACGAATCCCCAAGTCATCGTGGAACATTCGTCCTAATCTTGCCCAAGACATCAATTTTCTGAAACTGTCCGCATCCTCCACAGAGTTCTGGAAATGTTCATCGTCGGCAGACTGATGCCAACGGGCATCACACGTCCACCTAATCTTTCAAGTCATTTGTTGGCAATACACAGTGTACAGATCTCATCCCTAAAATTGTCTCTTGCTCACAGCAATCTAATAAACATATGATGTGGGTTTATCGCAAGTATTTCGTACTGTTCAATAATCACAAGAATGCAGTGTGTGATTATTTACACTGGCTGTTTCAACATCTGCATAAGATAGCAAAGCATCAGCCTGATGACTTTTAAGCAGCACAGAAAACACATCTATTATCTCTTCATATCTGCCGACATACATGCAAAACTAAAGCCAACATGGTTAATCTCTCTCTCTCTCTCTCACACACAAGCAGCATCACTCTAAAAATGGCTAATTCTTCATCTTTTGGAGAAAAAAAAAAGAATGCAAATCGTAATCATGCATTGGCTACTATGACTACACTGTAAATCTTTGTATCTGGTATCGAAACATGAAGCAGGATGCTGCCTTATATCATTTTATTGTTTATGTACAATACATAGCTGGCTCATTGACGCAAGAAAATAGTGACAAGTTTGTTGTTGTTTTTTTTTTCATGGCTGCACTTGGAAACTTACTGTCCTTGCCCAACTACAAAATATCGGATTCTCATTTTATATTACTGTCAATGGCATAGGGGAAAAAAAAAGGATTCATTACAAAAAGAAGAACTGTATTTATTTGGGATATCATGGCAATTTTTTTTTTTCCATGACCAGACTACAGATTGCCAATGTTTACAAATGTATGATATTTGATAGCCATTTCCCTGAAATTCAATGTACATTTTCATCTGCAGGTATTGAAAACTTGCACTCATTACTGTGTTTATACCTACATGTACACAATTTACTTTAATTTCAGAGCTTGGGAAACTTAGTTGACACTGCATATTTCAAACACAGCATTACATGACATCCAATATAATTCCCTCAATACATTTTTCTCACATAGTCGTTCAAAAAAGAAAAAGAAAAAATATGCCTGAGCGGGCCACCAAGACACTGCTTGCTTGTTTGTGCCAGACCAATGCCCATACTCACTGGTTTTGAGTCGTACTGTAGAAAGTCTTGCTGGCAATTGGCGAGGAAATCAAGAAGTTGATCTATTGTTAATGTTGCAGGCATACTGTCAGATGCGAGTACACAGGGACTTCCTTGGGCAAATATGATTATTGTGATAACAATGTTATAAATAGGGTTGCAGCATCTGCATCCTTATCAACAGATGTATTTCGGCACGGAAGGTAACACGAAAGGTGAAAGTCTCGATGGAGCATGCTGTGGCATCAAAGCGGCATCAACCCCAGATTCTGATGTTGCAAAACGAGATCTGAAGCAGAGATCTCACCAGGTAAGTCTGAACTAAAATGAACACCACTGTTCATTCTCCCAGTCCCTGCTTAGTTACAAAATATTGTACATTTAGGTTTGGTGATAATCTATAAAATCTATCTTTCCAACATCATACAAAACCAAATCTCCATGTTCAGACCCTCCTGTTCCCTTCCACAAGGTCTCTAGATTTGCGAGATAGACAGAATTTGATTTTTCATCAATTTAATCGAAAGGGCAATTTGCACTGAAGAGGGAAAATTGCACAAGTCTCAAAAAGTCTTAAGAGTATAAAAATCTCTGAATGTCTCTACAGTGTGTCTCTAAAAAAAGTAAACCCAACTTCAACAGCAAATTTTCAGAAAACTATAAAATATGTGCACATTATTTTTTCATGGTTAGATAGTCCAATAAGTCCTCTATCCAATGATACCACATAGGTTATGTAACTCTCATGCATGACTGAGCATGATTCAACTTAGTGAATGGGTGTGAAATCATCACTGTGGCAAGTTATTTCTTGCTATTGTCATGCATTCAGGGCATATTTGAAGTTAAATTTTTGTCAGCAAAGGTTGTTCCTGACACAGGCACACTTCACATGCTTTTCAAACATGGTACAGTTGACAATTGAGCAGAGAGTATTCCTGGTAACTCGATACCAGGAAACAAGAGAAAAGTTGCGTGGAAGTTCAAGAGGCTTTTCGGGTGCAGTTCCCCGACAGGCAGCCTTCAACACAAAGAGCCATCTGGCACAATGCGAGAAAGTACGCTGATCACGGAACTTGCCACAGTGATGATTTCACACCCATTCACTAAGTTGAATCATGCTCAGTCATGCATGAGAGTTACATAACCTACGTGGTATCATTGGACAGAGGACTTATAGGACTATCTAACCATGAAAAAATAATGTGTAAATATTTTATAGTTTTCTGAAAATTTGCCGTTGAAGTTGGGTTTACTTTTTTTAGAGACACCCTGTAGAAGTATCAGATTATGAAGGCCTCCTACGAAGAGGTCTAACAAATTTATGGCAAAATTTTTAAGAAACTTCAAAAAAGACCATCCAAAAATATTGCAGTGAGGGGTAATTTTTCCACCATTACATAATATTTGCCTTCATGATTTGCAACAAGAACTTTCATTGCAGAAAACTCATGTGACTCCCACTCTTCTCTGGCAATATTTACCAATTACGCTGTGTGAAGTGCATAACATAGTATGTTTCTTTGCTAGCCAGGCAGGCTCCTTCTTGGACTTACTTTTCATAATATGTGCACAACATTGCAGTGTATGCACATTACAGAGCAAACAACAACAACAACAACAACAACAAACAAACTCACAAGGTTTCTAAACTGCTGTGAAACCATGATTTTTTGACACAATTGAATGGGAGAGATCCAACACTATAAGTATTGATGTGAACAATCTTTCCTGTTTAGAGGGGATCCCTCTTCTGATGAAGTTGGTCAGATTTCACCAGCCTAAAAACCCATCCGCAGTGGTCATTATCCTTAAATTGGACAACATGCATTCTAAAACCTTACCCTTTCTGTCCCCTTTCCCTTCAAGGGAATGGTACAACACAGTCAGCACTTTATTTTTAGCCCCAACAAACAAATGCTCCACATGGGGCAGCAACATGTTGTAGAAGTTCACCTGAAACAGCAGTGAGTGGCAACACATCCGACTCAAACTCAAAGTTGTCATACCTCTTTTATCCAATGCGTAATAAACGGATGAACGCAAACAGATGAACAGCTGTGTCAATGTTTTACTTCCAAAATATAATCATCCCTACCCCTTCCCCATGCCCCCCCCCCCCCCCTCCATGAATATTGGAACCTTCACTGCTTGAAGCACTAGCAGCAAAGGTCTTCGTATTTCATCTGGCCTTCAAAATCTTCACAGAATTGGATGATCTCTGCTATTCAAGGTAGTGCTACAGTGCGATACTTTACCATTTGGCAACATTTGGCAAATCTGGCCTTCAAAATATGCACAGAATTCTATGATCTCTGCTATCAAATGGTAACGTTACAGTGTGATACTTCTCAAGTTGCCAACATTTAATAGGCACGAGAATGGCTCAATGCCATGTCTAGAGTAGTGTCATTAATTCAGTCATATTTATTACTAATATTTATGGGATTCATCATCCACTAACTGACTGATATTAATTATATCAGGTCAACAACTAATCAATAGGTGAAGTCGTAATTAAAAGTTCTCGAAACATATTATATGTTAGTTTAGAAAGTGTGCTAACTAGAAGTGCATGCTTACTTGTATAGTCATTTTTGTAATGCGTACATGCATATCACATTTCCCCTCTCTTTCGGCACTTCCTGCTGGGCCGTGTCCTGCAAAAACAGGCTACAATACACTTCAGGACTGACAATGTCCTACAGTCTTGGGACACAAACAAGGGCGGGGAATTGGGTGGGATCAAATCCCGGCTGCACTACGCACCATCATCTCATATTAGTTGATTTCCTGAGCGCGCACACACGCTCCCGAAATAGGCCGGGATGATAATCCTGTCCCGACACTAGTGAGAATTCTCAGAGGGCTTGAGACGAGCGGGAAGCACAATTGAAGGGGAAAAGTGAAACTCACCCTTGAGAGATTTAAACCTCTTGTACCTTGTCCATTACGACCTGATCTACAGGAAGTGAATCCGGCTGTAACTTGTGAAGATGATTCTCGCCAGGGAAAAAGGAATTAACAACTATGTACTGGGATATCACACGTACAGTGAAAGGAAATACCTCTACTGGAGCAATCAGCTGAATATTAAATGCACACATGTACACTATAATATTTCATCAACAGTTGTAACAGAGTAACACACGCTGGTAACCCTGTAAATCTATGCTCAAAATGTCATGTGTTTGTGACAAAAAATTTGAACACACTCTGCATACTGTAGTCATTCAACTGAATGGCACTCTATTTGCGAATGTATGTGACTAATCTTTGTACAGTATGTACATCCTGAAACAGCTCAAGAGCAAACACTTGACATTTAGGGCTGCATAATAACCATTTATTTATTTACATGAATTTGTTGAATTCTCAGAAAACTTACAGAAACATATTGTATGCACAATCAACATTTCTGGCAAATTTGACATCATGCTAGAAATGGGAGGAGATGTACAGTGTATCTTACTTCATGGACAATACTTTACTGCCTCCACCATTGAGTATAGTTATGGTATCAAGTTTTCATCACACTATGCAAAATGTGGAAAACTTCTACTTTCTACCAGTCGGCTTTATAAAAGGTAATGTTAAAAATCAGCAATTCAACATCACTGATCACACACACACAAAAGCATGATCTAAAACTAGAAATGTAGCTATGGCGACCGGTATGCCTCAGCCATAATGCATGATTCTCCTAATAGGTCTATAGTTCATGTGGACAATGTGTGATTACATTTTCACAAAATTGGCAAAATATTTAAAATGACATGTTTGTCACAAATGTGTTGAATGTTCACCTTCCTTGACCTATGTTTAATTGGATGAATAGGAGAGCATGTATTTGGGGATGTAAGAACTTTAACTTGACTTTGACCCTTTCATAAGTTTATGCATTGAATAATTTTCAAGGCATGGAGAAAAAAGTACAATTTCTGTATTGAACAGTAAATTGTTATCATTTTCATCTGGCCTTTGACCCTAAGATTTAAGAGAATCACTGTCAGGCAAAACATACATAAATATATAATACTAAGTTTCAAGATAACATGAGCCACTTCCGAGATATGGAGAAAGAAGTAAGTTCAGCACTTTCACTTGATCTTTGACCTTTTGACCTTTGACCTTCTTGGCAAAAAAAAAAAAAAAATCCCAGAGAATCTCTATTGCGTTATACATGCATATACCACGTTTAATATAAAAAAAAAAACCTGCTGGCACTGCATACAAACGGGAAATAGTAAAACTTTGAAGTATTGCCCTTGACCTTTGTTCCCTGACCTTTGACCCCATGAACCCCAAATTCCCTAGATAACCACTGCCAGTCAGTACATGCATATATACTATGTTCCATGAAGATACCTTGAAGAATTTCCAAGATACGGAAAAAAAAGTAAAATTTTAACATTTTTACTTGATCTTTTGACCTTTGACCTCATGACCCCAAACTTTCACAAGAGAATCTTAATTGGGTAATACATGTATACACTAAGTTTCAAGACAATATCTTCAGGCATTGCATAGATATGGGGGAAATAGTGAAATTCTAAGTGTTTGACCTTGACCTTTTGACCTTTGACCTTGAGCATGTGCACCCAAAAGTTGATAGGCACAACTTCACCCCCTGATACACATACATGCCAAGTTTCATTAGGATACCTCAAAAGGTTTTTTAGTTACGCTGTCCACAAAAATCATTACGGACGGACGGACAACCCGAAAACATAATGCCTCCGGCACCACTACGGCACCACTTCGTGGTGGAGGCATAAAAACAAACTTAGAATGAATCCTTTCCCTTTGTTTCCTGGATGGTATTACACTTATAATGACACACTTCTTTTATATTAAACAAAACTATTTTTTTTATACATTTCACACCTAGTTAAAAACAATAAGGCGTCGATCTTCCTTGAAATCACATGAGCAGTATTACTGCAAAACCAGAAATATTTGCGAAATGAAGCTTTCAAGAATTGGAGCTGACGGCCTTTTATTGGGCATGAAACTTTAGCGAATTGGCGACTGGCATTCAATGCTTTGTGTTTAGACAAAAACTTTCTTGTGCATTTGACTTTTTGCAAATCTTGGCTCCTTGTAAAATTTTGCGAAAGTTTCATGCACGCAAAAATTGCTGGTTTTACAGCACTTAAAGAGGCAAGAAGATGCCAGTGGAATTACATACAATACGTGAGTTGTGTATTTATGAACAATACATCCTTTAACCCGTTGAGGACGAACTGATTTTGCTACAACACGCATTTCCCATAGACACCTGCCCGAGTATACTCGGGACTCGTCCTCAACGGGTTAAAAAAGAACTGGTTACTAATTCTTTTGCAACAAATGAATTCAGAGAAGTTCATTTTCCAGAATTTTGCAGAGGAGCCTAAACATGTATGTTTTCTGTTCATACTGAATATCTCTAAAAGGTATTAGCACGTTCTGTTGTTTTTTTCTCTCACTAAAGTCTGGCAGAGTGCTAAATTTGTGAACAATTTCACACCATGAAATATTCAATGTTTACATAAGATATCAGATGGTTTTCTAATATTCAAATAGTTTGCATCCATCTTTGATATGCAACAATTACTGTGACTAGTTTTTCCACTCAACACCCATCTCCAAAAATCATGTGCTCCAAGGGATTACGACCTTAACCCGTTGAAGACTGGTCCCAAGCATATCCCAGAAGGTGTCTAGGGATATGTGTGTTGCTGTAAAAGTGGATACCTGTATTTTCGCGCAACTAATTTTTCACATTCGGCCACCTAAGAAGAGTTTCGCATGTTTTAATTCTGCGGAATCAAGACATCACACACAAGAACATATGGCGAGCTAAAATATTTGCGTGTTTTTATTTTCACGCTAGTTTCTGGTAGTGTGAAATGCGCAAAAATTTCAACACCGCAAAGATTTCCACTTTCACAGAATACAAAAATCAGCCCATCCTCAAAGGGTTAAATCTCGCTAACAACACTGGTGGCTACATCTCTTTCTCTTTGATGATACTATGCTGTTATTTTTACATATGTTCAAAATGTATGCTACATATTTCTGTTTGTAACCATGACAACTATCAAATCTGATAGAATTCATGAAATATTGGAAAACACAGATACAAACATATCTAGAGAGGGTGTGATATACAATTTTGTCATAACCAATGTTTACTATTTATATGGTTAATTATTAGGCCAATCATCACTATTCTTGACATTACAGGACATTGCTTAGCAAAAACAAAGCAATCCCCAAAACAAGAGAACCACCCCATTCCCCCCCCCCCAAAAAAAAAGCCCACCCAGCTTCCAGCAATAAAAAGAAACATGCATGTCACAAGAAGGAATGTCATGACAGATTTTATCAGCAGTAAATTGCCACATAAATTCACACTTAGGTTACTAAAATGGAAAGGATGTCTGGCCGCTAATACTACAAGCCACAAAGAATGTATCCTCATGTCTAGAGACAGTGGTCGGTAAAACACTCACCAGATGTGTTAAAGTATGTCCGACGGCACTATAGTTCCGTACCAGCAAGCGTATCTTCCCCCTGGACGATATCTGACGGTGTTCACGGCTGTTTCAGGGTTCTGCAGGAGAGCAGCTGCTGGCACAACATGGGGGCTGGAGCGAGCAGACCAGTCGAGCACAGTGCGAGAGAGCTAGTGACTCGTGACTGATGAGTTGTCGTCCGCGCAGTCCCACTGCAGGCAGGGCAGGGGAGAGCGCGAGCAGGGAGAGGGGGAAGGGAGAGGAAGATGAAGACAAGTAGCAATGTGTGTGTATCTTCACTGGCTAAGGAGGTACAATTGTATAGTATGTGTACACGTATGTGTATTTGTGTATGTGTGTGTGTGTGTGTGTGTACACTGGCCGTGTGCGCCAGGGACTATCACTGCGTTGTGGCAGGCAAACAACGCACGGCATGTTAGTCATGTATGTCCCCCCTTTCTCCTTCCTCATCCAGCATCGCCACACAGCTGAATCCACTTATTATTGTCTTCCCGTCTCCCTCTTCCCTCCAGATTCACTTTCTCAGTTCTCCCCCCATCCATCTTTCCCTCATTTCCCCTTCTGTTTGGTGTCCATGCATCAAAATCTGATTTATATACAAGATCAGCTCATCTTTCAGGCTGTATTTCACTGCATCTAATTTAGCAGGTGCGCTGAACATGTCATGATTCCTTTAATAAATGAGCAAACAAGGGAAAATCAGTATTCACTTTCATATTTTCTTTCACTCTTTCAATCTTTCATGTACAACTGTATATCATTTTTTGAAATCATAGATTTTCTGATGTTTCATATTTCTTTTTAATGAGATTCGTTCAAGAGTAACTGTTAACATACCATGTACAAATAAGGAAGACAAGCTGATATTTCTGTATTATGAGCATGAAAATGTAACAAATGAGTTCTGTAAAGTTTGTCATGCATTTTCCTCTATACTAAACTTGTCTTCTTTGTGCACCTGGATTAAAAACAGAGCTACGTTGCTGTAGCTGTTTTCTTCACTGACCTGTTTACTCTTTAAATCCGTACGTGGTACTCAATTTGTCTGTTTTTCTGAATCACAGTCAAGCCATGTTGAAAACCATGCTCTGCATCACGAACTCCGTTAAACCTGAAAACAAAAGTATGCATACAATGTAAGCAGAAAGTAGTCTATCAAACTACTCAGTTTTCTTAAAATACGGAAGTCCTTTCATTGATATCGCCCGAGAGTCATCCATACTCGTCCTGCTCAAGGCATGTAAACATTGTCATGCTGTGCAGTGGGGTTCGCAATAACACCCATTCAATCGCATCATTCTCAAATGACACATGTTTATGCCAGAATGCACTGAGTCTTTCATGCCATAATTTCCATCCCAAACACACATGAGCTCCAATGTAAATACCATGTGATAGCTTCCCACAGGGTATTCCAATTCTTCCATAGGCAAAATGTACATCTGCTGCTGTCATTGTTTACATTCACAATTTGTCATTTGTGCACATCTCGAAATCGACCAACATACAATGTGTACGTTCATACTGTACCAACCCACTCATGCCAACAACTTTGCATTGCCAACCCTTTAAAACTTTACCTTTAAAATGCAGATTAATGTTTCGTTTCTGCAATCCCACTTTTTTTTTAAAATAATTCATGTAATCATAACGTTAAAAATACATATGAATATAATCACAATGTGTCCACTCCAAGGGGTAAGATGCCTTGAAGTATAGCTCTGAGAATATATATTGTACGTGTACACTGTACTATACATGGCTGTAATAGAGTAAAATGCCATAGGGAAAAATGAACAAAAAACATATATGCTTGCATGTACCGATCATTTAATTCAAACCACAAACTTGTCATATTCCTACTTCATGCATAGAAGGAATTATACTCTACATTGGCATTTTACAGACATGTATCCACACTGCAACTGTGATTAACACACAAATTGATCACATGTTACTGTTACTTGTAATTCACTTTAAACTCCACTGTGAGTTGCATGTATACACACACTCACTGGTCATTGCTTTATTATGAATGGCACACCAAAGGTCAAGAAATCTAGGCAGGAAATTAATCTGGATCAGTCAAATATAAAATGCTCCCTCTAAATGTCAGCCTTCCTCAGGATAAGGAAAATTTGGCCCCATCTCTTGTCATTGTCACTGCCTCATCAGTTTCTCATCACATTCAATTTTAAAGAAGTACGGTCAAACTTTACACCCCCGTATCCCCCTCCCTCTTTTTTAGGTGATCCGAGTATCCTTCGGATCACCTTCTGTATCTGTACGGATTCTTTCTTCTTCTTTATTTCTTTATTTCTCCCCAAAAGTTGTGCAGAGGTTAGCTCAGAAAGTCCGCTGCCTATCAATTTCAAAATTATACCATGTATGCATCATGTCCCAAAGACGACAAATCTAATGTATCATTGTGATCAATCGACCGTGACGTCACTGTGACGTCATTATATGAAAACACATTCTCAATCATATCTCATTAATGGAATAGAATTTTTCAATGAAATTTACGTCACATATATTTCAAGTTATGCGCATTTTACTCATGTTCTCAAAATTCATATATTGTCTTAAAACGCGCGCGTACGCGCGCGTTGAAATATTTGTATGCTCCAATCGAGCTCAAAATTTTTTTGCACACGTTTCAGACAATTTGGAGCATTTTTTGAAAAATTGAAAAAATCGGACGGACGCGTACGCGCGCGCGCATATACGCACGCACAGCTCATTTTTAATTGAAATTTCAAGTTTTTCACTTTGATCGGATGTCTGAAATGTCAAGAAATATTTATACCAAGTTTCAAGTCAATCCGACTCAATATGACGTCATACGGGCCCGTAAAATTTGAAATTCCGCGCGCGCGTCAATGGCGATATACAGTGTAACTATGCCAAAAAACTGGCAATTTTAAATCCGGTTTTACTCGTCAGGATGGACGGTGACCCCCCATTTTCTTTACATATTTTGAAAGCTGATGAGTTGAACATGTCAATTCATGGGATTGCGATGCTGGCAAAATGATTAAAAGACATCAAATTTCTTAATAAAGTAAAAAATTTAAATTTTCAAAATGACGTCATCAAATTTCAAGTTCACTCGAGCGTATCCCACTTATCCTTTGCCAATTTTCACCCAGTTTTCAGTATGTTGTAGCTTATTAAATGTACTTTCATATTTATAATAACAACATTTTGATTGGATGACGTCATCACCTCATAAAAATGGATTGAAAGTAACCTTGTCAAATTTGACCAGTTTACGTGTAATCTCTATGGGAGTGCAGTTTTTCTGGAAATGAAAATTGACATGACTGTCTTTATCGAGCACTAGCTTACTTACGCTTCGGTGAATTTCTCCCAGATTTTAATATGTTGTAGCTGACACTTAGGGCTATCGTAAGTGTGCCCTTTGTATCTTCATACGATGTTGCGATCACGTCAAAAAACTTACTTGAAATTAAAGTTTATCTTCGATGTATTGAGATACTCCTTTCTTTCTGCAACTTTCTTTGCAATAACTCAAAAGAAACAGCCCCTATCACCCCCATATTTTGCACATGTTTAGTTCATGTCACCTACATTATTTCATAAAATAACAACTACTTGATCAGACGCCATGTTGGGTATGTAAATTAGGGTCAAAGGTCATAGATGTTTCATCCTGTATCTTGGTGAATACATGTCTTATCTTTCCCATATTTTGCACACGTAAAGACCATGTTACAAGAATCATTTCACAAAATAACCACTTTTTGCTCAGATGCCATCTTGTCTGTGCAAATTGGGGTCAAATGTCATATGTACTTCTTTCTGTATCTTTGTTATGACGTGTTATCTCTATGGGAGGGAATTTTTTTAAATGTGAAAATTGACATGATTGTCTTTATCGAGCACTAGCTCACTTACCCTTCCGTGAATTTCTCCCAGATTTTAATATGTCGTAGCTGAGACTTTGCGCTATCGTTATGTGCCATTCGTTTTTTTCATGCGATGTCGGAATCATGTTAAAAATCTTGGTTGAACTTAAAGCTTATCTTCGATGTATTCAGATATTTCTTTCTTTCTGCAACTTTCTTTGCAATAACTCAAGAAAAACACGCCCTATCACCTCCATATTTTGCACATGTTTAGTTCATTTCACGTATATTATTTCATGAGATAACAACTACTTGATTGGACAATATCTTGGGTATGTAAATAAGTGTCAAAGGTCAAGAATGTTGCATTTTGTATCTTGGTGAACACCTGTCCTATCTTTGCCATATTTTGCACACGCATATAGACGATGTCGCAAGAATCATTTCACAAAATAACCACTTTTTCCTCAGATGCCATCTTGGGAGTGTAAAGGTCGGTCAAAGGTCATATGTATTCGTTGCAGAAATCGTTATTCAGTGAATACAGAATTTGGTACCAAAGATGACAGATATGACTCCCTTTTCTAAATGAGAATCCAAACAGCACACGGCCAATGTCTCTAAACACAGATGAAACTTGTATTGTCATGCATATTGCGATCAGGACTCGAATCATTGATTAAAAAAAAAATCGGATCACCTTAATTTGTCAGTGAGGACAAATTACAATCTCTAGTTTTTTTTTTTTTTTTTTTTTTTAAGCCTTCTGAGTAGGCCTACATCTCAGTATTCATTTGTATATATTGCTGTCACAACATCATGTACACTGTATAAAAGTTCACAGAGACCAAACAGTGTTTCCCAAATTTGGCACACTCAAATACGCAGTAAACTATCTGGTTTATTTTCCTGCAAATCATTTTGGGATGTCCTATCAGTGTATGAGCTTCCGCAAGAAAAAGGCAACCATCAATGTAAACGTACATGTACATAGAGACATTATGAGGAGATACATGTGTACTGTATATGTATGCACAGTAGCTAAGCTTCCTACAAGCAATTTCTCTCACAGCCTACTACAAATATACAGATGTAAACCAGTGTTCTAAAAAAATCAGGTCAAATATGACTCCTTTGATACAACATTCACTGAGCACTGCTTTTCAATTTATAATCCATCCTTTGCTATGAATATCATTTTATGTACCGGTATTCATTGTTCATCTGATATTAGAAACAAATTCATACATGAAGATATCTGGGGCCTAAGTAAGTAATACAAGCTGTGCTTTTTCTTGTTCTAATTTCTATTTTGTCACCCTTTCAAGGATCAACATTAATTGTGGTCCAGAGCCACTAAAAAGTTATGTAGGGCCACCAAATTTTTAAAAAGACTATCTCTTGGTGACCTGATCAGGCAACTGAGACTCATAATGGATCGTTACATTTTTTTTTCATTTTCGATCCCCCCCCCCCAAAAAAAAAGTCATTGTACCGTAATAATCACTGTAATTCAGTTATATCTGTTTCTTTGTTTCTGTGTTCAGAAAGTGGCAATAAATTCAACTGAAATCAATCAAATCAATCTTAATAGGGCACTCATTCACTTGTACCATAATGCTGTGCAAGCTTAACATGATTTCTCACGAGGTTACCGACATTCTACTTGTGCCGAAGAGTCATAATCCTACGAAAGCAAGGTAGATTTTGAAGAGCTCTTCCGGAAACTTATCAGGGCCAGAGGATATCCCAGGATAGTTCACTACGCATCTTGCTTTGATATCATGAGTTGGCAATTACAGTATTATGAGATGACAAAGTTCCCAGAGCAGAGTTTTTTTTTTTTTTTTTTTTTTTTTTGGATCAGTTTATTTTCAACACGGATGATCCTCAAATATGACAGCGCCACCTCAAAAAGTAAGAGGAATTTGCCCATTAAAACTAGAAATGCAAAAAAGCAAAGAAGTAGATTGCACGCTAAAAGCAATAAGTTCGCAATCTTTATCATCAGTTTCATATTGGTCACCATTCAATTAGACAGACATACACAATAAACATAAACATGAGTATCGTATAACATATAAATATAACATAGAAAGTGTCATAAAATTGCAAAAGCTCACACTTGGTTGACAAACCCCTCCCAAAACTAGTATTTCATAGTATGGCAAGATAAATATACATGCAGTGTATCACAACAAATTTTTGCAGTGAGCTGAAATCAATCCATGCAGCTCATAATTCTGTTCCTGGAATGTCAGGCTTTCTTGTGAAACAGTCTTTTATCTCTGCATGTCAGACATCATAATTTTGGTTCTTTAAAAATAGAGCAGCGAAAACTGGTTCCTTATTTGACCAAAGTAGAAAAAAAGGGGAAGACGGGAGAGGGTGGAGCAGTCTACTCCACATGAACGATGATTTCCCATGGTAATTCTTGTCTGCAGCCCAGCCTCCTTTCTATCATCAACGAGCTCAGGTTGGGGAAGGAATGTACCCCCTCACTCGACAGGAGGGAAGACAAGAGTGACACGCTAATGAACATTCCGATTTGTTTTGGTACGCGGCTCCAGATTAACTCCGTTAATGGCTCAAAATCCCTGCTTAATCTCCGCATTTGGATGTTGACAAATTTGGGTGTGCGTGACACGTGCGTAGTCACTGTCATGTGCCGTGGAACAGAACTGCAGCGGGGAAATGGGACGCAGTCTGGCCAGGATGCAGACATTTACATGCACAGTCCATTTCGACTTTAATGGATTTAAAGGGAGCAAGGTGCAAGATTTTCCAGGTAAAATCATTGGTAAGCTTGCATTTCTCTAGGCTAAGATGCAATTTTTAATCCCAGTCTTATTCTTTTCCTTTACCAAAGGTGGCCCACGACCCAATGTTTTGGAAAGACATAATAAGGTTTGCATTTTTTTAGCAGATGGTTTATTTCTAAACATGACCTTGATCAGGATTGCCTGTATAGATTTGATGAATCTTGGGAAATTAATTTTTTTTAAAAAGAAGTTTCACTCACAAGGATGCGTGCATGCTCATATTATTCATACTACAAGTGACAATCTGAAATGCAATATGAAATCACAGCACGATATACAAGTTGTAATAAAAAATTTATTTCTTTGACGGATGTTTTTTTTTTCTTCCATTCACTCAAGAGAATATGGTTAGGAAACACATTCTGCCCACAGATAGCACACAAAACAGAACTATACTACAAGAAGAAAAAAAAAAAAAGAAGACATTTCACTTGTACTGGTCTGCACTGTGTCCCTGATACAGATCGAACACAAGAGGTATGCAATACTGCCTCGGAGTAGATTTTAGTTAAACTATTTGCTTTGTAGCATAGCACCATTACACAGAAATATCCGTCTTTATATCTGGAGGAGTTTCATAACATTTTTTTACATAATA
Source organism: Diadema setosum (assembly GCA_033980235.1). Classification (NCBI taxonomy): domain Eukaryota; kingdom Metazoa; phylum Echinodermata; class Echinoidea; order Diadematoida; family Diadematidae; genus Diadema; species Diadema setosum. The sequence goes on along the minus strand of CM067061.1, from coordinate 27,675,204 downwards.
TTTACAGTTCTACTCCGGATGAGAGGGATTCCGTCAATCCAGATGTACGGACTGTAGTCTCCACGGAACATATCAAGTACATGGCTGACAATGAATGCAGATGGATCTTTTGGTCTAAGCAGCCTTAGTCTACAGTTGAGTGATAGAATGTTGTACCGGCCTACAAGACATGACAAAATTTGAAAAACTCACTTCATTTATTATATACGTAGTACCTCATATTACAATTCTTATCACTGATGGTCAAAAGTATATCATGTGACATGGTGCAGGTCAGCCTACAACGTATCATTGCCTCAGGGTTTTGACCATCTATCACTTGACCTAAAGTATCACTTGACCTAAAGTCAACTGCCAGAAAGCCAAAACCCAGGCTTCGATAATATGCAACCCTTCCGCGACTTTTGCACACTATGTACAATTTTGCGCGTGGTGTCTGCTGCGGCAGCCTACACAAGGACATCGAGTCTAGGCTATCGCTTACTGTACGTTATGCGCATCACGTACATGTCCGCGGAGCGCACAGGAATATTTCAACATGGCGAGTGCTAGTGAAACTCAAGAGATTAAAAGTGTTGAATGCTGAGGATTTGGAGCAGTTACTTGAGGAAGCAGAGAGTAAAAACATACAGAGACAAATCAAATATTAATGTGGTCTGTCTCTTTTGAGGATTACTACTCAATGTTGGAACCATCAAAAACATGAGCGGTGTGGAGTTAATAAAAATCTTTTTGAAAAGATTTTATGCAGGAGCTTGCAATAACTTATAAAAGGCTGGTGAGTCACTGTTTGTCCCTCTCATGCTTTATTATTTCATGTGTATGACTCTCTTTTACGTTGATTAAAAAGTAAAAAATGTCATTCCATCAAAGTGAAAATCTCTGTGTGGGTAAAAGAACTTTGTGTACAAAGTCTTCGAATTCGGTATTACATTAGACACACATACACTATGTGTATAGTGTGCTCAGTTTGCTGACAAGTTCAAGTACCCATCTAATTATCAGTGAGGAGTATTAGTTAACAACCCAGAACAATTGCACAAAATCAGGTTAAACAAGTTCTGATTTTATTATTCTTTTTACGAATATTTGCAAAATGATCTCAGACTTCAGTTTCATGGGGCTGATTCGTGCATGGAGACTCCAGAGGCGATTGCCACAGAAAAAAGCACTGAAAATTTTGAGTCAAATCAGGTCCATTGGTAATCAGGCTGATAGGTGCGGCAGCCCGCATTGAGTGAACCCACTGGCACCCGTGCTTCGGTGGGTCGCTGCACATCGGTTGATTAAAACTTGATTTACGTCAAAACAAACAGACTGATTTTTTTTTCTCCTTTTCATCATGGAGAGTGGGACATGTGTGTGTAAACAAAAAATCACTGTGCAAACTTGCAACAATTTATATGTCAGATGCATATGAGATGGATAAAAAGTGAAGAGGAGACCTCATTAACATCCTGGGCCAAGGGTCTCACAAGCACCCCTTGTGGTGCTCATGAGGGGGAAAGTATCTTATCTACCAGATTTCCTGGACTAATATGATTGTAAATCTGGACTGCTCTGTATTCAGATGGTGGTGGAAATTATCACAGCATTGATGCTTTTCATACCAGCCCTTGATTGAGGCCCAGCCTCAGTTGATAGAAGATTTGGTATGAAAAGCATTTTGGTAGTGTGTCTAGAGTCTAATGAAGTGATAATTTCCATCACCATCCTCACAAGCAGTCAATATTCATATACGTTTCTCAGGGGTGGATCCAGGAATTCCGAAAAGGGGGGCGCCAAATATATTTTTGGTGCCTCCTCCACTTAAGTTCCACGTTTCATCGGCAGACAAGCAAAAAAAAAAAAAAAAAAAAAAAGAAGAAAAAAAAAGGGTTTTCTGCTCCCACTACAATCAGGATAAATCGGCTGACAAAAATGGCATCTTCAAAAATTAAAGGGGGCGCCCGTGCCCCTTTCATTTTTTTCTTTTTATTTCTTTTGTTTAAAAAAAAAATAGAGGGGGCGTGCGCCCGGGGCGGCCCCCTCTCTGGATCCGCTTACGAGTTACGGCAAAAGACCCCTCTAGCTACTGTACATCCTGAACTATGTAGCATACTGCCTAGACGTACAGTAGTATTACATTGTACTGGCACTGCACTGTGAGGCGCCTAGCCCAAGCCAGAAGCCCCACGCTTTAAAGCTAAATAAAAGCTACGAAATTACTTCATTACATTGCTGCTAAGTGCTATGCCAAAGCCCAAACGGCCATGGCAAATGCGTGGCTTCACCTAGCGACCACAACCCAACGGGCAACTGTGCATGGCCATGGCCCATGGCATGGCCTGGCCCACGATGGGCGATGAGACAAAACCTCCTCCGCTAGCTGTCCGAGGATGATGCACTACCACTACACCACTACCAGTCCGACAAGTGTCACCTTCATTGGCTTCAAGGAATGATCAGTACAGTTGCTTACTGGCATAAGGCGTGTTGACAAACCATCCTCAAGTACATCAACAAATAAATTTACACTTACCTGGGAGCCAATACCTCTGTCCTGCCCGATAAACTCAGGGCTAAGTTTTAGTAAAACCTACGATATCTCCAGTCTCAGAGACTTCGTCCCACTTTGAACTTCGCAAGCTTCCATCCAGCAGCGAAGTATTTCGCATCGCATCATCGCATTAGATTGGCACGTTACATTTACGTACACATATGCATGGGGATCCGGGAAACTGTTATGTGTGTGGTTTCAGTGGTAGTTGGTGATGGTAGGTCACACACGGTCGGATCGGTCACATACACTCATTAATACACACAAGTCGCTGCGGAGAGTTGTTATAAACGCAAGAACAGTAGATGGCGCAAATCCATTTACTTCCATTTTTACGTTGGAGTTTACGCACAGGACCGTCGATCGAGTCTGTTCGTGGTTGAAATGTATACTGGTAATACTAACGGGTTAGGTGTTACAAAAAAAACATTTCCCAATTCTGATCCTTAATAGTTCAAAAACTGTACATCAGATAAAATTGTCATTGACATGAGTAATAGCTGAATAGTGTACAATCTAGTTGGAGGTGATTTGAATATGAGAGTATATTATTAGTTTTATGAAATCTATGATTTAATTCAATATCAGGTTAAAGATTTTGATCAAATTTTAACCCTCTGTACAAAACTCGAACTTTACACAGGAACCAATGATGTGTATGTGAGTGTGTGCTTACAATGACCCTGAACGATGTACATGGCTACCACCTGTTCAGAGCTCCGCTCCAAGGCACATTAATGCTTTATCAATTATTTAGGCCTATGTGGATTGCCCTGAGCACTTCTAGTCTGAATTCATGACAAAGGGTGAAATACTGAGTATGCATGCACATGAAAAACAGTATATAAGCACATGTTTCCATGTGCTTGCATACACCACATTTCAGAATAAAATTAAAGACTATATAGCTGTGATAGCGGAATTCACTGTGCTGTGATAGCTGTGATAACGGAAAGTGGTACACACCATTAAAACCAAAAACAACAACAACATTCCATGAATATCGCAATAGAGCATTACTGGTTATTGTTCAAGACCAGTCTGGATGTCAACTACACACTCCTATACACACCAGTAACCCCTGTGAAAAGTTAAAGTTTTGTACAGAGGGTCGAAAATAGAGCAAAATCTGAAACCTAACTGAAAAATCAATGTTAAATTTAATGAAACTAAGTCATGCTTTCATTTTCAAATTATCTCCAACAAAATTGTACGCTATTCAGTTAAATTGCTCATATCAATGTTAGTGTTATCTAATAGTTTTAGAACTATTAAGGATCAAAGTGGGAAATGTTTTTGTAACACCTAGTAAATGTGTACAATGGTATCCTGCACCGTTATCCGGGCCTTCCAAAGTTGAAAACTAAATTACAATTCTTATTCTCTTGAGAATCATGACACGATACTGGCAGCGACTCGGATGTCGGCTGCTGGAGACCAAGAACCTATAAATGTAGTACATGAATTCCGATTCAATTTCTGGATCATCAGCGTCCACATCCGGTCCAGAGAATGCATCCTGATTTACCGTCGTGACACAAGATTATGTGCACCAAGTATATTATGACAATTGACTTATTGAAACTGCATCGGTCTTGTTTTACACTCGAGACACAGTGAACAGTCCGAGCATGTCCATTTTCATATTTCACTTGACATCTCATACAGTGTATAATACCATATACTTAGCAAAAAAAAACTAAAAAAAAACTAAAAAAAAATACAAACAAGCAAGATGCAAAATATGATATAAAGTGGATCGTGACTATAAAAAGTGTGTCAGCATTATGTACAAAAAAAGGCAATTTTCATGAACATAAAAAATATGAAGGAACCGCAAAAGCAAAGCTTAAAAAACCGCGGGTTTCAGGGGAAAAATACAAATGGAAAATATTATTTGCAATATGGCGTGGACACAAAGTGCTAAAAAAATTAAAAAAAAAATACTGTAACAGCTAAAATTGCTAGCCTAGAAAAAAATAAAAGAATAGAGAAAGAAAAAGGAAAATAATAAAACTGCAGGAAAACAACATATAAATACACAAGTATACGAGCATAAGGATGATATCTACCATCAAGTTCATAACGAATTCACTATAGATGAGTGCTATAGTGTAATGATTTTAATTATGGGAGCATGTAGGACCTATATACGCTGAAACCAGAGGTAAAGCAAAGCATACACTTCGGATTGATCCGCCATGAGGATAATGTAGGCTATAACAACAGGTTAAATGATTCTAATCCGGCAGGTTGATCATAAAATGAATATGCAGTGAGACAAAGTAACAACACCAACAAAGAAGAAGAAGAAGTAAAAGTTATGTAGATAGAACGGTTTTAGCTCCATTGTATTCGAAGAAGACTCCACAACTACAACCGCCATGGAATCGTAATAGAAATACCGGTTCAAAAATCCAAGTTTTAATTTGCAGATTGGAGAAAATAAAGTATTTATAAAACTAAGGATACAAAGAAGATCAAAGAGAGTTTGATCATTAGATTTTCATTTAAAGTTTCATTTATGACTAGGTTCTACATCATTTTTGGTAGAAATTCTAATTTCAAATGTAAAAGAACGGAAGAAAAACATATTTATGAAGTAACTCACTATGACAGAGTTCGTTGATCCGAAAGCTCAGTATTCCCAATGTAAAGTAATCCCGAAAATAAAAATAAGTTTTTAACTCAAGGTTAGTTAATCAAAAAATGAAAGTAATATGATTTGTTAGAACGCACCCCCTTTTTTTATTTCACCTTGGGATCAACGCGGACGTATACTTGTAGGCGAGAAGCACATTTAGGTAGTAGATAATGCACATTGCAGAGGGTACTGGAAAGAATATCCACTCTTTTTGTAAAAGTCTGAAACACACTCGGCTTCGCTTCTTGTGTTTTAGACTCTTTCAAAGTTACTCTGTAATGTGTACTACTTGTGTGACATTTGTATGCTGACATGGATTTGGAATGGAGACATTTATTATGGTGATATGGATTAGCGTGCATGGTGGAATTTTCAAATTTCATTTCCAAATAATACAACTTGTTACTTTGCAACTGGTTACTTTGTACAGTTGTGATTATTGGCTAAGATGTTATTTTGAAAGAAATAAATACCAATGAAAAAGACGGTGTGCATGTGTGTGTACATGTGAGTGTGTATCAGCATGACTGCTACCAACAGGTCAGATGAAGTTGAGGATATACAGTAGTTCATTGAAAATAATCATGCAAACAATGTCTGACTCTTAAATTGTACAGTTGGATACAGGGGTGTGATAATTTGGCATTTTCTGGTGATGTATAAGTTTGGTTTGGGTGTTGTAACATGACAGGACTGGATTTCTCAGGATATTTGATTGTATATCAGTATATAGGAAAGTATATGTGTTATATGTATTTCCACCCCGTGCATGTTTTATACACACACTAACATACACACACACACATGCACACACATACACATACACACACGGGCACAAAACAAAACACACACATACATGTACGATGTATTTGGTTTTTCAGTGGATGATATTTACATATCCGAATATAGGGGTTCAATAATCTGATTTGTATGTTTATAATGTACTTTATACATGTATTTCAATTCTGGCAATAGTTATGGATTTTAACATACTGTACATGTTATGTAAACTGTATGTGTCCTTTCTTTATTTCATTTATCAATGTACAGACATTTATTGTTTGAATAACATCCCTGCACATGCACGTGTACTGTGCATTTTCTTCCAATTGATGCAGACATGTGCGCACATGTTTGGGTACATGGAAACAGGAACTTGATAGGGTGTGTAAGTGTGTGTCTATGTCGTCTGCTTGGGTATGTGTATGTGGTATGCTTTTGCAGTGGGTGGATATGTGTCAGTGTTTTGGGTGCGCAGCCGCACACTGACGCTGGGGGTGTGGATTATTGTGTAGGGGTATGTAGAGCCGCGGAGCTACTACAGTAGCCCTTTGGGTCGATCAGCCAGGGAGGTGAGACCGTTTTCCTCTCACCTCCCTGGTTCAGCTGTACATTTGTGATGTGGGCGTGTATGAGGTGTGGGGAGGTGCGGGTGTGTCTGTGTGTGTGTGTGTGTTTGTGTGTGTGTGTGGGTGTGTGTGGGTGGATGAGTGTGGGTTTGCGTGTACAATGTATAGTTTTTGAGTGTCGGATGGGTAGCCGGGTCACGAGCCATGCATGCTTTTTTTGCGTGTAATAAGATAAGTCATGTACATGTGCAGGGACCAAGTGCAATATTTTGATTATTAAAATACATGTACGTGCACTTGCTGTACTTTGTTTAGTGTTATGTACCTTGTCCTTCAGTTATGTATACATATTTATTTTCCTTTACATGTGAAATTTTTATGGAGACTGTTGCAAAGATTTTTATGCCGTAGTGCATGACAATAAACGATCTGAATCTGAATCTGAATCTGAAATCAATAATTTCAGGAGGTAGTACCATAGACTAAGAATTACAAAAAGGCATCACAATCGTGATAGGATTGTGGGTAGGTCATATACTAACCTGTTATAAGTAGGTATAAAATGTTTGAGATATATCCGATGCACGTTTTGCAAACAGAAAACTAAAACCTGAACTTCACAACCAACGATGCAAAGTCATGCATATAGTGCTGTACACATCACCTATATACTCATATCGGTAGGCCTACCTCTATTGTTTTAGAGAGATATCTATCGTGTAAAATGATATTTTGGTTGATGTAAAATATTATGAAATGCATCTCTGATCGTTCATATTGAAGAAAGACTGCTGATTCCTTACACTTGCATAATTTCTCTCTCCTTTTTTTTTTTTTACATGAAGTGTCGTGATCTTTGTATTGTCTTATTTTTTTTATGTATCTTTGTATGTTTTATGCCAAGTGTTAAAGAACTTGAACTTGAACTTATGACGGACCTTACACAGGGCCGGCGGAGCGTTTTCAAAAGTGGGGGAGGGGCACTTCCGGGTTTCGACCTATGACTATTTCCGGGTTCTTCAGCTGACTAGAAAAAAAAAAAAAAAGCGGAAAAAACAGAACCACACTTCAAGATCTCTATTTCTATTTAGTGCCACTTAAATACTTCCGGGTTAAAAAAAAAAGTATATAGGGGGACCCAAAGTGATGACACCTTATGGCTATGTATTCCTTTGCATGGTGCACAAAAAGTGGGGGGTCGGGCGACCCCCCCCCCCCCCCCCCCGTTCCGCCGGCCATGGTACATAAATGGTTTGGACTCTCAGCTCAATTGCCAAGTCTCTATATAATCAGTGGAGACTCAAAACCGTTTTGTCCGCACTGCTATGGATAATTTAGCTATGCACTTTAATGCACGTGTACCCACTTCGTCACTTCTCTTGTAAAGAGCACCGGTGAAATCCCAGTGAACTGATCACACACACACCATTTTTTTTTACTTTGTACAGTAATTCCAGTTGAGTTTATTGGATTAGGTATAATTATTTGAATTAATTTAATTAAATTGAATGTGTGCGTTTGAATTGAATTCACTCTTTGATTCACTCTTTGAGGTGTGTATGTATTATACTTTTGTTATACTATTGTTTGAATTTGCTTTCTGACACTCCAACCTTCTTGTGCAAATTGTTAATATCCTACGCAGCAATAAATTTGTATTATTTGGATATGGAAATAAATGAAGTGAAAGTGAAATGAAATTTGATACCGTGACGGCGAATATCGACAGGTCCTGGTGAAATTGAGGATTTCATTGAAAATATTACAAGGTGATGCAGCTTGTAATAAGAGCAAAAGGCTGGTTATCATATGGGTAGACGCATAAATCATGTTTGTTTGTAAATGGGAGGATGTACTTGTGTCAATGCGCATTTTACGGACAGAGGAATATTACTTACAGTATACTTGTAGGTCTATATTTCATAATCAAATTGATAAAGAGTCAAAATACAATCAATCACAAAGTAAGGTAATATGCCTATTGTTTTCCGAATGAATTATACGATGGCGTAAATACTCATTGCCATGCGGTCGACTTTCATTGCTGCTTTTGAGAGATATTTATTGTGCTGCAACAAATCAATTAGTACTTTGATGGATGTATAGTTTATCATAACAATAAACTTATGTATTCTCTCGTTTATCTTAAAGAATTGCAGGTATTACTTTTACGATTTCGACCATGATTCTACACTAGCATTTAAATAGAACATGGTTGGATGGTTTTTATCTCAGCAGTACAGTCAGTCCGCAGCACCCGATAATTCGCTCGTATTTATTCAACTCGTATGCAAGCCCGCTCTAGGCTTGCATACGTAATAAGCTGCGTAAGGGGATTTTGTCCTTGGGCTTTCGGCAACAAAAATACACCTTATGTTCACAAAATTGGTATCAAATTCAAGGAAAATATGTAAACTATCGTCACATGTTACTCAAATTATTGTAAATGAAAAATATCATAGCGTAATTTGAGCTTGAAAAATGATGAAAAAAGTAATTCGTGCAGCACACGTTCAAGACGTCAAAGAAATATCAAATTCACCTTGCGTCTCAATGAAAATGCTTTATTTGGTAGTCCATCTCCTAATCTTTGTATCCATGTAAATATCTTGACAATTTGTTGCTTAATCCGGTCAGGAACCAGTAAAATATACATCGATGTCAGTGCTGATCAGCTTGAAACCGTGCAATCTCAAGAGTAAGCTCTCTCATTGGACAGCGCTTGCATTCAGCGCTTGCATTACGTCATCACGCTGCTGCATAACGGTTTCATGCCACTTGCGGTTTCTTGGCACGCGTGTAGTTCAAGCGCTGAATGCAAGCACTGTCCAATGAGAGAGCTCTTTCGCGCCACTGTACACTTTGTGCGGAGCATACTTCCGGCTTAGGAGTGAATTTTACAGACATTTCAAAGCGGAAAAACTAGTATTAATCATGCTTGCGTCTCCTTGACTCCAATATATGATGAGCATCTAAGTTTCCTCTCTACGAAAAAGCCAAAATCAGAAACAACAGTTTCTTAATCCGGTCACGAACCAAAAAAGAACTTTAGACGACAAAATCTTCCGTAAAAAAACAGGTAAAATTTACGCAAATTCAACTGATTATTTAGTCATGATAAGATCCGATGTTATACGCAAATTTAGTATCAAAATAAAGATCAAAGTCTGGAGAACAATTTACCGTGACTTGTAGCCATGACGAATGTATGTACAAGTCGCTACACTGTGAAAACCATAACCCTATCAAAGTCTCGCAAAATCTCGCAAGACGAGACACCTTTCGAACGCAAAGATCGTCAACGAGAGTGCTGAATAAATCTTGCCGGATCGGCTCATTAGCATACGTGCTGCGCACTGACTGAGTAATTGAAATAATTTACTCCTTATGCGTCATTACTGGAGAAAACTTCCTGAGATAGTATCAAATCATGCAAGTAATTCCCAATGTTTGTAACGGTTCGTGGAAGCGTGTGAAGCTCGTGACCAGCTGCACGTATTACCTGACTGGTGCACAAACCTTTATACGTCTTCTCCGTTCGTTCACCATCTCGGTAGTGTGTGGTTCGTCTACAGGTAAAAAGGGCTATCATTAAAATTCTGCATAAACAAAACGCGATCATGCATGCAGGGGTGCAACGTGCATGTGTGGTACGTGCATGACCGACATGTATTGTGAGATGAGATGCTCCAGCTAGAGGTTCGCGGTGTAGACTCTAGGGGAGGCCATTGGACTACGAAGCGCCGAGAAACTCGTAATGTCCCTATAATGATATGTAGCTGTCATTATGGATTCAGCTCGGCAAATTGAGTAGCCCGGGGAACACTGTGCTCCGTTCTTGCTGGGGAGAATCACTTTATTCGAGTAAGTAATCACTGAATGTCACAGTTTAGCATCAACGATTACCATAAGTTCAATTTACTCTTTCCGATCACTGCTGGGCTGGGCCGTTCGTTTTCACAGCCGTAACAACGTTGGTCGTGTGCACCGAACGACACTGCTGCGGTTGGGTGGGTGGGTGCCCCGGGCCCCTTGCCCTGCGCCTAGCCTGCCTGCTCTGCACTCCTGTCGGTACGGTCGCGCGAGCTTTGTTTGCCACACGATCCAAGGGACGAGGTCACTTCAAAGCAATTCTGTTTATAGATGACTACAGCTTGCATTTCATTTGACGTGTAGAGTTCGGCGCTCTACATTGAATATCCTGGGGACTCGGCCCGGCTCAAGACACTTGTATCATATCACATAAAGTTCAAGTAGACTCTATACTAACGTTAGATCTACGTTAGAACTCTACCAGTTAAATTTACACATTATGTAGCCCAACCATAACTGCGACCGGCGTTTATAGCCCGGCCCAGCCAGAGCCGTGCGAAGCTTCTGTAAATTTACAGCGACAGGACCGGGCTGTGTATAAACTCCTGTCTGTGGCAGGGTGCCTATTTGTGGCAGAGGGAGTTTCATTCATCAATAAAACAGCGGCATGCCAAAACAGCTATTAATTACTGGTTAATAGACTAAATTAATGAACATCGTGTGTGTGTAGTCCCACTTCCGTTCAGAAGCCAAGCAGGAGTTTGTAAATTTAATACTTCCAAGTACTATATGGGAAGTGACACCTCATGGTTGGGTCCTTTTCAATGAATGAAAAAGGGCTTCTGCTGCAAATAAATGAAATAGGAACTAGGCATAGGACTAACTATACACAGCCCAGTCGCTGTGTACATGGTACGTCGCGACAGGGCTGTACTCGCACGACCACCAACCACTAGGAGAGCGACGTAATCGTATCACGATAGCTTTGACTTTTGATACGATCATTTTTGTCACCTCAAGCTCATCGAGTATACTCTTCAATATTTACTCTACATCTGATGATATTAGTATTCAAATGTACGCAATGAAACTTACCGAAATTGATCATCATATCCAGCATGTCCACACGGTACACAATCTTTCACGCCAGGCCAAGTTTAGATATCGGGTGGTCACGTGATGTGAATGCCCTTTCAAAAGGTCGCGCTGTCGACCGTGCTGCTACACTCAAGCAGCGTACACACGGTTACTAGTATACAGCTATAAACTGTACTGGGCTTGGCGGCGGCTGGCGTCTGGTCGGGCGAGGAACATTGAGCTCCATACCACGGTTATTGTGTAGCAGACGCCAAGGTTTGTTCGACACTTTCAACGCACATGCGCTCGCTCTGGAGCACATCCGGTCACGCATGCGCATAAGTCAAGGCGCCATTTTGAATTCTGCAACGACGAAGCCCGACGGTCAGGAATTGCGGCAGAAAGTGTCATTTATTTGTTCCACGGACTTATCGCAAGTGGTCTCCATGGACCCAGTGTGGCGAACTATTCTTCTATAATAGAAACATGCATTTAACGTGAGTAAAGTATTCTGTTTAAAGGAGAAAAGTATACATGTTCCTAAGTTTTGTAGCTGTGTTGAGGTTCCTCACTTCGAGGCTGCATGCCGTGCTCGTCAGACGCTGTTTTCGCATAGCGTAACAGTGTCTGGTCGGGCTAGCATAGGACTAGATTTTCTAGGCCTAGGTGTTTTTACCCTGTATGTAAGTTAGTACAAAGCTAACTGCGACCAGCCCCAACACGCAGTGTTGGGGCTGCGCATTGTAGCAGATATGATCATGACAGGCGAAGTATAGCGCCTAAATATCAATATTAAATCGCAAAAATTCTGTAATATGAAGACTTACAGGTGAAGTTATAATGTTGAAGACTGACTGCGTTCAACTTTTGGTCCTGCCAATATTCCATTTCTGCTCGAATTGATGAGTTAAATACGACTCGGTCGGAAGGAACTTGGGAGAACGGCATCTTATACAGTCAATGGATTTGAAACTTGTGCGCATGCGCTGGCCGTCAATTCATCTGTACAGCTGTAGCTTTATGACAATACTGTATCGTACTGTTGTGGCAAACCCTCTCGCTGTATATTGCGTTGCTTTCTGGGTGGGTACGCGCGCGCAGGCCTTGTCAGAAGGCTAAAAGCATTGCGACTCCGCCCAGCACATGAATATTTACGTGCGCAGTGTACTGCATACTGATTTCGAAAATGGTGAATGGGATGGGGAGCTAGGAGATGGACCTGTAAAAAAAAAAACGTTTTTTCAAGATCATTGGACCAGTGTGAACAAGAACAAGGTGAACGTATGGTAGGAATTAGATAAGAATCTTATGTATACTATAAAAGTAAGTTTTTTTCTAGTGAAATTCGAAACTTACGGAGGCGCGAAAATCTGTGACAGACTGTGTATGTTTTTCAAGCTTACCGATATAGCACTCTATTGACTCAGGACGCTCCCACAGTGTGTAACAGTGTACACGGAGCGTCCCGGGGTTAGTACAAAGCCTGCTGCAAACAGGGTTGTGTTTTACTCTGTTATGCAGTTAGGAGTTTAATTACACATTTTGTAGATCTACAGTGACAGTGTAGGGCCTACATCATGTCGTACATGTATATATGAACCAACTTGATGCAATGCCGGGCGTATAGTGTTAAGTTATAGATATCGACTGTGAGGTAGGCCTATTTAAAATTTTACTTACCTAAAATAGTAGGTCACAGACAAATAGCCACTAAGCCAGTGTCGATGTACATTACTTACTACTAGACTAGGACTAGGTCTACCTCACTTTAAACTTTGTGAAATGGCACTCTGTGTGATTTTATTTATCTCTCTCTTCAACACATTGCTGCATGCTGACACTAATAGGATGACAGGACCAGGTTCCCAGTAAATTTTACTGAGTGTGAGGACAATCAACATGATGGACTGTGGATGTGATGATGATAGTGGCTTTACAGTACTTACTTTTGGTAGTCTATTACACGTAGTAGACTCTAGGTCTAGTCTAGTCCTATTCAGCTATTGCTGAATTTCATTTTGCTAAAATATGGGAAGACTTCCATAAGATATGACTCTAAGTTTGCCATATCCTATACCAGTATATGCACTACACTTTACACTGCCCTGCCCTTGTTACACATGGATGCACACACAAGCGCATTTGATTTAGCAAGTGGTGGGAATAATGGTGGGGCATTAGTTGCAGGGACATAAGGAAGTCTGGCACTAATACTAGGCTTTCGAAACCATATTGATATCTCAAAATTTGCAAACCGAAAACACACCAAAATCGTGGAATATACAGTGCATGTACCTACCTGTGCTTTAAAAAAAAAAAAAAATCATTTAGTGTAAATTTGATCCAAATCAGTTTTCAGGAAGCTAATGTGTACGTATCAACACAGATCTACTTTTACTACATTATTGTAAGTTGTCACTGAAAACAACTCACTCTTCACTTTGTGCTTTGTGAGCCTAGAATAAAGTAGTGATGGCGACGTACACTGCCTGGTTTAGTGTATAAAAAGCCCTTAAAATCATAGCATATTGATGCTGTGCCAGATCCACATCTGTGTAATAGTGTATATGTTTTCTCATGTGGAGCTAACTGTTTTTCCTGTAATTAGTAATGATTTAAGTCTGTCAAAGCTAGTCTTGACATCAGACCCAAAATACAAATATCGATATGAATTAGATCCTTTTTGTGTCTGAGTCTGATTAGCTGTCCTTTGCACAGACATGTACCTACCTGAATTTGCATTTGTTGATAAAATGTATGATGGTCAACTTAAAAAAAAACACAATAAAAAAAGACAATGATTTGAAGTGTAAGTATTTCCTCTGAAGAGAGATTAGTGTAACATACTTGGCATAATGACATTGAAAAATCATTCATCTATTGATGTGTTTTTGTTTGTTATGTCATGCATTTGGTATCAACATTATGTTTAGACAGTCCTGTACAGCTGCTAAACTGTTACATATTTTCATTTTGTACACATGTGAACATTTTTGCTCAATGTTAACCATAAAATGTGGGCAGATGTCATGAATTCACTTTTCATCTCATTGATTTTCTTTATATACCACTTGCAAACAAGTGTTGAAAACATCACATTTTATCAGAAAACAAAATGAAGTAGCATGGGGGAGGAGGTAGGTGGATTTTCCATAAACTGCTTATTGTTGTGTTATTAAATGTAAACTAGATGTAGGTTTAAACAAAATCAGCCCCTACCACCACCAAAAAAAACAAGAAAAATTGATTTGATGAGAAGGACATGTAAGCCATTGCCTTTAATGAGAGCTGTGTTGTGCAAGGAGCACCATGTCCACGATAGTGTTTGTGCATACTGTAAAAGTGGAAATTTTCGTGCAACCAGAAACTAGCGTGAAAATAAAAGCACGCAAATATTTTCGCTTGCCATATGTTCCTGTGCGTGATGTCTTTATTCCGCGGAATTAAAAACACGCGAAACTCTTCTGACCCGGCCAAGCGCGAAAAATTAGTCGCGCGTAAATATCCACTTGTACAGTAGTGTACGTACTACACAAGCTGTTTAACGTGTGCCTCAATAATCTTGAAGCACATACAGTACTGGTAGCGATACATGTACAGTGTAGTGTACTTGACATTTGTAGTCGAAAGGGCACGTACATGTAATGTATGAATCCTAATGAGCATGATGTTGAGGACAGAGTTATCTATTCACAGATCTATGACTACTGAGTTGCCCATGTGACCTGGTGCTAATCAATCATTGTGGTTACATGTATGTCACAAGCAAGGCACATGCAACCCATGCCATTGTAATGTTACCATTTTTCCTCGCTCTATAAAATCTCCACCTGTCTGGAGAGACATACAGAGCTCTGCATTTGTGTACACTTTAATATTGTTCTTGGATATATATACTGTATTTGTAGCTATCCATAAGTTGGGCTATTTGTTGCACACCATCTTAGCTGTTCTAGCTGATAGGCTTAGAGATAAAACATATCTAGTTCTCAGAAGGACTAAAAAATTTTCATGCACCATTTGGAATTTGCTTGCAATATATATAGCAAAAGTATCTACCAAGAAAATTGTCTGGCTGAAGCATTTTGCAAGGATATTGACTTGTTTCAACTGGAGTACAGCATTTTGACATCAAAAAGTGTAAATGTAACATGATTTAGATCAGAGTACTCAACTTCATTTCCTGAAGTGCTCTTCCCATTCAGTGGTGGGAAGGTAGAACATTTTGTGGTGATCAGCAGTAGTAGTCCCTAACAAGCTGCATGCATTTCACTCTCACACAGAAAATTGATGGATACTGCATGGCCCGATTTGTCGATAAGTGGTACATGTAATCAATTATAAAATGCAACATTACATAGCAGCCACTATCGCATGAACACATTGATGTTCTCGATTTGCAGTACGGTACTGTCAGTGTACCTTTTAGGCTATTATATTTCACATTTTATGGTTACCCAGCTGAAATTGTGTCATCACTGTGTTATTTCACACATCTCTCATGCATTTGTCCATTTTAGAACAAAAATAAACAGTTTCTGCAGGCGTACAATGTATAGAAACTGTGCTTATTGAGCTACGTATTTAAACATGTCATGCTATGACATACATTGTACAATGTGTCATACAAGATGCTTGTGGTGCACATTCTGTTAACCACTGAAATGTTTCAAAATGTATCTTTCACGTTTCTTCACTGACTTTTGATTCCTCTTGTTTTTAGTCATCAGGCTGATTGAACATAATTACAGTGTAGTTTGCTGATTGCCCACATGGCAACATCAAAGCTATTTCACTCTCCTGGAAATAAAGTGACACTGGTCTGTTCGCAATATTCCTGTATCAGAACAATAGTACTTAATATGAAGGAGCTTTTAGACAATGCTCAAAAGATGTTCGATTGTGTTTTTTTTTTTCTTTTTACGCCTCCGCCACGAAGTGGTGCCGGAGGCATTATGTTTTCGGGTTGTCTGTCCGTCCGTCTGTCCGTCCGTAATGAATTTTGTGGACAAGGTAACTATCAAAACCTGTTGAGGTATCCTAATGAAACTTGGCATGTATGTGTATTAGGGGGTGAAGTTGTGCCTATCAACTTTTGGGTGCACACGCTCAAGGTCAAAGGTCAAAAGGTCAAGGTCAAATACAAATACATAAAATTTCACTATTTCCACCATATCTATTGAATGCCTGAAGATATTTTCTTGAAACTTAGTGTATACATGTATTACCCAATTAAGATTCTCTGGTGAAAGTTTGGGTCATGAGGTCAAAGGTCAAAGGTCAAAAGGTCAGGGTCAAATACATAAAATTTCACTATTTCCACCATATCTATAGAATGCCTGAAGATATTTTCTTGAAACTTAGTGTATACATGTATTACCCAATTAAGATTCTCTGGTGAAAGTTTGGGTCATGAGGTCAAAGGTCAAAAGGTCAAGTAAAAATATTAAAACTTTTTTTTTTCTCCATACCTTGGAAGATTGTTCAAGGTATCTTCATGGAACATAGTATACATATACTGACTGGAAGTGATTATCTAGAGAATGTAGGGTTCATGGGGTCAAAGGTCAGGGGTCAAAGGTCAAGTGCAACACTTTTACTATTTCCCTCCTATCATGCAATGCCAGCAGGGTTATTTTTTTTTTTTTACACTTGCTGTATGCATACATGTGTAACCTAATAGAAATTCTCTGGAAAGTTTTTTTTTTTCTTCTTTTTTTGCCTCAAAGGTCAAAAGGTCAAAGATCAAGTGAAAGTGCTGAACTAACTTTTTCCTCCATATCTCGGAAGTGGCTCAAGTTATCTTGAAACTTAGTACATATTATGTATGTTCTACCTGAAAGTGATTATCTTATGAATTTTAGGGTCAAGGGCCAGATGAAAATCGTAACAATTTACTATTCAATTCAGAAATTGCACTTTTTCTCCACACCTGTACCTTGAAAATTACTCAATGCCTAAATGTATGAATGGGTCAAAGTCGAGTTAAAGTCCTTAAATCCCTAGATACATGCTCTCCTATTTATCCAATTAAACCTAGGTCAAGGAAGGAGAACATTCAACACATTTGTGACAAACTTGTAATTTCAATATTTTGCCAATTTTGTGAAAATGTAATCACACATTGTCCACATGTACTATCTAGACCTACTAGGAAAATCATGCATTATGGCGGAGGCATACCAGTCGCCAAAGCGACATTTCTAGTTTCTTTTTTAGTGAGTGAGTGAGTGTCTTATTGCTGTAAACAAACCAACAAAGACAAACTTGATGACCATGCTTTCTAATTCTCTACATGATCTAGATCTTCATAAAAGTGTCAAACCCAACCAAAAGATGTCTACCATCGCAAGTAAACTGATGGACATGGTGGCCGACCAGCTCGACGAAAGCTCCCCCACCAAAGTGACGGTGGTGGGGGTGGGTCAGGTTGGCATGGCGTGTGCGTACAGCATCATGACACAGGTATGATATTCATTTATTGTGATATGATGTCTTGATTGTTGGTGGTACATTGTAAGAGTGCAGGATGGAGATTAGATGATATGTTTGCTCAAATGATCCACACTGACTGACTCGACTTGCTGACTGACTGACTGACTGACTCAATGAATGAATGAATGAATGTATGATCAAACACGCAAACAACTGAATGGATGACTGAATGAGATAGTGGCTGGATTGACACACACAAGAAAGAAGTATCTTATATATTTTTAGTCAAGCTATGACTGCATGTACATCATTGCATAAAGTCTACATTTAAGGGCTTAAATGCCCAGCTGCATACCCCAGTGACACCCCTAAGTCATGTAGCCAAAGGGTCTTGAACTTTCTTCCTACAATAATAAATTGTACCAGTGGCTCTCTATTGTAACTACAGAAGAAAATATCTTGTCATAATTTGATACTTCATGGAGCTGCCGTTGCGCCTGTCAGGTTCAAGTACAAATCTCCTTGGTAACTCCTAAACAATTTATTATAAAAAGCTGTTGGATTGGCCAGTGATACACATAATAATTAAAAAAAAAAACAACAACATTTTAGTCTTTGAAAAAAGATATTTGAAAAAGGATATTTTAGGGAAAAGGATATGTTTTTTGTGATCAAGAGGGATTGACAGCTCTGATTTATCAATCATGCAAACTCTCCTATACACTGTGGCTGATGATTTTTATGTGACTGCAGCAACAGATGAGGAGCAAATGATAGAATGGATACAAAAAAAAAATACTTTGCAGATTCAGCCAAATTATGAGAATAAAAAAACCCCTGCATTCCAGCATTTGCCATAAACATGAAAGATTAGATAAGATATTCACCAGGCATTTGTAACATCCATGACGTTGAATATATATCATGTCTTCTTTTTCATGTTTCATTCATTCCCACAATCAGAACATTGCCAGTGAGATTGCACTGGTGGATGTATTGGAAGACAAGCTAAAGGGTGAGGTGTACGACATGCAACATGGGCTGGCATTCGTCAAAGGCTGCGCCGTGAAAGGCGATACGGGTACGCCAATTTTTGACATTTGATTCGCTTGCGGGTAGTCTGTCTGGTTCAGACTTTGGATGAGCTGCGACTCTGCTTAATGCAGAGAATCAGACATAATTGACTACTGTTCCTACAGCATTTTATGCTGTTTAATGGTGGAATATGACCTGCCTTAATCTGTCATGCATGTACGTGCAGACCTAAGTTAAATAGTCCTCCAGGTATTGTGCCTAATACGGTATAGGTCAGGGAGCGGTGTCATTATGGTTTGAATAGATAATATTGAATAAAAAATGACAGTTGTGTGTACATCATACCTACCATACGAACTTTCCTCTTTGTCAACCCATCCCTTATGGGGAAACAGGTGTGCTAAGTCTCAACCGTATGGGTAAACTACAATGGCAAAATGGAGGGATTGCTGTCTTTTTTAGCATACATGTCTGTTATTATATAGGCACTTGCGAGACGGTACAATGTGTGAACGTATCATGCGCTCCATAGAAACTGAATGTTGCCAGCAGGCATTATGCTAAGTAGGCCAGAGAGGGCAACATTTCAGCGCATGATGAGCAGGCAGGCCGATCACTCTCTAATGCACAATGCAGGTGGCTGCCAATTTAGCTCGTCCCTGGATCCCTGATCAGGTCGAATGTACATAAGCCTGCCATCCCTGGTCCAGGAGAACAGGGTGGGAGCGATTCCTTCCCAGTCTATTCCAACTGACTGCTTCCATGAGATGTTTTAGCAGGCACATTAATGAGGCATGCTCTTTCAGTAGAGATGTCTATGTGGCATGCAGGCCAGAGATGTTGCCCATACGCTCCTTGTGCTGGGGTAAATGTCAAAGCCATCCCTGCACTAGAGACATATTTGAATGTCCAAGCTAAATGTGACAGAGATGTGGCCTCTTGAAATGTGTGTGTGTGTGTGTGTGTGTGTGTGTGTGAGAGAGAGGGTGGTTGAGCTGTAACATGGTATGGATGTGTGCATGTAAGAGGTACAGTTTTGAAAAAAAAAATAAAAACAAAAATTATCAAACAAAACAAATAAAAACAAATGAACTATTTAAAATCTATTTCAATTATATGTGACCCGCCACAACAAAAGGATCCTAAAGTCGCTGACGGGTGAGCCGAGATAATCGAGTTTGAAGTCAGATCACCAAAATCTGTCAAAACGTTTGGATTTCTATTTTTACATAATTTTATAGTCTAATGTATCTTCTATCATCTGCCGAAATTTCGAAGCTAAATGATCAAAGGAAAGGCCTGAAAATAGCATTTTTCTGGGCCATGCTTGGCTCGCCCGTCAGCGACTTTAGGATCCTTTTTGTTGTAGCGGGTAACATATGTTTTAGTGTGTGTGTTTGAATATAAGTCTATGCACTTCCAAACTTCTGTACTTAATGAAAATTAAATTCTGTGGGAAATAGGAGTATTATATTAGATACAGGGTATGTCATTGTTCAGTTGATGACATTGAAAAATCAGTGATGTTTAATTGTGATCAATCTTGATATCACACATTGCTGCACATGCTTAACCCATTAAGGACGGACTGATTTTGCTACAACACGCATTTCCCATAGACCCCTGCCTGAGTATACTCCGGACTTGTCCTCAACAGGTTAAACATTAACTGCTCATGTTTTAGTTAATTTTCAACAAGAAAGATAAATGTACCAAAGAACTTATGTTTTCTATTGTTTACAACCTTAACACTGTAAAAAATCACACAGTTTTTCTTTGTAGTGTAGTGTTTCTTGTACAGAGCAAACGCACCATGATCACCCATGTGTGCTTTCATCCAGGCAAATTTGAAACTGGTACTGGCAGTTTCCTTTCATTATGTCAAAATTTTGTTATTTTATGACCGAACAGGAAAACTATATAAAGGTGTACAGATGAAATTTGGGGTCCTGAATTTTCACTTTGTTATAACCGTGCTCGCTGTAATGGGAGTGCGCTGTACATGTGAGATTGCAAATCTCACTTGAGCTGATCGAGAAATTTGTGAAGCCACACAACAACTACATATCGGTCATTCAACTCACAAGCCACATTGGAAATAAAGTAATTGATTCTCTAGGAAACGGGAAGGCCTTTTAATGCCTTACCAAGTAGGTGATATGGATGACTTTAATCAAAAAACAAAAACAAATACAAATACAGATGTTGTGTATGTCTCATTACACCACATCCTTGTACTCTTGGTATGAAAGTGAATGCTGCTTTATGATGTCACTGATACTTCGGTCCAAGAAACTCAACACCACTGTTTATGCATTCATGATAGTGACTTCCAAACATGCATACACACAGTTCCTGTGTCCTGGTTTCTAATCTGTATAAACTAGATATAAGTTTGAGGGAGTGGAAATAAAGGTCATTGTCATTCTTTACAACTGATTTTTGTAAATACGATCTCATCAGCTATTCAAATAGACATTTCTGAAATAATGCACTTTAAGGAAGGTAACAACAGCAACAATAAAAGGACTTCTGAATGCAAAATTTATCAATTTCTTCATTTTATCTGAATGTACATGCAGTGGTATGAGAAGATATTGGGAATTGAAAGATATTAGAAATTAGAAAATATTGGAAATTATATCAATACTACCATTAAAGTACAAGTAGTATGCTCCCAATTGCACAAACAGTCTTCCAAGTCTCAGTCAAAACACTACATTTCTTTAAAATCAAATTCACTGTTATATCTGTGTAAAGGTTCTTCATTTAGTGAATAGTATATTATCTAGGTGCTACTTGTGTTGGAGGAACTTTTCACACCAAGAAAGGTTTACAAGCTCATAGAGAAATACAAAAAATTTAAAAAAATAAACAGTAATATTTCCGAATGTAGTCAAATAGGTCAATCTGAGATATTAGAATATGTTTTTTTTTTTTTTTTCTGCTGCTCAACATCTTAAAATCAAATCGTGTAAAGATTAATGTCAGGCCAAAGATAAATGCTGCCTTTAAAAAATATTCATTATCATTTTGTGTCTGGGGGAGGTGTAACTGTAGATGTTATTAGCAGGAGCCTTAGTGGTGTATTGTAGGATACCAGGAAGTTACGAACCAGTAGCTTGCTTAGCACGTAACAGGTTACAGTATCTTCCCTGTGGACCTATTATGTAAGTGGTGGGTCTCAAAATGTACCTTGGGGATTGTTAACTCGGGCTTTGGACCACGCAATTTCTTCCTGCCCATCATGGTACTGGTTAAAGGGATAGTATGGTATTGGTGGAGATGGGAATCGGGCTTTTAACTTTTTGCGAGATACCAAGAAAACACTTATGATATAGTACAGAGCATACCATTTTAAGAGGAATTCAAAGTTTATTTGATGGAAATCGGGTTTGGAATGACTGAAACATCCAAAAACAAAGTAAAACAAAGTGATCGTAACAAAGTGTGGGTCCCACACTTTATTACAATTGCTCTTTTTTGGATATCTCAGCCATTTCAAAACCAATTTTCATCAAATAAACGTTGAATTCCTCATAGAGTTACATGCTCTTTGATATTTCATATGATGTTTCTCATTATCTCACAAAAAAAAAAAAATGTTAGAAACCTAAAATTAGGTCTCAACCAAAACTGTATGATCCCTTTAAGCAGCTCTGGTAACATTGTCCAAAAAAATCAATTTGTATTTCAGTAAGATCTATAATCTATCTGACAATTCATAAAGGTCTTTGCATCCTTCCGCAGTTTTTTGATATAACGTGTCTTGCCTATGTCGCAGAAAAAAAAAAATATATATATCTTATATTTTTTTGTGTTTTCCATACATGTTGTTTCATCCTTCCTCTAAAAAAATCTCATCTTGCGTATCGTATCTGTAAAGATTTAATATCCCAGTCTTGAATTCATACCAAAGTTACAAAGTGATTTATAAATATATTGGATGTGAAAGTTGATACATACCATCAACAGTTACTGTATACGCCATATATTTAGCAAGTCTTATTTTTCGCGAATCAGGGACTTTCTAACAATTCTATTAGAGGTTGAATTTATTATTGTGGAATACAGCAGGGGACGGAGAAATGTGTGTGTGCATGTGGCATGTATGTGGGGATCAGAGTTTGTATGAATTGTATTCACATGTTTTAGAATTTGCTAAACAGCACCCTAATTTGTAAAAATAACAAAAAAATCTGTGAAATATATGGCATGGTATACAGTACATGTATATGGGTAATTCCATGAAGTTGGGGCACAAAGTGTTACATTTTAGCATAACTCAATACTAATTATGCTATACATATATTCTTTATAGGCTTTACATTTGTATAGAGACCATACATTTTCCTGGAAATTTTGTGCCATTCAGACTCAATTTTGATGAAGTTATTTTAAAAAAATGTAACGGTGTCCTGTAGCATCGTGACGTGTCCATGTAGCATCGTGATAGTTACAATCTGGTCCTAAAAGACAAATTAATGCAATTAGCTTGACCAAAATTTGATATAATATGCATAATTAGTAGATTAGTCAGATAGCTAAATATCTTAACTCTATTTTCCACAGTTTTACTTTTACAAGAAAATTACACAATGTGTCACTATGCTACACGGTGTCCACCAAATGTAACAAAAAAGGACACCGCGTAGCATCGTGATACATTTTGTAATTTTCTTTTAAAATTAAAACTGTGAACAGGAAATTTGAGATATTTAGCTATCTGACTAATCTAGTAAATATGCATATTGCATCAAATTTTGGTCAAGCTAATTGCCATAATTTGTCTCTTAGGACCAAATGTTAAAATTTCACGATGCTACATGGACACGTCACGATGCTACAGGACACCGTTACATATTGTTTAATAACTTCATCAAAACTGAGTCTGAATGGCACAAAATTTCCAGGAAAATGTGTGGCCTCAATGCAAATGTAAAGCCTACAAACAATAAATGTATAGCATAATTCATATTGAGTTATGCTGAAATGTATTTTTCAAATATCACGATGCTACATGGACACTGCCCCAACTTCATGGAATTACCCATATGGACTGTTTTGTTGGATTGGATTCTTTCATGTATTACATCTCATGTTTTTGTCATTCCGTAGATTACAAGGTGACAGCCGGATCCAGGTTGTGCATCATCACAGCTGGAGCCAGACAGAGGGAAGGAGAGAGCAGGCTGAACCTAGTCCAGAGGAATGTCAAAATATTTGAAGGTTTGGATGGATCCATGGAACCCTTTATAAGACTGTGCACTTCACAATGACTTCCTGATGCAACTCTCTGCCACGTAGTGGATTCACATCTAAACTTTGATAGCTGTTTGCAATCCAGTAGACCTTATTCCAATAAAAAAAAAAAGAAGGAAAAAATGCAGGACATCATGAAGTCACTTGCCTGCTAGCCCAGAGCCCTGTTGCATAATAGTTGAGATTAGACATAACTCAGAAAACCAAACAGAAGTTTATGTGTTTAATTTTCTGACTTATCTTTGATCGTAGCTTTTTATGCAACATGGCCCAGGGCAACTAAACTGCGCTTTAAGGGCATGTGATGTGCATGCAACAGTTGCCCAAATGCCCAATTTAGACAAGTTAGGAGGAATATCTTGCAGTGTCCTGCACTTTAACATACCTGCTGGAGGGCTGTGTGATCAGATACAATGTAAAAGAAATGGGTGAATTAGGCTATCGGTATTCATTATTGACTGTTTGTCTTCGGGAAATTTTCCTATTGACAAAGAAGGCACACCACTACAAATGTGCTGATTTGTTAACAAAGCACTGTAGGCCTATACCTGGTATAGTATGTAAGACTGGAGTTCATACTAGGTTCTTTATCCAGTGGTTTGTATAGGATGTACAAGTAAATGTAAGTTAATCATTGTTAGCTCATTTCTCATTCCACTGTTCTTTTGCCAAATCTAGTTTGCATATTGTGCTGTATATGGCTCGAGTAAGTGGATTTTTCATGTTGAGCAAAAACCAAAAGATGCCCACATAAGTTTGCACAGATAGTACTGCGATCTAAGATTTCAGTGAGGGAGAGAGGTTTGCAGTAACACCATGTGTATGTAGTCCTTTGCAGGGACAGTCTAGAAAGACAACAGTTAAGGAGTGTAATGACTTTGGGAGAGTGTAAGGAAGACAAATTGTAACAGATAGGATTTTAGTGCACTGCAGAAAAGTTAATGAAAAGATTGGAGCCAGATCTTTAGTCCCACATCCGGGAATTCTAGAACCGTGAAGACATAAGCCAGATCTACATGTATAATCCCATAGTCTAGGACTTTTAGTGCTCAGCAGAGAAGGGGTTTAAGCATCAAGATTGGAGCCAGATCTTTAGTCCCATATCCTGGGATTTAAGTTCATAGGATTCAAGGATTTAGCCATGAAGACTGTACCCAGATCTATCTTCCCTATCATGAAAACTATGATGACTTTGTAGCATCCTTGATGTAACCATTAATGAGACTGGAGAGTTTTTCCCTTATAGCTTTCATTATTAACTTCTCTATTGTGAGACCAATGTGACAGTGTTTTGTCCTGTGGACAACAACAACAAGAACACCTTAAGGAAGTAGCCTATATGTGGAAGCTCTTTGTGCTCTTCATGAAATCTAATCTTTTGATGACGGGTACCATCAAGATTGCTAATTAAGCTTCGGCGAGAAAAGCAAACAGCTTTTCAATTTCCTGGAGGTTGTTGTTTCTTTCTGAAGCTAAAGGCCTAATCCAGGAACTTGTAAGGGAAATCGACAGTATGACTGTAAGTTTCATGATGTGTTTTTTTTTTGTGTGGTGAGTTGACTTTTGGATGTAATGAATCTTCATAGGAGTACATGTACATGTAAATGATACCCCCCAATACGTGTGATCACAGTCAGTAACAAATGATGCATATTATATAGGCTCATAGGAGCCGGACAGCCACGACGACATTCATGGGGATCGAAACCAGCAAGTGATCCCCTCCATTGTACAACATTTGTTTTGTATAACATTACAATGTCATGGATCACAAAATCTTTGTTAGTGTTCAACTGATGAGATATATAGTAACGTGCAAGTGTAACATCAAATCTGCAGGAAATGTATCTGTTTTTTGTCCATCACCATCTGATTTTTTCCCCCCTTTCTCAGGAATTGTGCCCAACTTGGTGAGGTACAGCCCCAACACTGTCCTGCTAGTGGTGTCCAATCCCGTCGACATTCTCACCTACGTGACGTGGAAGCTGAGCGGACTGCCAGCAAACCGCGTCATAGGAAGTGGCACGAACCTGGACACAGCCAGGTTCCGCTTCCTGCTGGGCGAGAAACTTGGCATAGCGGCCTCTAGTGTCCATGGATATATTGTTGGCGAACATGGAGATTCGAGTGGTTAGTGTCACCTTTCATTATCATCTCCATTGCAAAAAAAAAAAATTCTGATTTGACCACAGGCACTTTTTAGAAAGATATGGAAATATTCCACCATCTGCTCATCACTCAGTGTCATGTTTGATCTGAAATTGTTTGATTAGTTGCACAAGATTTTGTTATTAAAATTATGGATAATCATAATACGTACTAATAGTTCAAGGGCAATGTCACAGTGGAGAGTAGACTTAAAGTCACATACATGGATGCTGTTGTAATTTTTTCTTTTAATCTTTCCATTCCAGTTGTTTATTGTTGTTTTTAGACTAAATTGTCACAGAGTTTGATGCATAGTTGTAAAGAGGGCAGTTGATTGTAATCCAGAGCAGGGCACACCGAGCATTGTCTTTGTTCTTATTTTTTATTGATTTATTTACTTATTTTCTTTTTTTTTCGGTACCAGTTGCCTGCTGGTCAGGTACAACTATCGCAGGGGTCAACCTCAAAGAGCTTGACCCAGACATTGGCACACCCAAAGACAAGGAAAGCATGCAGAAAGTTCACAAGGAGGTCGTTGAGAGGTAAGGCAAAATGTCCATAATTATTATGTCCTTTTCCATGTGAAGTTGTCCATATATTGCTGTACCATCACCCCGTTCCTGTGACCAGTCTTCAAAGTTTGCCAAAATCATTTTGCCAACCACTCTGTATGAAAAACGTTGGTGTCCCTTGTCATACATGCTTAACATTACTCATGATATACACAGTTGCAATACTGGTACCTGTTATATTAGAATATGTGACCAGTCACGCTTTCAACCTGACAAGTTGTAAGCCATAGAGCTGAGGAAAAAAAAAAAATCAAGACTAGGTGGTTTGAGGTGGAAAATATAAAAGATGAGATTTATTCCATATTCCAAGGTTTATTTGGTGAGTGAAACTTTCTGTGATGAGTGTTGTAGATCAAGAGTTTAGTGACAGCACCACTTCTCTGAGCTAGTCTCTCATTTCTTCTTCAAGGATGGTATCCTGTTGGTAGAGATGGGGATTGGGCTTATAATTTTTTTTTTTTTTTTTTTTTTTTGCGAGATACCAAGAAACCACTTATGAAATAATACAGAGCATACCATTCCAAGAGGAATTCAAAGTTTATTATATAAAAATCGGTTTTGTAATGGCTCAGACATCCAAAAACAAAGTAAAACAAAGCAATCATAATAAAAGATGGGTCCCACCTTGTATTAGGATTGCCCTGTTTTGGATATCTCAGCCATTTCAGAACCAGTTTTCATCAAATAAATGTTCAATCCCTTTTTGAATTACATGCTCTTTCATATTTCATATGAGGTTTCTCATTATCTCACGAGAAAAAAATGTTAGAAACCTTAACTTAGGTCTCAACCAAAACTGTATACCATCCCTTTCAGCTCCACTACAAGTTTCACTCAAAACTAATATGTGGCAAAGATAAAATACCCCTCTCTTCTCCAACTTTCCACTGTTCTATTCTCCTCCACTACCACTCCACTACAAAAAGTTCTTTTCGGACCCATTGGCCCCAATACGCCTGTCCCCTTGACCTCAATCACTATATTAGTTCTGCTTGGAAGAAATTTACAGCAGACGGGTAGCCTTTCCCCCGCTGTCCTTTGATCTTTCCACTGAGATGATTAGCCACTGCTCTTTTCAGGACCTCCCTGCCTTGCTTACCCCCTCCTCACAAGTTCCATTCAGAACTGCTAAGAGCAAAAAGAATACCTTTTCTTCTCAACCTGCCACTTACCTATCTTTTTTTTTTCTACATCTCTCATGTCCTGTGCTATAATAGTTCACCTCAAATTATTATTACCTCCACCAAGGGGGGAGGTTGTGTTTTCGTTACCGTTGGTTTGTGTGTTAGTTAGTTTGTCCGTGTGCAAAATAACTCAAAAAGTAGTTAACGGATTTGCATGAAACTTGCAGGAAAGGTTAAGAATGACGCAAGTAACAAACGATTAACTTTTGGTGGTGATCCGAGAATTTTTTGGGAATTTATGAAGGATTTTTGGTATTTTGGCAGGTAGGGTCAATGAACTTGGGAGGTCATTTGAGGTTTGCATGCACGCACTCAAGTGCGTACTCTAGTTTCTGCTAGGGCGAGACGCACCATGCAGCTGAGGGTTTATGATGTAACAAAGGCTTCTATATTGGGAAATCGCGAGACTTTCAGCATACAATGCTCACTGATATCTATGGAAGAACAAAATCAATGGTGGAAATGAGCTGCATGCTTGTCGAAGGTCTGTGCTCTCAGAGTGGTTTTCTAGTTATTATTTTTTTTTAGCACTGAAAAAAAACCCCGCACCCTTTCTTCATTACTATCCTCTTCCACCTATAAAGAGTCCTTCTTATGACTATACCACATGTGGTTGCCTTAAAGGTTGTTACCCATCTTAAAAGGTTCATACCACCCAGTGTACAATGTAACTACCCCATATCTAGATGTCAAGGTTATAGACTATGTAGAAGTTTAAAACTTTTGTACTAAATCCATTTTGTATTCATCAAAAGTTTGACCCAGAGTTGAAAATGGTCATAGATGTTCGTTAACCACTGATAACAGTTCCAGAATCAATCAAATAGTACTTTTAAGTTCATTTCATTTGAAAAAGCTGATTATTAGTAGATGCACATTATTTTGATAGTTGTAACAATGATAGAGCCTGTTTTTATGAGCAAATTCAACTTATTTTGACAAATGCATTGCCTTTCATGTGATCAAACTTCTGGCTGTGTATGCCAATGTTGTATGAGCCCTATGTCTGACATATTTGACGTGATCTGAACTTCAAACTCGATCTTTTCGAAACCACACGTATTTGTTTGGCTAGAATTCTTATGGGTTTATTGTCAGATCGTGTTGATGTAGTGAGACAAATTGTATGTCATTGAAACGATTGGAGTGCAAGTGTATATGGATTTCAATCAAAATGTACAAGGTGTAGAGTACAGTGGTGCTCTTACTCTGGCGATTGACGCTCATCAGCTCTTCTCGGGCTACCATGGTGACTGGTCACATATTCTACCTGTGCTCTGTCCATTAGATTTTATGCATGGGCCCAACATGACCTCCACTTTGAATCCTATGGAGATTGCTATGGTTTTCGATTGCCATTCATTTGCAAATTTTCAAGTAACTGTGCTCTGTATATAGCATAAATACACCCATCAGTTAACTAATTTCTACTCCCAAAACATTGATTTGTTTCAGCAAGCAATCTCCAACATTTCATTTGCTTTGATAAATCTTGTCATTTGTGTGCGTAGACATGATGACCATTGAATTTGTATTACATCCTGTTGTGTATATATACATACTTTTTTCTTTCTTTCCAGGGGATGGGGTAAGGGAAAGATACAATGTGATCTGCCTAATGATGCATGAAACAAAGCAAAGACGAAAAAAATCTGAAACATGACATTAGAAGTACGGTTTGTTGAAAACAGAATTGTTTTTGTTTGATAGTAGGCATTCATAATACAAAAGCATAGTTGTTATTTTTTTTCTGTAGGTGTGTCTGTTATTCAAAGTCATGATCCCACAGTGCAAGTGTTCGTCATTTTCCTTTCAAAACATCAAAATTGTTTTGCTATGTAGTCTTGTTTTCAATTGTCTGTCATTAGTACCTCAAGTGATACCGAAAAATCGCTTGATGGCATTCTTCAATCCGTGAAGAACAGGTTTGTGTTTTTCATTCTTGCAAAAAAAAAATACCATCTGGCCTCCTTTCTTTTTTTTCACCCATATCATACTACCATCATATTGTGCGGCACTTCTTTTAGTCGTTGTTCATTCAAATATTGATTTTACTTCTTCTCTTTTATTTGTATGCTTCATCGTTTGTCATTCTGTCAAAAGTGTGTGTGTTTACAGTGCTCTTATTGTTTGCTGGTGATGTAGACTCTTTCAGCGTGCATGGCCTAGGATTGTGTTTCAGTGCTATGTTTCACACTGATCCCATTATGTGTATTTCTCTTTAGCATATTATCAAGAATTCAATTCTAAGCTTATGTTTGTGGTAAATAATATAATAAGTGTGCATCATATGTGCAAAAATAGAGAGAAAAAATACATTACTAATATTATAAGATATTGTGTGGATATGCATTAAAAGAATTGTGCGCTGAATATTATATATATAATGTGCTTTCAAAGCTCTGGAAGAAGAAAAAAGAAAAGATAGTCAGTGTGCAAACCTGCAAACTAATCCTTAATTGTGTGGTTTTGAACTGACCAAAACATGAGCATATCATTTACAAGTATAAGCTTTCGTGAGCCTCATCACACACACACACACACACACACACACACACTGAAATGGACAGACAGAGACATAAACACAGACACGGCCAAACAGCCAGAGGTAAACACTGGTACAGACACATGTACACAGACTTGATGACACAAATACACAGCACTGTGAAACCAGAAGTGTTCGCGTGCATTTTAATTTCATGAATTTCGTGAGAGCCTAGATTTGCAAAATTCAAATGCACGCAAAAGTTCTTGTCTCCACTATATGCATTGAATGCCAGTGGCAATTCCTGAAAATTTTATGCCACAAAAAAAAAAAGGCTGTCCACTCCAAGTGGCGAGAATTTCATGCCATGAAAATATTTTGCTTTACAGTATACAAAAAAAAAAACCCAGATACAGACTGATATTTATAGGGCCTATACAGCTGTACCTATATACTATAGTGTACCTTGTAAGATATAATCCACGTTTCATAAGTTGAATTTCTTTCATGTTTGTTTATTTACTGATTGCACCTAAGTCATTGGAATGCAGTTGGATTATTTGCTGAACATTATTGATTTCCTTTTTTTTTTTAAGTTTTGTTATTCACACAGGCAACTATGGTGAACATGTTATTACATGTTTCCGTTTCTACTATTGACCATCCCATTCAATTGTGGATATCAGTATGTTTTAGATGTCCTGCAGTTACATGCAGTTTTAGTCTACTTACTCGGATAATTCAGAATACACTCATTTTCTGTCATTTGAAGCCGTGAGAAAATGATTCTTTGCCAAGCTACTGCTTTATCCACAGACTAAAATATAATTATGTTTATTTTTTGTCTGATTTTTCTTTTTATGTCAAGTGTTCTGACAGTAAATGCAACATTTCCTGCATGGGAATACCACTAGTTTTAACCCTTGATTGCGATGGAACCTTTGCGGAAGGATTTTAGTGTACACGTAGACCAGCTGCATTTTGAAATTGTCCAAAAATGATCCCATTTGTAATTTTATGTTTCTTACCTGCACATTGTGGTATGCAGTCGCTCAGTTTATTGCGGCATGTATAAGTACATGTATGATCAACTTGCATGTAGAGCATACTTAAAGGGAAAGAAATCCAGTCCAAATATAAGTTAGTCTGATAAGAAATAGTAAAATATTACGAGTTCAATGGTGTAAATTTGATCGAAATCGGATGAAAAATAAGGAAGTTATGACATTTTGAAGTTTCGCTATTTTGGGGGAAACTCTTCTTGAACAGTCAATATGAATATGCAAATGGCAAAGTGAGCATGTCATTCCCTCACAACTTACCATATAGTTTGTACATAAAATTTTGAAATTTCCAGTTTTTCATTCAAACGCAATTATGCCCAAGGCTCAAATCCTAATATATCTAACTGATCACTATTCTGAAGTTATTCACCAGGAATAGCATCATGTTTCGGACTTCAATGACAGAAACATTGAATTTTCGTCATTTTTTTTTTTTTTTTTGTACACAATCTATGAAAATTGTGAGGGTATGACATGGTTGGCTCACTCATTTGCATATTCATACTGTACAAAAACTGTTTTAGGGAAATTATCAAAACTTCAAAATTTCATCACTTCCTTATTTTTCATCCGATTTCAGTCAAATATTTACCGTTGAACTCGTAAAATTTTACTCTTTTATCAGACTAACTTATATTTGGACTGGATTTCCTCTTTAAAGGTTAGTTTAGATTTTCATTAGATTTCAGAAATTGCTATGTGCTTCTCGTTATGAATGGATATGCCACTCCTGCTTCCATGTAATCATGCACTCACTGATAAAAGCTACTGCCAGTTGTGTAATGTCTTTAGAAATATTTTATGAGATAATCTCCAAGGATTGGCTTTTATGTGAAGGATCTTCCTTCTCATATATGATTTCTTTCGAAGATTAAAAGAGCTTACACTTTAATTTGTAATATCAAGAGGTTGGGGCCATGATCTAACTGTGCCTGCTGTCTTGTCAGTATGATTCTTTTTATTAAAGATTGTGTTGGGTTGTGT
This sequence comes from Diadema setosum, assembly GCA_033980235.1. Lineage (NCBI taxonomy): Eukaryota > Metazoa > Echinodermata > Echinoidea > Diadematoida > Diadematidae > Diadema > Diadema setosum. The sequence continues at coordinate 27,642,613 of CM067061.1, read as the reverse complement.
CTTTTTTTGTTCACTCAGTGCATATGAAATCATCAAGTTGAAGGGTTATACTTCATGGGCCATCGGACTCAGCTGTGCCTCCTTAGCCTCAGCCGTCCTACGCAACCAGAAGGGGGTCTTCGCCGTGTCCACAGTGGCAAAGGTGACTTCATTTCATTTCATTAATTTCATTCCCAGCTATTCAAAACATTCACACACACACATTATAACACAATATCAATACAATGTAATAACGAAGAAAAATACATGAAATTAACAGTACTAAGCATCACAGATGAAATTGAATTAAAATCAAAGTTGCAGGAAATGGAGGAGATGTGCTGAAAAGCCAGGCTTGTAATATGCAGTCTCCTCGTGGACAACATAAGTAAATAACACAAAGGACTTACTATGCTTTAGTGATCTTTGCCATTTGTTTTGCCAAGTAAGGATTTGTAATGGACAATCAATTCATTAAAGGATGTGTAATGAACTCAATTCTTTGTTTTGAACAGAGGTACTAAACTCTGTGGATCGACCAGTCTCCAAACTAAAGCATCTCCCACATATACTGTACTATGCAGCTGCCTCCTTTTTTGTCTGTTTTCCAACTTAAGATAATTTAATATCCCGATAAATCAGTGTTATCAGTCTTAAATCATTACTGAAGGTCTGATCAGTTTTATTGAGATTTATTTGCTAAACTGCTGAAAATAAGAGAGTGCTATGAATTTTCTTATGTAAGAGACTCGGAAGTTTAAGTAATGAAAAAAGAAATGAAAAGAGAAACAGAAACCTTGTACTACTGTAAAAGTGGTAATTTTCGCATATTTGATTTATCGTGCTAGGCCTGGTAAGATAAATTTCAAGTTTTTCGAATTCCACAGATGATATATAAATGAGCATTCCATATAACATGGAAACAATTCGCTTGCTTCTATACTTGCACTACTTCCATGTTGTGTAAAATGTGCGAAAATTTCCTCTTTTGCAGGATATGATATTGGTCGTTTTTACAGCACAAAGACTAACCTTAAGCAATACACCTGTGTGGGACTTGTTGATGCTCAATAGGTGTCATTGTGCATGTCATAAATGTTCCTAATTTCCTCCTTCCACCACCAATTATCAGGGTTACCATGGCATCCAGCATCCCGTGTTTCTGAGTCTTCCCTGTGTGCTGGGCCAGGATGGCATCTCTCACGTCATCAAGCAGAACCTGAACCCCAAGGAGCAGGCGCAGCTCCAGGAGAGCGCCAACACGCTGTGGGACATCGCCAGGTCCCTGGATCTCAAGGAACCGTCGAAGTAAGGGGCTCCCTCTATCGCAGACAAGGTCAATAACCCGGCCAAATTATAGTATTATTCATATGTGCTTGTGCTTGCGTGTATCAAAGCTGTAGTGCTTTCATTGCAGCTACTTTTCTTTCTTTTCAAGCACAGTGTTGGATGGTGTTTCCAGATAAAATGTCATTGTTGGGTATTCGTATGCATGATCAGACCAGCATGTCGGCTTTGAACATTGTAATGCTCTGTAGTTTCTTCTTTGTTAGTGAAACTGTTACTCTTGTGAACACTTTGGTGATCTTGTATCACAAAACGTAATAAAAAGTCACCAGGTGGGATTTTGGGTTATGATAAGTTTGAGAGAAGTGAAAACGATCTTAACTTTTGAACGGTGTTTATAAAAAAAGTGGATTTTCCCAAGTAATGAAATATTTAATGTCAAAGAATATTCCAACTCAGAAATACCACTTTCGAGAAAAGGGCTGTAAAGCTATGGATCTATGTATTTAATGGCCACAATGGAAAGGAAAAGTTTGACTGTTAAGGATGGGGGAGTTACATCGAGAAGTGTTTCTGTTGGCATTGCTTAATGTCAAAGGAGTCAATCCATGAGTAGTTCATGTTTGAGGGCAGTGTTCTTTTAAATCCTCCTTGCGTTCAGCCATCATCAAATACTCCAGCTTCACATTTTTAATTTCCATTTCTGTTTGAAATCGCTTTCTTTGTGTTGCTTTCTTCCATGTTCTTTTGGTTTGCTTGATCTTCGTCGTATCAGAATTTGCTTGCTTGTCAACTATCATAATTAACTATTTGTTTTGTCTGCAAAATTCACAACTGGTTTCATTTTGTGTATGTGTTGTTTCAAAGAGATTTACACGTGCATTTTTCCCCTCCTCCTCCCCTCCCCCTCCCCCCCCCCCCCATATCTCCAGTTTAGTATTAGATTTTAAGCAGTCTCTTGTGCTTCAAGGTTTTGGAGTAAATTTTTATATTGGTTTTATTTTAGTTCAATACCAATACACATAATTGAAAAGGAATTATGACTTTTTTTCATTGAAGTAAATAGAATCTTTAATCAATCCAAATCCATTTAATTTCAGCGTGAAATAATTCAATTTTCTCGAAATGTCTGTATTCAGATTAAGTTTTCCTTTCTGAAATGAGTGGTGGAAAAGTATTTTGATCTAAATTAAATCAATTGTAAGTCCAATGTTCTCTTTCTTGTTCCCTTTTTGTATGTGTGTTGACTAACATTTAAACTGGCTGTATTCTTTTATACTCTGTTTTCACTTGGCCTAGAAGTGCAAGGATGCTACTGTACATTGGCTAGGCTCTCTTATGATGGGCTTACTTCTCTCTGATTGGCTGTAGGGGACCTTGGAGCTTACTTATGAGTAATTGTGCCATGGCTAACCTTTCGCCTCTCTTCATCATGCAGAATATCCCAAAATTTTGCTTCTTTTTCTTTTTCTTTATGTTGTATACACTGATCTATAATTTCAACATGCTGACTCCTATATGTGCAGTGCAGTTAGATATTGGTTCTGCTTGCTACATAATGTTTGAAAATTTCAAAAGACGATAATGTTGAGATATTGTCACTCTAATAGAGAAGCTTGCGAGTCTAATCCATGAAACAGTTGAATACATGTACAGTTGAACCTCTATTATCCGGCCTCCCTTTATCCGGATCTCTCTATTATCCGGACGCAATCTCGCCGTGACATTTTTTTATTAAATAATTACGGGAAGAAAGGGGGATTCCCAACTCCTTGAGAACTCCTACCCAAACACACATGAATTACATATTACTTCCAATATGATTAACATACATTGCATCAAATTTCCTTCCAAATTGCTTACCTTCAGACATTTCAACATCCCGAAACATCCCCAAATGTAACAATGAAAAGGTTGCAGTATACACATTACTACATGTGGTACTACAATGGGCTTCATCAGTACATTTGTATGTGTACATGTATAAAGCATTGAGTCTCCCGTATCTGGCCAAATCCCTTATCCGGATGAGCCCCGGTCCTGACTTGTCCGGATACGAGAGGTTCAACTGTATGTGTGTATGAAGCTGCTGTTTAGTTCTCCTTTTCTTGTAGTGGAGACAAATTATGAAATCTGCTCACAGATTGTGAACTTTTAAACGCAAGATGGCGTATAAATTGCCAATTTTCTTCACACTTTCACAATTGTTTCTGAAGAAAGTCATTGAAGCGGTACAAAAAGATCATTGCATACAGCATCAAAATCAATCCACACACGGTATTTCCTGTACATAACAGAGTAGCTGGGTTTTATTTTCTTTCCTTACATCCACCTCTGTTTTAATATGTGTCTCTATGTTATCCTGCAAAGTACATTGTTTGTTTTTTGTGTGTCGGCAATTTTGTCTTCTTACATTGTAAAAAAAATAAAATGTGAGCACTTGATGTCATGTCTATGTTTTATTGATGTTATGGTTTTGTGAATGACAGAACTTGTATGTGTTTTATGTGAAATTTTCCAAATACAGGGTTAAACAAAGAAGGAATGTCCATCAAGTGTGGGGATATAATGTCCTGTCACTTCAAGAATTTGGTTTACAGTATTTTCTGTACCTCTGATGAATTCTGTGTATGAATTCATCATCAAGCAAAGCTGTAATGTATGATAAATTTTAGAGGAGATCACCCCAACCTGTATGGTATATGATAGTGCTTTTTAGAGACAATCTATTCGTTTTAATATGTTTTTAAGATACATATTACCTCGTAGTAGTAACACACGTCACACGCTGCACTTGATTACATGCTGCAGCTTTTTTAGAATTGGCAAACTATTTAAGTTATGTCTGAGTCCTTAGTGTCACACAGCGAAAACAAGAGTGATGACAGTGCTCAAAGCGGTATTAAAATGAAAAGTAATAGTTATTTATTTTTATGATGTCATTGTAGTCAAAGTAGGAAGATTTGATGATTTATGTACTTTTAATCTTGTTTATAGCTTACGTTCAGTTTTCTCAGTTCAGCTATTCAAAAGCTAAAAAGACAATTTTACCATCTAAAATGGCCATGTGCTTGGTTTTCCATGCCACAAAGGAGTTGACCAAAGATTTGTACTTTATGAACATATTTCTATGTATGAAGAAAGCTGTATTAAAATATTTCTAAGATTCCATTTATGGAACAATGCATCGTTATGGGTCTTTTCATACATGTGTTGGTATCATGTGAATTATGATGGTTATATGTCAGCTTACAAGACTAGATTGTTTTCCATAAATCCATATAAGAATAGTGATCTCATGATTTGAACTCTTCTTAGTGGAAAAGTTAATGTGTCATATGTACATGTATGTATGCTTGTTACTGTTGGTGAAATTGGAAGAGTAATGCTGAGGTCATAGAATTCTATACAGTCTTTGTTTACAGTTTGTAAGCACGAATTCAATTTTTATGCCATCGCTTTTACGTACTCAGTACCTGTGAATGTAGAAAGGAAGAACAACAGTTGCATTTTCAAGAATGCAAGCATTACTCATATTATGCATGTGAACAATAATGAGACTGAAATGAGCAGTGAGCTACATGTAATAGCAGCATTCATTGAAATGGTTTATATTTTGGATATATTATTTATACATATATATATATATATATATATATATATATATTAAAGTTTTTGTTTTATTTTTAGAATGTGAAAGGCAAGCAGTTTCATATAACACAACAATGATGTCCTAGCTCCTCTTAGAGTTCACAACGGTTTTATGCCAAGGCAGTCAGAAGAAAAAATGTTCACATTTGCAAAATGCAAATGAGATATCTAACAAACTACAATCCATCTCTTGGTGGAAACTCTTGTAGTAATGTCCAACTTCTGTCTTAGTTTAAAATCAGAATATCAAAGTGAGAAGTTCACTGTATTTTTTAAGTAAATGGCTATTTGAAGACTACACATGTGTTAAAAAGAAAAGATAGAGAAATGGTAGTGTAATATTTCACTTTTAGCTGTCTTGTACAGTTAATTTGACCCTCAGTGTTCATTCCATCATTGCCAATAGAGGAACTTGAAGTTTTATGTTGGAAGTAATACCATGTTAGTGAAACATGCTGCTCTGTTATGAATATCATCGCATTTTAATGTGGAAAAGTTGCATTCTCACCCACCCCACTCTGGCAAGACAATGAATTGTTCAGTCATGTATTCAGAATAAAACACTGCAACCCTCTGTGTTGTGTAATTTAAAAAAACAAAAGAAAAGAAGAAGATGAAAATACTACTAGCATAGTCTCTTTTAATACTTGTAACTACAAGATTTTAGTAATGTAACTCTAATTGAATATCAGGTAAGCGTCATTTTGTATCAATCCTGACAGCAGGGAAGAAATTCTCTGACAAGTACCATAAACACAGTATTCTGTCTTCAATTTTCACAAAGTGATCAGGATTTGGGTGGTTTTTGTTTGTTTGGTTTTTTTTTGCTGAAGGCAAGGGAAGTAGAATTGTAGCACTTTGTTGGATCACCATCAAAATTGTAACCAAGAAGTCAAAGGACTGTCGGAGAAATACATAATCCATACACTTTTTAGATTGGACTAAAGGATGTGTTAACAATACATGTACATGCATAGAGAAAATAGCCATGTGAAAAGAGATATTCCATACCAAAAGTGTACGAGAACGATAAGTTAATGGGATAATCAATGAGGCAAAAGCCATGAATACCAAACGATAGCTTAGTACAGTCAACTCCTGTTATGACGAAGTCCTCCGGACTAGCTGTTTCCTTTTATCATATCAAAATTTCCTTATAACCTAACAAATAAACAATTTTAAAAAACAAAGAGCGGATAATGTTTGGACCTGAATTTTTACTTTGTTGTAACTGGAATTTCGTTATGACTGTGTTCATTATAAAGGGAGTGCACTGTTGATCAAGAGTCAAGAATTTTCACAGAAAAAGTGTGTTGCTCAAGTATTCGATTGCAATGAATTCACTATCGATTCATCTATTCCGAAACTCAGAAACGTCTTGAATCATTTATCAATATTTTGTGTGCTTTTTTCCCCCAGGTACTCCAACATGCTGATGGGCTGCTACCACCTGTTCATGTGGGCCATCATCGGACCCCTGGTGGCATTCCTGGCGGGCGACAAATAACGCCCCCCTTTGTCGTAACCAGGAGGTACAGATTGACGGCAGGCAGGAGAGCAGACAACCTCATTTCTTTGCCTTTAGGACCCAATTGTCATTTTGTAGAGAAGTGTATTAGTGTGTGTGTGTGTGTGTGTGTGTGTGTGCTGAAAAGAGTTTAAGAGGTGCTTAGGATACTGAAGACTCAGTGGCACAAATATGTTCTACAGTATCTGAAGGATGAAAAATGTCATAAGGATAGGCACCCACATCATCTTAGGACCATCTCAAATGGTGAAGGACCTACATATTTGCACAACCACTGGACTCAAGCTGTATTTGCATTATCTCTGCATATAAACATTTTGCTAGCAGGTCACGTGAAGTAGTCAACTCATGATCGTTCCAGCAGTAGTTGATGTGTGCACAGCACTGCGAATGTTATTGGTCATCAAATGTAATACTAATTTACGAGGCAGTGCTTACTTGTAAAGTTGATCTGCAATGTTAAAGCAGAGTCACTACCTGTCCTAAGTTTGTTTTTTCTGTTTATGGTGTTCAAACCATGCATTATTTCTGCATAATCTGGATGGTAATACCATTCACATTTAGCTGTTGTTTTCTCTGTCTATCTCTGATTTTCAAATTGTGTAGGCCATCAACATCTTCTTATGCAGACACAAATTTAGTATGTATGTTCAGTGATTGTGCAACGTGTTTGAATACCATTACTGTAGTGTATGTGCAATACCAGTACACCGAACAGTGAGCAAAGTTAGTTCAAGTTCATGCTCACTATGTTCGCTGTTTGTTTGTTTGTTTTTTCCTTTCTTTACTTGAGTGAGCAGATGTAAACTGTAAGGTGCCCACAGTGTTATTATTTGTGGAAAACTAGGAAACTCTTAAGGTCTTCATCTTCCCTATCCTGAAGTCCCTTTTTTTTTTCATTTCATGATTGATAGTGAGAGGATATTCTAAGATCTGTGTGAAACAGATCGAGATGACATATTTGGAGGGGTACTATGATTGACATGGTAGGCATTAAAACTCAATTAATGAGAAAGTGTTGGGGTAGTTTGATATCATGGGATATTTCTCTTGTCACATGCATTTTTATTCTTTTATTTCATCTCTTTTTGTTTGGACTACTTATTTGTTCATACATTTGTTTAGTTAGATGTTTATCCATCCTTTTATTTAGTTATTAACTTATTCATTAATTAAGTGTCTTTTACCAATGAGATTCTTCAAAACATGCACTTCATGGGCAGGTCTACTTTCCACCTTCATTGTACTTGACTGAGTGAAACTTTGTGAAACAACTCATGCAAAAATAAGATACATTTGTAATTACTTGTGTGGTACTCTGACCTGAAATTCTTTTAATCATTGTAGCGTATGTGTCATACAAACTTCACACATATAATGAAGGCTGTACATGTACATGTATTTATATACACATGTTTGTGCACACACTGTAGTGTTAACTTATGTATATTTTGTGTAGTATATCATGTTATAATACAGAAGAATCAGAACAGGGAGGCGAGACTAAAATGATATTGCTGTGTGTATGTGGCAGACAGTGGGTAGTGACTATAGTGTATTTGCATGGTAATCTGTGTAGCCTACAGGTTATTTGGTACATGTTAGTCTTCTAGAAAACTTTGTGTTGTAGTATTTCTTAATGTTCTTGAGAGCAAAATGTAAGATTGTAGAAATGGAGTCTGCTATTGAACAGACCATCAGCATATTGGAGTCCCGCTCGACATATTATTGGTGTTTGCACTGCATCAATTAGAATCCAGGCTATTTTACACTGGTGTTGCTGCCAAACCTAACATTGCTGTGAAATCCTGCACTATGCACCTTGTCGCACAGATTTTGTATCTAAATCGGTGTTGTGTCTAATTTTACCGAGTTCCGGTTTCTTCAGACAAGAACCATTTGAGTCAGTATTCAAAACATTAGATATTCAGATTTACATATTTCATTCCATGGTTGTCTAAAACCACATTGCACCTAAGTTTGTTAGAAAGAGCAAATCACTGAATATCAGAATTTGCAAGTATCAGCATACATAATGTGAAAAGGTTTGGGGGATCATTACTCCAAATTGAACCAAGAAGCATGTCTTTAGGTTTTGATAATTGTTTTTTTTTTCCGTAAAGCTGGTATTTTTTTTTCTTCTAATATGCAAGATCCACAGTATTTTCTAAAGTGTGATGAATTACAGACCTTTGATGATTTTTGTTTAAATTGTAGAGGAACAGCCTATTCTAGATGAAAGATATAACATCAGTTTCAGTGAGAGGGGAATGATACATGACAATTCCTAGAATGAAAGAATACAAGTACAAGTAGTCAGTTGATATTCTCAGTGGCATGTTTGACAATAATGCTTGAGTCGTAGTCTCTGTGATTGGCTAATTAATGTAACACCATATAATTTGATTATTTGCGGAAAGAGCATGCTGAGTACCGATGTGCAAACAATTTTGAGAAAGAATGTTAAATGAAATGGATGGTTGGATTGAGTGTAGATATAGAACATTTCCTATTTTGTAAAATTTCCTATTTTGTTACTTTCAACTTGTCTTTTTACTCCTGTACATTATTTTCATGCCAACTCACAAGCAAATCATTCACAAAGAATGTATGAATTTGAACTTCACACAATATTTTCTTCACATACCAGGCCATTATTCGGTTGACAGTTCCGTGGAGTGTGAGGTATAATTGTTATTATTATTTCAAATGTTGTTAACAAAGTACAGTATCATGCACTTTTTATCCAGTTTCAAATTATTATATCGCTGCATAGCACTAGCAGTGTACAAGCCAGAATGTGTGCCAAATATTTGTGTAAGGTCTTGATGACTCTTGAATATATAAAGCAGTCAACAAATACAGTTGAAATGCATTATGATAAACATTGAAATATCATACAATGAAATAATTCTTGACAAAAATAGTTTTATAATGGTTGTGTCATACTTTTGTATCATTCTGAGAAATAAAAAATGAACAATTCATGTTTAATCAGTTCTGTATGGAATGTGACAGATTTCTTCATACACTGTATAAATATACAGTAGTTGACACTGAAATGTGAAATATATAAAGTTTTTTTTATGGAGAAATGGCTTGATTCTTCTACCAAAACAGAGAAAAACTCATATCTGCTTGCAGTCATTGATTTGTGATATTCGTATAATGTGGCTAATGTTCATTGTCTGTACATGCCACTAGAGCCTAGTGCCATCTGCCCTTTGACAATCATGCAAAGTATTATTTTCAGTGTAATGCATGTACGTCGTGATGTGTGAATAAAACGAATTAATGTTTGCAAAATATAATACATGTAGGATGTGTGATTATCACTTTATACATGTACTGCTGTGGCTCTTGTCCAGTCTGTAAGCCGTCAGTAGAGTAGGGAATGGGAATAAAACTTGCATAGTTCTCTACACTTTGTACATGTACAGTGTACATATATTTTTCTCAAGGGGAATGACAGAGAACAATCCAAAGGTTTGGGCTAACAATTATACATCTCCAGAAGGGAAAACCCAGACACACATGTAAATGAGCATAGCATACATATGCTTCAACAGAAAAATGGCAAAACGTTCACAGTGCAACCTAAGACTTTATTAAATGGATGATGAATTGATATGTTGTTAACACCAATTACTTCTAATTCGTTTTAAAAAATTCTGGTACTAAATTATAGATTAAGGCATATGAAGGATGACAGCTTTAATACATACACTGTACATGTGTGTACATAGATGGATTGGCATAGGATTGAGACGAGGCAAATTAATACAGGGGCGACTCTATAAGAGTAGGCCTATTATTCACTGAGAGGGATAGGCCTGAAGTGAATTGTGTTATTGGAGACACCGTATACGTGTATTTGGCAAGAGTATATTTTGGATCAGAAAGTTATACAAAAGAAAGAACAATGATTCATAAAATTGTGTGGTGGATGCGATGTTGACGTGGAGATTTCCAGCAGTGACCGCACGAAGCAGAGCACGATGTCGCAATTGCTTTGCGACATTTCACAAATAGTTTAACGCATTTTCAAAATACAGTATTCATGTACATGTACTAGCTACACCTGTATATATCGTGGAACGTCAAACATGCTAACATTCTTTCACACTAAGTGAACTTTGTCTTGAGAGCTTCTGGTAAAATCTGTGAGCAGATGTGGCTCCAAAACAGTATAGGCCTACAACCATTGTAGAAACCAAGGACCATGGTTTTGTTTAGATTTGTTTTCTTTTTATCAGAAACTAGAAATTAGGCTGATTACATTTGTCTTATATATTGGATCAAAAATTAAAACAAAAGAAGGGAAAATAAGGTGAGAAGTCGTCTGGTGGATGCAATTTGAGGTGGGATCCTACAGCGAAGCAGCGCGCCAACTGTTCTGTGACATCGTTTCACAATGACCTTATACTATGTACAATGTATATCGAAATACATACAATCACGTGGATCACTTTCAACCAATCACTAGAGAATATATTTTTTATCCAAAATATAGTTGAACATACATGTGTAATCAAGTGAAGCTCTCAACCAATCACTGACGAACGATTTTTCAAATCCAAAATATCACTTATTAAATCATAACATAAAACTTATAAGCCATTTCTCTGATGTTACATGGTGTGTGTGTGTGTGTGTATGTATCTATGTATGTATGTGTGTGTGTGTGTGTATGCATGTAAAAGTGAATGTGTTGTCAAGAGTTGATAAACATAATCACCAACATTCCTGACTTTCAAGACTCCCAAGTTTAAAGGAAGACGAGAAACAAAGTTTCAACTTTTGTGAAGTATGTAAACATTTATACATGTCGGATTATTACTGTCCATTATTCAATTAACAATGTATGACAAAATACATTAACATAATTTCAGAACTGATTTGCTGCTATACGACATCATTGTTTGAGGATACCTATCTATAGAGATGACGATATGAAAGCTTACGTGTGCGCAGTGATTGGAGGGAAATGTATAGAGTCTCCGCATTTATAATTCAAAGTTTAGTGAAAATATATTTGGGGACCTATACTTTGCCTTTGACAGTTTCTGGTTAAAATCATAGGCGGAGGTGAGTCCAATTGAGTACATTTACTATTCACTGAGGAGCGAATACATGCATTACTATGAATTGGAGGCACCGAGGCCCATAATATTAACTAAAAACTAGAAATTAGGCAGAATGTGTATTTGTTTCATATCTTGGATATAAAAAAAATACGAAAGAAAGTGAAAGTGACGCGAGAAGTCGTGTGGTGGATGCGAGGTAGTGGACGAATCCTACACTAACCGTACGAAGCAGCAACCGATGTTACAATTCCTTTGTGATGTCATAATTGCTTTATGACATCACTTCACAAAATGTAATGGTGCACTACATGTATTTTGAAAATGTCACAAAAAGTGACGTCGTTTTCCAAATAGTATATCATAGTGTGTCAAAATATGCATTGCTATATGCTAAGACATGATTATAATCACGTGAAGCTCCTTCAACCAATCACAAGAGGATGATTTTTGATCCAAAATATGAATACAGATGTACATCATGTAGCCAACAACTGGAGACAAATTCACGGACACGGAACAATATAACAAGTGACAGAAACAGTGACAGAATAGGACAATGACACGAGAAAGAGATAGAGAACAACATTTAAGACAATGCCTTGGTGATGATGATGACGATGATGATGATGATGATGATCCTCATCATTTGTATAGCGCAATCTGTTACAGAAACATTCAAAGGCGCGGACTTGAATAAGAGAAGAACAATGGTTTACAAAAATAATGTTTTATGATTATCATGTCTAAACCAGATGACTCAGTCTCTATTAAGAGAAGTGCACATCGCGCAAGAAACTGCGGTCATCTATACATAAGGTCTATAATATTTAAAATCAAAGTGAGTACGACGGCTCATTTATAGCCTCCTATTAACACATACATTATTGATTCAAACGACAGAAGCAAAACTTGGAAACTTCGACAAGTCATGAATCTTAAGTTTGTCGATTGTTGTATGACAATGTGATATTTATTATATAGGTCATCAAATACACAATGCGAATAACACAAATTATTTCACAAAATCCTTCATTCACTCTTGTAAAATACACATCAGGAAACAACGACAATGTAAGAAAGTACAACTGGATGATATTGCAAAAACGAAACGTGATACCATTTACAATGCAATGCTTGCAAACATCTTGTATAAAGTTATACATTGCTTAAAGATAGTCAAACTAAGAGTAGACTACACATTGGCGAAACTAGAAACTAATCTCGATGTAGTGTCATGAAGCTATGAAAAGGAAAGAGGAAAAAATCGTTATACATGTATTTGTACATACGACACATTCTGGTCTGTCGTGATCTAGGCCTATTCACATCAACACACACAATCTTACATAATGACATACAATGCGTTCGACAAAAGGATAAAGTGTTACCCTAGAGTAGGCCTATATAATATGACCACGTCTATGAGTGTTATTAATCTACATTTAAAGTACAAGTTGATAAGAAGACATTATGCTACTTATGTTGATGTTTCATCCGTTCTGTACGTGAAAAAAAAAAAGAAGAGAATTGCATGAAGAGAACAGAAATCTACTTTGGTCAGCTTTGGTCGCATGAGGTGGTTAAGTAGACAGAGATGATGCAACTCTTAACAACGTTGTCATCATTTTGTATGTACAATTTCATGGCACGCTAACTAATATGTCTTACACAATTTGTTCTGTTGTCATCTTATCTTTATGTTTTCAAATCACCATGTTCATGACGACAGTTACGTAGTAAAGTTTCGATGTATTGTAAAATGTCATGAAGAGGTAGCAGTGATATTCTTCATCATAGCGGAATATGTACAAAGCAGAAAAAGCAAGTTTTTTTTTTTTTTTTTTTTTTTAAAGGCAGCGAGTCGAAAAAACAAATGGCAAGGATAACGTCAGCCATGGGTTGTTGAAGCTGGAGTGAGTATGTTTCGATTTTGAATTTGTTGCACACACACTGGGCAAGGATCATTAGAATATCACATTTAAAGGTTCAAGTGGAAAAAAAAAATCAAATTCGACTTTCCTTAACGGAACAAAATAAGTGACAGGTATGAAGGCAAGAAGGACAGTTGTCAAAAACTCATCAAAGCACCGAGGCACATTCTTGTCCTAGCATGGAAACCGGTTACAGTTCGCTATTCCAAAGGTTCGTTAATCTAGAAAATAATTTGGAAAAATAATAAGGTTTCGTTTGTACAAAGATTCGCTATTCTAGAGGTTCGTTATTCCGAAGGTTCGTAATTCCGAAAAAGAAATAAGCTTCGTTATTCCAAAGGTTAGTTAATCCGAAAATCAAACAATTTTCCTTAATCCACGGGCTCGTCAAGCATGAAATGTAAAACGGTTAATCACCCGAAGGTTCGTTCATCCGACAACGAAAAAATTAATGTTCATAACTACGCACCTTCTCTTTATTTTCGTGTTAAGGAACCTTCGGAATATCAATCCTTAATTAATCTTCCGAATTAAGAGCCGTGGAAATAATGAAACTTCGGAGTAACGCCACATTTTACGTTCGGTATAACGACCCTTTTTCATTTATGAGTAATTAAAATCTATAGGCATATGAAATGTGGCCGTGTCGTAATAACGAGCCTTTGGAATTAAGAACTTTATTACATTTTCGGACTAACGAACCTTCAGAATAACTACCATCATCCTGACAACCTTGCTGAGTTTTGCAACTCGTCTTCTCTCCATGTGTTTACTCTTAATATGCACACAAGCCCGGCTCTGACACAGTAATGATGGTAGGTATACTGTGTCAATCAACGAAACGTTTGACATTTACGCACGCTGAGTGACTTTAGAATTATCCATCAGAAATGATAAGAGGGTCAATGCGATGTCAACCCCCCCCCCCCCCCCCCCCCCCCGTGGTCAGATTGATGAAAATGATCTCAATATCCGGCTGGGGCTCCTCCTTTCCGTTGGTCCGAGTAAGCCAAAATTCGTCCGTCATCGTCTCGTAGAATGGCCTCCACCACAGACAACCATGTTTCGAGTTCTGTCAAGCTGTGACCCATTCTGCTCAATCCATTTAACACTTTCTGCAAATAATGAACAAAGTAAATCCAACTTTATCCTCATCCTCATACATAGATGCCTGGATGAGACTCGAGGTGAAACTATAAGACGGCGCAAAGGAGATATCACAAATTTTCTCAAGAAACCGTAACACTGTAGACGGTTTATTCGAGAAACGATTTCAGTAAAACCACTGTACACATTGTGTACATTTAACAATACTTAACACTGGTTATATTGATTAACGTTTTTACATATGTTGTTTCTATTTTAGAACTATTTTGTAGACTACAAAGAAACGGCTTAGTAGCATCATTTTGTTAATATTAGTCCTTCCTTAACAATTCAAAGGCGAGGATAGAGCTCAGGTATATTTACAAACCTAACTCACAACACATGAAAACCATGATACGTTGTCCAAATCTTGGATACATTGTAAATGAGAATGAACCTCTACATTCCTTCCATGCACCCTTCAAATAATTTCGAAAACTGACTTGGTTCTTTCAAGAAATAGTAGGAATTATCCTGGCTGAAAACAAATAGACGCGATACAAACTCTGAAACTCTGAAAGAAACTCAGCCAACATTCAGACATCAACAAAAC